>CM055976.1:32735000-33335000 GCA_029531755.1 Holothuria leucospilota
CGTGCCCCCGTGTGCCCACTCAAAGTGAGATTTATGTTAAAATATTTCGTTTATACAACGATTTGGAAACGAGAATCCACTGTCACTTTACCAGTTAATCAGGGGGCTAGAATTGCGCAAATGTTCTCAAAACTGCATGTTTGCAGCCCGCATCAATCTTTGATATCTTGCCAAAGGCAAAAGGAGTCCATGCAGTCACGATGGCGTGTGTATGTATGTCTGTGTGTGTTTGTGACACTGAGCTTATAAACACGGTATCTCAAGACGGGACTAATGATGGATACTTTTCATACTTGGTATATAAGTACATCATATTGGGACAAAAACTATTGTTTTCGGTGGAGGTCAGAGTTCACCAGGGGTCAAAAACCAACAACCTTGTAAATACGATATCTCAAGATAATAAGCTGCAAGGCAGTAGATGCTTTATAAGTCAGAAGATGAATTCTAATTTTTTGTAGAGGGTCAAAGATTATCTGAGATCAACAAAGTAAAACTTCAAAAACCTTGGACATTGCTTATAAACACGATATCTCAAGATTGGAATAATGGATACTTTTCATACTTGTTAGATAAATTTATCATTTAAAAACCCTATTACTTTTGTTGGCGGTCGGAGGTGATATAAGGCTATCAGAGGAGAAAACTAAGTCCATGGTAAACAGGATATCTGAAGTTAGTGAATGGTACATGCTCTTCATACTTGGTATACAAATTAATCATAATAAGAGGAAGTCTAGTATAGGTTTTGGTGGAGGTTGGAGATCATGAGAGGTCACAGAGCTCAAAACAGAACACTTGTAAAACTACAATATCCTAAGGTAGAAAGCACATATATTTTTCATACTTTGCTTGTGAATGCGTTATAGATAAAACCTATTGTTTTTTATGGAGGTCAAAGGATATATGAGGTCACAGGAGGTGAAACAGCACAAACATTGGAAATTGTTACCGCAATAAATACTATGGCTTAAGATGCAAAGATTGATACCTTTCATTTCCTTTTGGCGAGGAATCACTGAGCCTTTGGCATTTGGGCTTTCTGGCCGCAGACATTGTAAAGCACTGTCCTAATGGGAAGTATATTCTAGAGCTATCGTTTCAACATCAATTTTCCACAGCTTTGGGACCACTGCGGCCTCGTAAGTCCTGTTCATTCAGACCCAACTCTCGTGGATTATATTTTAACCCAAAGTATTGATCTAAAACTGATGAGATTGCGATTTTTGTTGTATTTTCAACAAGCTTGTAATACATTTGAGGAAAATTAAGTGGGTGGGTGGTTAAAATTTGCACGGAGAACTTTGCTCTTCTTGGTACTCGTCGTGGCGAAGCCAGGCACCACACCAGTGATCATAAAGTAGTGATACCTCTATAAGGAGTGTAAGTACTTTCACGAAAACTTCTTTAAAACTAAATACAACAATTTTCTGTACGATTTGCGCGTTCACCGGGGCTGGTATCAGCCGGCACTAGCCACCATTTTTCTGATTTGTTGCAGAAGAAAATGCAGGAAACATATTTGTCATAATAACAATTTGAAAGAACCCATAACCAAACAGATCACATACAAAGGCTTCTTTTTTCCAAATTTTGGCGGCCGGATCCGCCGAAGTAAATGCAACTTTGATGCTGCAATGTGAGAACTCCCCTTAAGTGGCATTCCTGGATATAGTTAAATGTTTCATTTTGCAAATACCCCACGGCTTCTGGGGGCTTTGTCCCTTGGAACCCCACCAGGCACTGACCTTGCACTCCACAAGGAACCCTACGATGGATCCCTGGACCCCAACACTTATAGACAATGTGCTTTGCATCACCATGACGCCTCCAACACCGGTCAGTGTTTTATGTTGGTGTGCTCCTCTGGCAGAACGTTATGTCCCTAGTGTCTCCCCCACTTCGAAAAATCTGGAGATGCCACTGACTAATTTTGTCATTACTAAAACAAGTGATTCTTTGCTGAAAGAAAATAATAGGTATCAATCTTTGCATCTTGAGCTCTTGCATTTACTAGCAATTTCCAATGTTTTACCTGTTTCACCTACGGAGACCTCGTGCAAGTTTTGACCTATCTCAAAAAGAATGGGGTTGTTCTACTGGCTATAAAACATCCAAAAGACAAGTTTGAAAAGTATACAGACTTCTTGGTTTAGAATATTGTTTATAAAAAGGATTCAGTTTGTCACCTCTGATGAACTCACATGACCTCTAACCTCCACCAAAAACTATAGTACTCTTCCTCTTAATATGATAAATTTATATACCAAGTATAAAAGTACCCACCATTCCTGCCTTGAGATATCGTGTTGACAAGGGTTTCAGTTTTTGTCCTCTGCTAACCTCACATTACCTTTGACCTCTACAAAATGCAATAGGGGTCATCTTCTGATTGAAAGCATACACATGTCAGGTATGAAGAGTATCCATGCTTCCTACCTTGGAATATCCTGTTTATATAGGGTTTTTGATTTTGATCTCTGGGGACCTGACATGACCTTTGATCTCCACCAAGAACAATAGGGTTTTTGTCTTTATATGATAAATCCAAATACCAAGTACGAAAAGTATCAATCATGCCTATCTTGAGATATCGTGTTTACAAGTAATTCCCAAGGTGTTTGAAGTTTTACCTTCCCTGACTTCAGATAACTGTTGACCTCTTCAAAAAATAAAAGACTTTATCTTCTGACTATGATGTATTAACATACCAAGTCAGGAAAGCTTCCTTGCTTTCTACCTTGGGATATCGTGTTCACAAGATTTTTGACCTCTGATGACCTGAAATGGCCTCTGACTCCCACCAAAATTAAGTTTTTTCTATCAATATGATATTTCCATATACCAAGTATGAAAAGTAGGCCTATCCATCATTCCTATCTTGCGATATCGTGTTTACAAGCATTTCTCAAGTTTTTTGGTTTCGATAAAAGAGAAACATATGCATTCATGATGGCGCGTGGGTGTAAGTACATGTGTATGTGCGTGTGTGCGTATGTGCGTGTGTGTATGCCCTTACCAAAAGGTGTGTCAACCTGTGTCTGTTATCACGCGTGATCACGCGTGAAGAAACAAGTCTCCCATTCGTCTAATTTTTGGGACACTTTAGATATTAAGTCGGATGAGACAACACTTTGCAGCGTCTTCACTCCTTTCAACAACGATGAGTACATTTCTTCAACCTGATTTACTAGTGATGCAAATTCCGGGTTTTCTTTCATGATGTCCTTTACAATCATGTGGCTAAGACATTTGTCTACCAGTAGATGACCACGAAATGCCCTTTGTACTGATTTCCCTGTTATCGTGTCTACCACAGCGTTTTCCCCATACACCTCTTGTAATATATTTTTGAGCCCGGAACCCTCCATCGATGTACGTATTGCCACAAGTAATTTCATAAATGTATGGAAACTTCCTAGCATTAACATAATGTGTTTTAAGTGACTTTCACAAGGTGCGTCACAGATGATTTCTGCCGCTTTCCAATAGAGGGGCTGGTAAAAAGTTATTATTGGCAAAACATTGTGCTTCTTCACGAGCATGGAAACGTATTCCAAAGTGGACAATATGCACGTTCTGTCACTAGGATGTAAGTCTATCATAGGCAAAATACGATAGAGGACTGCCCAGGATGTTCGACACCTTTATGAACAGTATGCATCATGCCTTGCCAATTAGAGGTTTGCTAATTGAAGTTGAAAGAGAGCTCCCAAAGAAGATCAATTCTCTTGTCACATTCACATAACGTAGGAAGTTTTCGAAATTGAATATTACGGTGGACATAGCTGGCGAATTGGTGCTCTTTAATCTCTATTTTAGTTCTCTTTACGATGTTCAGGTCTGAAATATTTTGCCTGGGAATGGTCCAATTTGTTCGTCTTCGCGGTGATATAGCGGCAATCATACCCATTCCATGAAAGGTCCCCTTTCCATCAATTGTGAGAATGTTGTGATCAACATTATCTCCTGCAAATAACACTATCGTCTTAGATGCATCAGTCTCCTCTCCTAACATTTCAGGTGCAGCACCATTGGCAGCATTCTTTTCATTTCTTGACACGTCGTCATACGAAGAAGAAAATCCCATCTCATGCAGTGAATCTTTGATAAATCTTGAATGGTACAAATGATGCATCTGTATGACAAGACCAATTTGTAATGGAGCAAGTACAGCTCGTGGTCGAACTGATTGAACTACCGTTTGACCAATACTAGCAACTTTTCATCTCGTGTCTTTCCCTACAAATAACAAACTTTACAATGCATGAAGGGATACAGGAATATATGCTAGTGCGGAATCCAGGTTGAAAACCTGGGAGGTTGGGTACTCTTTTGCAACGGATGGAATATTGGTCTTCATATCACTTTTGATAAGTCTTGCAGTTTCAATGATTGCTCTCTTTTGTGACTCTTTGTGTCCTTCTTGACTTTAACGTTTGAAGTAAGACCTTAAAATTTTAGAAGCATTTTCTCTCATTGTCACTATCATGTCTTCATGTCCTTCTCTCTCCACAAAAAATAGAATCCCCATATCTTTCTTTCAGCTTGCTTTTAAGGTATTGGTTGCCATATGCATGAGATTTTCCTTCAGTGAGAAACTCTTTCATCATACTTTTTAGGTGAGAGACAGTAAGTTGTTCTTCATCATTGGTCTCGAGATAGGAACACAACTTGGAAAACGCTGTCTCCTGGTCGTCATTTTTTGCTCTCCCTTTTTTTTGCGCTTGACATCAGGTCCACCCTAAAACTGCATTGGTATTTCACCCCCTTTACAGAAATTAACATTGCATGAATGGTGGTACAAACAATGGGCAGCATGTAGATCACTGAAATAGCATTCAATTCGACCTTTCACTACAAAGGACCAATCGTCACGCTGATTTTTTCAGCACTCTAACACACTCTTTGAGAAAGGTTCGGTCTTTACACAACTGTAGTTAGAGCACTTTGACAAATAACTAGGCAAAATATTCATGCCACAAAAAATGCAATCAGCTTTGCTATCAAAAGGATCTCCAGATGCTCGGCCACTGCGTTTTATATTTTTTGAAGGAGAGCTTGTTTTAATCAGGTCGTTAATTCTCTTTTGATTTGCACACCATTTTCGACAGTTGGCATGTACATTATGACCAGCTTCTACTTTAAGACTTTCACCCCTTTGAATGCTGGCGGTGTTGATACCAGCAGCACCCTTGTGACATATTTCCACTACATCATCCCCATCCTCAAATTTATCCCTACAAATAGGTCAACGGTCTGCATCTAAAATCTCGAAACTCATTGCCAATTAGTAGGATGAACACGGCAAAGTTTCTTGTTTCTTCCTCTTTCTAATGTGCAGATACGCTAGTTACATTTCCTTTACCTTAAGGGCACAAACGGTCTATAGGCTATTCTCAAACAAATTAAAGGAGAAATAAACCCTAGCTTTTTCTGCATCAAGACTAACATTTTAATGTATGGTTTTTTTTTCCGAAAGAAGCACATAGAAGGCTTGAATACATTTATTCCAACCTTAAAAATGATTTTTATGTTGCTAATGGTTCGCGTCATTGTTGTTTGAATCCTACCAGTTCCCGGATGTACAATGACGAAAGCGAGCCTCATATCACATTACAACAGAAAATTTACCAACCTACCCAAAGTAATTTGAATTGTACATACTGTGGTAAATAACTATAAAATGCCTGACAAAATTCTTTTCACCACTTGTAATGGGGAATAAAATTCAAAGTTTCGTATAAAATATATTTTCATGACACATTACTTCTGTGAAAAGAAAAAAAAGGTCTTCGCAAGTGTAGCAGAAATAGTTTGTGTGACTTGGCAACACTACCGTAATTCACCATACACTACAACACTGATTTACACACACAGTGGACAGACTATAGTACACTGTGTAGAGGTGTAGGCCATTATATACAGGGTAACGTTAGAACCACGGCAACACTCAGCAGGAAGTAGTCGTAATCATTACCTTACACGGTCAAACTTGAAACAGTACACCTACTTGTTGGTAAAAGAAAAATTGGAAGGAAACAGACTCAAATCTTACTGTATCCTTTGGAACCTGAATATACAGAGGATGGATTTTAAACACCGAGACAAAGAGAGCAAGAGCAGGATCTGTTGTCACGGAAGGTGGTTGCCTATGATTAGCACTTGTACTAGTACCAGTTCTGCAACTGATCGGGAAACTGCGATTTTGTGTTCTCTACGCAAGTGGGGAGTGAGCTAACCATATCGTGAGCGACAGTGATTTTTTACAAATATATCTGAGGAAAATTCTTTTTTGAATTCCCATTTTGATCAGTTATTGAGGTAAAGAAAAGAGCACTGAGTGCACCTAACGACAAGGTAGGTAGATTACAGTTAGTCCTACTGGGGCAGTATTCAGGCTTACATTAGTGACATGGAATAGTCAGTTATATGAAGCCCTAAAAATCGCTTGAAATTGTCAAAGCTGTTGGAAATGGATTCTAGTCCTTGTAGGCCAAAGTAGGGTATATTAAGCTTTTTCAACTGCTTTGGGGAAGCATCAGAACTTGTTTCTGTACTGATCCTTTTAGTATATGTTAGTGTGCATTCCATATGCAATGACTGAGACATCGTGTTACTTACGATGTGGCTCTTTTACCTCATATTTGAAGAGCCCTCTTTTTTGGAAACAAAAAAATGGCTATTAGCAGGATGTCTGTTAAAAATTATTGGAAAATTCATGAAAATTTGGGGAAATGCTGTTTCGAGTAGCTTTTTCAGAAAATGCATTAGAATATTAGACTCTACTAGTGGTTTACTGCAAAATCCGTGGGTTTGATTCTCCTTTAACAATTAAATATTCTTAACTATTAAATATTCAAGTTCTTCAGCGGAGTTAAAGTATCTGTTGGAAAGAACCACTTACGATACTACTGTGAACCATGTAGTTGCAGTTACACTTTTCCCTAGATAGAACGTCTCTTAAACATCAACCAATAAGCAAATAACCAGTGTACTAGAAGATTATCATTACTATTAAAAAGCATATACATAGGCCAAACTTCTTGCAGATTTCTATAAAATTTGGCCTAATTAAATTCTCATTGACAACTTGTATCACTACAGCTTAATTTGGGGGTCTATAAATGGGCCTCCACTCACGAAATATGATAGGGACTTAGCTTAGCCGTAGCAATCTCGAGGTAGACTTACGTTTACTCAGAACGTTTAGAAGAGCGGATCGAACACTCGAACTTGGAAAGGCGACTCACTATAGCAACTATTTTTCACAACAACAGAATCCCAACTACATCAATTGTTTAGCAGGCCTTAAAATGGAACAGTCGGGGATTTTAATAACCTAAATGTAACGCTACAACAATATTGCTACATGCAATATCGCAGGGGCCTAGCGTTAACATTTTGCAGCGTAACCTGTAAGGCCACTTCCTCAACAGTTCAGTAAGTTACGTGGCTAGGTAATGATAACGTTAAAGTATGTGAAATTAAAACGGACACTGCCAAACCAGAGAAAACCTGTTGAATATGTTCTAGCTACAGCGTAAAATAGCGTCTACGACATGATCAGCAGCGTAAACAGAAAAAAATGTAGGCGAGGGAACCCACTTGTGGTAACGCTCTGAAACTAGGCAGCACCTCTGCTTCCCTTATTGCTACATGCAATATCGCAGGGGCCTAGCGTTAACACTTTGCAGGTTGGCCTACGCTGATGACTTTGATAACACTTACTTTCAGCAGTTACAACGAAACTAACCACTTAAACTGTCTTTAGGGACTTATTCCTCATTAAAGATTACTTCTTTAATTAATATCTGTTTTATTAAAAAAGGTATGCACGAATAATCAAAACCATTTACACATAATTGCCGCACAGTTTACTACGTTGATACGTCTTAGAAACAGACACGGCACACCAGTTGACCGAGAAGCCAACAAACCGAGCTTTTCTCTAGCGCTCCAGTGTGCGAAATAATTCACTGCAGATAACGCAAGAGAAGAAGTTACTGTATAGACCAGCACACCTTGCCAACTTTATGCAAAAACAAGAGGACTTAATTTACATTTGCACATTGTCTATAGTAGGAAAAATAATCCCAACTTAGGCTAGATTTTCCAGTTTGTAGGTGATTGTAGCTAATTTAGAACACCTGAAAGGTAAACTGCGTTACTGTTGGTCAACCAAAGCACAATAACTTCATGTGAAAGTAAGATTTGAGTACAATAAAACTGGATGTAATCAGCAGAAGTTATATTTGATACATTCACGTTTGGTATAACGTCAAAAACGGCCATTTTGAAAATGACCCAATTAAATGACTTTCTGCTGAGTGGATTTTGGTGGATTTTTGATATGTTGTTCCCAGAGTCTAAAACCACCAAAAAACTATTAAAATCTCACTTGTAGGATTTTTTGGGGGTTAAAAGTACATTTTGTCATAAATCTACCCGACTATGAGGATTTGGAACAAATTGCCCAACGTTTTTTTGTAAGGGTGTGTGAATGTGTGTATGTGTGTGTTTCTTGTTTACACGGTATATCAAAGGGGGAAACTCTGACATTTCTCAGACCTGGTAGGTAGATGCCCCATATTAAGAGAAAAACCTATTGGTTTTGGCAGAGGTTAAAGGTCATCTGGGGTCACCGGCGGTCAAACCCTGAAAATCTTGTTTACCCAATATCTCAAGGTAGGAAATAGGAAGCTTGTGTAAATTTCAGTCTTAGTATGTGGATGCATTATGGTTAGAAAAAGACCACTATTGTTTTAAATGGAGGTCAAAGTTCATCTGGGATCACCGGGGTCAAAATCTGAAAACGTTGTTAACACGGTATCTCAAAGTGGGAAGCTTGGATAGATTTCATTCTTACCATGTGGATGCATTATGGTCAGAGGTAGAACCACATTGTTTTTGGTGGTGTTCAAAGATCATCTGGGGTCACGGGGTTCGAAGACTGAAAACCTTGTTGACATGATATCTCAAGGTAAGAAGTGTGGATAGATTTCAATTTATCATGTGGATGCATTAGGGTCAGAGGTGTATGGTCAGAGGTAGAAGCCTGTTGTGTTTGGTGGAGGTCAAAGTTTATCTGGGGACACCGGGGGTCAAAGTCTGAAAACCTTGTTGATACGATAACTCAAGTTAGCAACCCTGGTTTGTTTTTATACTTAGCATGTGGATGCCTCATGGTAAGAAAGAGAATCCTTTCGTTCTTGGTGGAAGTCAACGGTCATCACGTTACAGGGGTCAAACTTTGAACACCTTGTGAACACTATATCTCATGGTAGGGAGCTTGGATAGATTCCATACGTATTATGTGGATACCTCATAGTCAGAGGTAGAACCCAATCATTTCTGGTGGAGGTCAAAGGTCATTTTGGGTTACTGGGGTCAAACGTGATCTGAAAACCTTGTTAACATGATATAAAAGGTAGGAAGCTTGGATAGATTTCATACGTAGTATACGGATGCCTTATGGTAAGTGAAAGTACCCTGTTTTTGGTGGAGGTCAAAGGTCATTTGGGGTCACTGAGGTCAAACTTTGAATACCTTGTTAACAAGATATCTCAAGTTAGAAAGCTTTGATACTTCACATGGTGTTGCATTTAATCCATCAGAAAACCCAGATGTCAGACGTCAGCTGAAATCACCAGAGGCCAAAAAGGAAAAAATTCTCAAGAACTTGAAAGGTCAAATACTTTATGAAAACAAAACTGTAACTTTCCAACACATTAAGATCACATACAACCAATGACTGAAAGAAATGGAAGATCTTGGCATTATTTGGGATTACACATGTAAGTGCAATTCATGGAAACCACAATGCATTTTTGCATTCTGGTTAAACTTTTACCTTCAATGACCTCATATAATCTTTGACCTTTTCATGTAGGCTTCATCGTTTGACCGCAGGGGACCTGGCATGACTTCTGATCTCTACCAAGAACAAAAGGGTTTCTCTCTTAATATGATAAATCCATATACCAACTATGAAAAGTATCTATCATTTCGACCTTGAAATATCGTGTTTAAAAGCAAATCCCAAGGTTTTTAAAGTCTTACCGTCCCCTACCTCAGGTAGCCTTTGACCTCTACCTTAAATAATAGGCTTCATCTTCTGACTATAAAGCATGCACATGCCAAGTATGGAAAGTAACCATCTTTCTACCTTGAGATATCGTGTTTACAAGGTTTTGGTTTCGATCTCTGGTGGTCTGACATGATCTCTGATTTCTACTAAACAATAGGGCATTTCTCTAAATATGATAAATCTATATTCCAAGTATGCAAAGTATCCGTCATTCCTACCTTGAGATATCGTGGTTACAAGCAATACCCAAGGTTTTTTAAGTTTACCCTCCGTGAACTCAAATAACCTTGGACCTCTACCAAAACGATAGGTTTCATTTTCTGACTATAACACCTTCTGACTATCCACATGCCAAGTATGGTAACTACCAATACCTTTTACCTTGAGATACCGTGTTTACAAGGTTTTTTCTTTTCGATCTCCCTTGACCTGACATGATCTCTGATCGCCTCCAAAACCAGTAAGGTTGTCCCTCTCTATATGAAAAATCCATCTACCAACCAGTAAAAATATCCAATATTCCAATCCTGAGATACTATATTAACAAGCCAAGCGTCACAAACACACACACACATATATACACACACATACACACGCCATCGTGACTGCATTGATTCCTTTTGCCTTCGGCAAGGAATCGAAAAGATAAGAAAAGGAAAGAAACGAAAGACAAGGAAAAGAAAAGAGAAGAAAAAGAAAGAAGAGAAAAAGAAAAGACAACCAAAAACGTCTAGTGAACTGGTCACTTGAAGGGCGCTTCACCCATACACCCAACCAGCCCTGTAGGCTGGGTAACTTATTTGGCAAGTGGACGGGGGGGGGGCAAATAACTAGGAGAAAAACCCATGAATCCCGAGAGGGTTTCGAACCCACCTAAATGTGGCACGAATTGGTGGGGAAAAGGGAATGTAAACTATAGTTTGGTAAACAAAATTCACAAATCAACAACTGTTTAGTGAAATGGGAAGGGAAGAAGACGACATGGATACTATTTGTAATGAAAAATGAGATAACACCTAAAGCAGTTTTTAAAGTGTGATTCTTTTTCGTCGGGCATGAGCGTGACACAATCTTTGACAGTACTGAGATAATTGTTACTGTATACGCCTTTCTTCTCTTTGGACAACTTAAGTACAATATTTATGTCAAAGTTTAATGCAATAACCCCAATTAACCCCAATTAAAACCCCAAGAAGCTCGATCCAACATCATCAACAATCCAAAGTTGGTATTTGTAAAAAAGGGGGAATGGTGGTGGTGGGGGGTTGTTTGTTGCATAGGCCTATTTAACTATTCAAATCCATTTTAAGATACTGAAATACTTCATTCTAATGCTCGCAATTTCGTGAATACCCCATAACTTCTTCAAGCTTCTACCCTTAGCCCCTGTATTTGCCTCTAGATCCGTACCCATCAATGTCATTGAATTACAACCCATGGACCGAGCCTTTAGGTGCGACTCATTCCGTCCTGCTTAAATGAAAATTATTTGATTTTCCCTCCAAAAAGCTACCCTGTAAAAACATACAAGTCATACAGTGTAGGACTTTGTACTAACCAAACCTAACAAATCAAGATTTTTTTGGCTATTTCACTTTATATGTAATACCTAAAAACCATTGCGTTCCTAAGCAGAATAATTTTGTCACAAAACAAAATCGAAATTTCTTTCAGCTTCGACCCTCAAACATTTAACTCTCCAACAACCTTCTCAGGCATCATGCTCTGCAGTCTGCAACGCACAATGAAAAATCCAAACACCTGTGTGCCAGGAACACTATTGTATTGCGAGCTATTATTGTTCTCCGAACAAAAATCTCACGATTCCCTTTTTGAATCAGTCTGAGATCGATCAATGCAGGACCCGCCGCGTTTCTGGCGATACGCTTTTCGAAACGCGATTTTGGTGTGAAATAAAAAGTGATTCGCTTTGCGGCTCCCGCGCTGCAAAACGCAGCAGATTTCGATTTTGGTGTTAACGCACCTTAAGATAGTCAAGGTATTCTCAGTTTGTCGAACCAACTGTGCATTATCGGTAAAAGGGCGAAGCAGAGATAAGTGCTGCAAAAGGCGCAACAAATGGATTGCCCAACCTTTAAGAGAGTGTTTACTAAAAGTTAACTAGAGGTTATTCTTTGGACACAAATCCCATACCGCTTAAGCTACTATTGTTTTTCTGCACCTATCATTTTTATTTTTATGGTAAGCCCAAGCATGCCGGTTAATGAACCTTAAAGCTGCTCAGGATACAAGGACAATGGTAACTAGCAGAACATATTAAAGAAATCTCTGGTAGAAGGGGGGGGGTGGGCATTTACAAGGGGACCATGGTGCCACTTTTTAACTGGAGAGTCACTGGTTGGCGAGAAGTTATCATGATAACAGTGGCCGAACCTGCCTTCTACATTGACAGAAATTGCAAAATAAGGGTCTGTGCAATCTCATGTTTTAGAAATTTCCACTTTCAAAAAGCAAAGGTAACTCAAGAAACAATTTTTCATTAAATCACACTGTACTGAAATCATCATTTCACGTTACTTATAGCTCTTATTTATTTTTGATTTCGCACAGGTTGTTAGAGCTTATTACATTTTGTAAGGAATTGGGGATTTACTGTCGAATCAGATTATTTAAGACGTGCAAATGGTGGGAGTTCTTTCTGCGGAAAACTTTGAAATATTTGGGTAGAATCTTTTAACAAGATTTTTGAGAAATAGCAAGGGAAAAATTTTTTTCCTTTCTATTCTATTTCTCTCTTTCTGTGGCTGCGGGTATATTTCCGAAAAATCCCTCAGCCTACCCACGTTAATGATTAAACCTCTAACTCTGTAAAATGTTGAACCCTGCTTTGAATGGAGCAACATTACAAACCACAGTGTTGCCTCATCTCTCATCCCATCACCTGACCATCCATTTACACCTTGAAATAATCACAACAAGCAGAAAGATAGTTCGCTAGGTTTTTGCGTTTTCTCAAAATGAGTGAATTGAAATTATACCCTTTCTTACATCAAATAATTATGATCCTATAATATAATCTTACTTTATTAGTACTCTATGTAAAAGCTAACAATAAGCATTTACTCCATTACTTAACGTACTGGGTGGGAGGACCAGAAGGCTACAAAGGTCTATTGGGTATGTAATGTGTTCTGTGCATGGACTAAATGACTACATATATCCCCATATCCACATAACAGACAGTAAAAGAACTAAAATGGAATCTTTTCCAAGTTGAGAAGGATAGTTCTGTAATAAGATAGGAATTGATAAATGAGGTAGCCAGGGTACAGGAAACATCCTGGATCAGATCATCCAATTGTTTAGGGGGTTGTTATTTTTAGGTGGGACACTTTAAGTTAACGTCTGACATATCTAATTAAGGTGAAGGGAATGTTTTGTTTTCTCTTTAGAAAGGTTAAATTGTCATAGTGTCATAGAGGGAAAATAGTACTGCGTTTTTTAAGTTTTAGTATGTTATTTGAAGAATTGGATATTTAGAAGGGCTAATTGTAAGGGATCATACTCCGTGCCGTAGACGCCCTGAATAGTTATATTCATGTAAATTCACAAATTTTTCAAGATTATTTTCAATATCTATCTTGTGACAGACAAAATAATTCCAGGTAGTCCTGTAACATGCCATCGAAAAAAAAAAGAATTATCGCAGTCGTGTACTGTGTATGAATGTAAAAAGGAGATTGATTCTGGAATGCAAAAAGGCAACATGTAAAACGGACTCATGCTGGTGAAGAAGGAGTAGAATTTTTACCAGTCGGCCATGCTACTCAAACTTAATTTTTCCCCAGATTGTGCAACTTCTCCTAAAGCCAAGGATGCTGATGATCCTACTCCCATGTTCGTCCAAACTAGAAATGATTTTGTTCAAGAATTTCTTTCAAAAAGGCTCCCACAAAAAACAGTTAATTAGGTGCATGGCTTGCCGATATCATATAATGACAAACACCTTAGTCCTTGCATGAAATTCTTGAATCTCCGTCTGACTCATACGACTCTGAACACATTAATATTGGACGATCTACTGAAACAGGTGTCATCACAGTTGGGAAGAAACCCGTGGAACAACACATTTCTGGACCCACGCAATCAGAGATAGAAACTAGTGTTGTACCAATATCACCAATCGCCAATATTACCGATACCGATATTTCCACTCACACCATCGGCCGATACCGATCCGATACCGATATTTTGAGATGAGCTTAACTGTTTACAAAACCATGTTAGGCTATGGTATACCCAACGTTCCTCCTCATGCATAATCCCTTAGCACATCTCAGACAAATGGGTCACATCTGTTGTTCAATATGACTTGAAAAAATGACAACATATTATCATGGCTAGTTCAACTAATCAAGGCACCTGTCCTTCTTAGTTCTTATCACTTACAGCCGGACTGACTTAAACAATTGGTTAGAAACTGAGCCGTAAAACTTCATTTAACTAACTTACAGCCTTAATATAATAAAGTTTGATTAAATATATTCATGTCTTACCACCGGTACAAACATTAGTAGGACCCCAAATATAGCGCGTGATGTGAACACTGTACACTTATACCTAACGTCTTTATTTCGTTTCGTAATATATTGGTAGCGCGCTATGTGTTGGGCAGTACCTTACATGTCATGAATATTTAACGTTTATATTGTTGCTGCACCAAATCCTCACTAATGATTTGTAAAGTGTCACATTTGTGTCTTGAGACATGTATAGGCTATCATACCTGATATCATGTCACAAGGTTAGGTTAGGGTTCGAGACAAGAGGAAAGGTTAGGGTTAGAAGTTTGAGACTTATTATCAGGCATGACATCATGTTCCCCTGCGTGCCTCAATACTACATGCCTCCTCAGTGAAACGTTGCTCACAGTTCGAGTGCTGGGGAGAATGGTCTCCCATCAAGCAAAGTGCAGCGAATTGAGCGTTGTCAACGTCAATGGTATGAAGCTGTACAGTTAATTGTTAACAAACTTGGCAATTGCTTCAGATAAAATTTCAAGATTCAGGAAGCGATAAGAGGTAAAATGTTAAGAGAAAAATTATGATGATAAACGAAGTAAATGTCATTAAAAGTGGCAAAATATCGGTAACGGATTATCGGCACTTTAGTCAGATTTTGCCGATACCGATATGGGCGAAAATGATGAATATCGGCCAATACCGATATTGAATACCGATTATCGGTCCAACAAAACTAGAAACGACAACTTAGAAACCAAACACCAGCAAAAGGCATCTTACGAAGACTTAAAGCCATTGAAGTGAGTCAAACTACAAATTGAACTAGTCAAACCCCAGTCCCCAGTTATAAGTCAAATGTGCCACCACAAGTGGAAAGTAGGCCTACTGCACAGTTTGATGGATTTAATCAACCAAAATTTGATGCTTCAAAGAGAAGACATTTTCCGGATACAAGCTTTCAATGGACTTCAGGAGAAAAAGTTTAAAATTCAATTCACCTATAAATAAGTTTTATCGATAGAAAGAGCCAGGAAGGAATATTGGCTGGCAGAGAAGTATCATGACAGTCAACTCGGTCAATAGTTTTAATGGATCTCCTCTTTAATAATAAGAAAAACTAAAGCAAAGTAAAAATAAACTGAAATCTCTGCCAAGCTAGTGCTTGAAAGGGTCACAAAAGTCCATGATACGTTGACAAAACTTTTGATACCAGCAGAGGAAAGCTAGTGTTTGTGTTATATTTGCTAGGGTGACATCAAGGTGTCGTTCACAGGTTCACTGAACTAAGCCAACTGGAATAACTGGCATTATATAGTCTGTTGACGTCAGTAATCAGGACTTGTTTCTAGGACTTAAGAGTTAGGACTTGATAGTAAGGGCAGTGTTAGTCAGGTGAGGGTTACCTGGGGCTTTTGAACAGTAATTTCACTAAAGCTGTCCAACACCAAGGTAACGATGAAAAAACCTATATATTTTGCACTCAGTGAGTAGCATGCTGCTCGTTTTGTGCAAGTCATCCGTTACGGTGTCTGTGCCTATTTGGGATTTTGTTATATTTTTATTGCCCTTAGGGGGCAATTGATGCTACATTTTGTGTAGCTTTTGGGGTAAATTTATTTCAAAAGTGTGACGTTTTATTGAATAACTTTGATATATCGGAAAGGGGAAAATAATGGGTTTTAGTTCTTCGAAAGTAGGGGAGATAGCATACTTTATCAGACTTGTAGTGTGAGTTTAAACTCCCAACTACGGTACGAGTACGAGTATACTCCTAAGTGAAGTGTATGTATGGAACTAAAGAATGGAATAATGTTGCCACAGTAATTTACAATTTTACAAATGTCTTTAAGGGATTTGTTGGTCTAGTTGTAAAGTATCAAAAGGGAGGCTCAAATTGATTTTATGTAATACTAATAATATAACATATTGTAAATGAATGAGATGTTATAAACTGACTCTTTAGAGGTGGATAAAATTAACAGCATAGCATATTATTATTTCCAATGCTATGAAAACTCTTTGCTTGCTTCAGATTTGTCAGATCTTTAGTAAGTAATATTAGCCAAATGACTTTTGGTTGGACATTTAGTACAGTAACTGCAAGGATCACAATTTGCTGAAGCTCTATTGTGAAAACTCGCCATGAGACTTGAAAGCTATGGTATACAGGTGGAGCTTAAAAAGTTAGGAACTGTTCATTTGTTGTCTTTGTCATCTTGGTGAAACCTAAAACACACTATCACAGAAAATGTCAACTCAAAATTAATTTCTATGAGATAAAATTGTTTTGGATATAATACTACTCCAGGTTTCAAATTCAGTAGAGGGGAAAAGGCTTGCAAAGACTTAAAAGAGACCAATTTAGACTGATTGAAGCCTGTTGAGAAAACTGACTTATACAAGCTTTCCTTTTAAAGTTGTTGCTCCCTGGTGTTGTCAGTTTTTGCAGATTTAAATATTGATTCAAGTAGGCTGCTCAAACACTTTTTGTACTTTCTAAGGCCAAGCGTAGTGCTCTTCCTCTACCACGCCAGTCTGAAAGCTTATGATTCGGCAAGCACATTTGCCAGCATCTAACAGAAATGTCACATAGGTCAATAAGTTTTGAGAGGTGGACACTGACTGCGTCGCTAACCCAAGGTAATTTCAAATAGGGTTGTTCAAGACTATACCTAGGTAAGGTATTTCATTCTGAAGGAGGGCGCCAAAGTACTCATATGTATATGGAGATGATAGTCTAGGTAAATTTACTGCCCCAAGGGGAGTGATAGTGCAGTAATGCCTCTACGGGTACAGGTTACTTTTTAATCCACTTTTGCCGGTCTTTCTAACAGCACAAATTTCCGTTTTTTTTTTTTTTTTGTTGTTGTTTTGTTTTGAGAAAACGTTGTCTTAGTCAAAACAGGAAGCATTACATTCTATCATGTTCTATTTAATGAGAAAACGATCGATGAAGATTACAAATATTAACACTTTGGGCTGAAATATTAAAGTGATACTACTTGTTTAAGAAAGGGAAATACATGACACTGCCTTGTCCAAAGTGTTGGAATAACGTCTAAGAAGTCCATCCGAACAATAAAGATAAATAAAGATCCCTCACAGAAGTAGATGTTCCAAATATTGTTTCAATTATCATAAAAATAACGACAAAAACTATGAAAATCGAAAATGATTCCACACAATCTTTATTCCATTAAATCCCACTCCTGGGTGAACAAACCAATGGGAGTGCTCTAATATATGAATATGAAAAAGGCAGCACAACGAAAGGTGCCCACGTATATGCCAGCGAACGAACACTGAACACTTGATAGGCTAGTCACGCTATAGGCTAAGTACTTGAAAACTGACTGTAGGCCTATAGTACCATGGAGCTGATATCCGAAAGGTTTTATTGGCTCCATGGTAGTAAATCGAAAGGAGAAATTTCTGTTGAAGCCCACCCGAGAAATTTCAGAACAAACTACAGCCCTCCTGAACTACTCGATAACACCACACCACAGAAAAATGTACTCGTCCACGAGTGAGAGTACATACTCGAATAGTAAAAGTCTTTTCCTTTACTCACCTCCCCATTTTGAATGGTCCTTCAGTCCTCCATCTCCTCCTCTAAATAAATCTTTTCATACTGATGTTGTTTGCCCTGGTATAAAATCATAGGTTCTTGAGTGTCTGTAACAATTGGGACGTCTTGACAGGGATTTGTTTTTTCGATGGAGATATATCGAAAACTTGAATTAATGTTACTTTAAGACCCATTCAATCGAGGCGAGATTATCAACAATAAGCCGTTTATTTGGCGCAAAGGTATTTCTTTCATTTGTTTAGACCAGGTGATATTAAATTCTAAACGACTGATTAGTCGAAATAAAAGAATACAATAAGCTCCTTCCTTTACAAGACACCGCATGCAAATGAGTTAACGAGGGAGAAGTTTACACTCTAAAAACAGTTGGGTAAACTTTTACCCAGGTTGGTTACATATGCCTCCTGCTAAACTGTTGGGTAAAAAATTGGCCCTTGCTGGGTAAAACATTACCCAGCAATGGGTACATTGTAACCAACTTGGGTCAATTTTTTACCCAACAGTTTAGCAGGAGGCATACGTGCCCAACCGTTTTTAGAGTGTACTTTTGTTAAAACAGTATGAAAAGTTTCCTATTTCCGAAAAGACGTACACTGAATTAGGAAGTTAACACAAAAGGGATTTGTCGTCTGCTAATTCTACAGTAAGACCGGGGTTTTTTTGTACTGCCACATTGCCAGTCGTCAGGGAAATATAAAAAAAATATCTTTCGACATTCGGTGACGCGCATGACAGTATATCAGTTAGGATTTTTATCGAATTATGAACAAGAATCTTTATCTGGTCATTTCGGGAAACTTCCATGTCAAGAAAGATACAAGCGATGGATTACTGACTGACCTTGGCGGTACAAACCACAATTCAAAGCGATGTATCTCCATCCAAATAACAACTCCGTAGTCCTACGGACACCCCGAATTCCCATGGGTTTGTTTTGAATTGGCGCAGCGTGTATATCCGTTTCTTTTTCGATGAATCGATAACAATGTTCGTACCCTGAAGGTGAAGAAATATGGAAGATCACCATGTATGTGCGTATAACATTCAAACTAGCGAGTAGCCTTACCATTTTAGAAAGGCTTTGGATCATGTTACTCTGACTCATTTACATTTGAGACTATACATCATAACTTCCTTCTCCAGCATTATCACTTCACTGCGTTTACTGTCATCGCACTTGTAGGAAGGGAATAAGGTTGGAGATGACATAAGCAGTTCCTTGGATTCCTCTCTTGCTTCTTTCTTTCTTTCTTTTTTGCATTTTCCTGGTTAACTTACTGTACGTGAGGTTCCGAAACGACTGTATTTGTTAAGTTCATATCTAACGTGCGGTTAGCAGTGCATGTCATCTTTATCACTCTATCAAGTTTTGTTTTTATTTTGCGTTTTTCAAGGTCCAAAGGAAAACAGCGTTTAATTCTTCCTGTGCCTCAAATAAAGTTGAATCGTCACCTCATAGATTTTTGATTCTTTATCAAGGACAAAAGGAATCTATGCAATCACGCGGACGATTGTGTGTGTATGTGTGTGTATGCGCACTTACTTTCCATTCAGATTGAGGACCTAAACAATGGATTTCAGGTCCTTAGAAGGAAATACAAGAGATTTCTCATGTCCTCAGAAGTTTAACAGTAGAGAGTCTATTGTTAAAGTAGGGTTCAGGAAGCAAACACAATAGAGAAAACATTGAGGTCCTCAAACAGTATGTAAAGCACAACTATGCGTGTGCGTGTGAGCGTGTTTCTGTATATGTGTTTGTGACGCTTGGCTTGTTAACACGATATGTCAAGATAACAATGATGGATAATTTTCACACTATATATAAATATATATATATATATATATATATATGTGTGTGTATAATTATTATTATATTGAGAGAAAGATCACTGTTGTTTTGGTGGAGTTAAAAGGTCATGTGAGGTCACCAGAGGTCAAAAACCGAAACCTTGTAAACACGATACTTGATCTCTAGGTAGAAAGATTGGATGTTTTTCATACTTGGCGTGCGTTATGTTCAAAACATAAACCCTATTGATTTTGGTAAAGGTCAGAGGTTATCTGAGGTAACCAGAGGTGAATAGGAATTCTTAAAAACTTCTTGTAAAAATGATATTTCAAGGCAGCAATGATGGACAATCTTCATACTTGGGTATAAAGCTTATTGCAAGGGAGAAGCCCATTGTTTTCAGTGGAGGAAAAAGGTCATTTGAGGTCATCAGAGGCCAGAAACCGAAAACATTGAAAAAACACGATATTCCAAGACAGAGATGATGGATCCTTTTCATATTTGTGTATAGATGTGTTACTTTAAGAGAAAGCGTACCCTTCGGGTTTGTTGAGGGTCTAAACTAGGTCATCTGAGGTCATCACAGGTGCAACTACGTAAACCTCTTTAAACTAAGTAGACGGTGGGCGGTACCTCCAAATTGTGTTCGGCGTTTCGTGACCAAGGAAAAGTTAGGACTGAATTTTTTCTACCATTCCAAAGATAAAGTCATAGAGAACAACATTTATTTTTTCACAAGCATAACTGTTACTGTACTAATACTAATTTAAAAGAAGTTCTGACTATACCATACTGAACGAATTCTTTCATGGCTTAGAGGATTAGATTTCGTTTTCTCACACAGATGGTCCGGGTACGAATCCCTCCTAATTGGCATGCTTTTTGTTTTTATTTTTTGTTATTCACTTTTTGGTGGCGTTCAAAGATCATACGAGGTCACCAGAGGTCAACTTGTGAAAACATTCTAAAAATTGTATCTTCAAGAAGTATAAATTTGAGGGATGAACCTCAGTGCAACAAATCATCCCCTTTCAGCAAGGAATCACCAAGTCTATGGGCTTTCTGGTTTAAGCAAACGTTATGCTTAATTAATAGTGAGTAATAGCGCGATATATAGAAAGCGACAATTATACAACTGTTGGGTGTATGCTATTTGCTAGTTCGACCAATAAGTGAAGAATGCAAATAACTTCCATCAAAAAAATTACCACCACTATGGGCACAGTTTGAGCACCACATTATCGATGTGCATTAACCAACAAAAGTTTTATCATGTTTTAAGAGTGCAATAAATAATAAGCATTCTGTCACACTCTTCTAATCTTTGCGCTTCTGTCATTTTTTGTAGATGACCTTCCGATCAACCATACAGTTGCCTGAATCAACTTACAGTGAAGTTGGTATAAAGGCCTTCACCGTTTCAAGAATTCTAAAAAGTTCAGAGGGTAAAGTTTCAACCCAGACATATTGCTACATTTCAATGACTGCACAACAGTTACTTGAAGTAAAGAAATTATTTGAGTAGGTCTTTTCAACCAGATACATTGACAACATGTAAAGCTTCCTGAACACGTTTGTTGAAGAAATATTAGATAGCCTGCTTGTTTTAAACACCATCACATTGTACACATTCGGTTGAATATAAAGAAGAAATAATATTGTGTTACATTAAGAGCATTCTCTTTCTCCAGCTTTCGGATATGCTTGATTGCCTTTCTCCTAAAATTCTCCAAAAGACTTTTTGCAAGTCCCCTTTAAAAGACGCCCTAATGTCCTTACAAGCTGGAGGAAAATGATGACAAAGTGTAAAGTCGAAGCCAATTTCAATTACGATAGCCAGTAAGATCTTCATGGTGGATCTAGTTTTCTGACGTTTTCGGATTCCTTTACCCATTCACTTAACATTTCAATTCCTAGAATATTTTATTAACCGTGTAAAACAGAATTGTATTGTTATGGTGCTGAATATTTACAATTGTGTACTTTTCATTTATTCTGATCATCAATTAAAAACACACATGTATGAAGGAAAACAAATTTAACCTTCGGCAGCGCCGCCATTACCACTGAATTCATCTGAATGATTTGCATAATAAAGCTTTCATGATATTGTAACAATCGTTGATTATCTTTGCAGTATTGTATGCAAACATGTATTTATAGGTTATCCGCATGCTGCATGCACTTTTGTTCCTTTCAACAGAAACTTCACGGTTTCCCTCGATGTCAGTTGGAGGCAAATAAGCTGTATAATTTTCCAATAAGTTACTTTACTTAATTTCATCTGCCTCACAACTTGGGCTTAGAAATACGGAGGAATATTGTTACATGTTTATGGTCAAGACAAGCTGGTTGATTCAAAAAAAAATATGTTCTACGTCACCCCAGACCTGTCCGTCATGTGCTCTGCACTCTAAAAACAGTTGGGTAAACTTTTACCCAGGGTTGGGTCCGTATGCCACCTCCTAAACTGTTGGGTTAAGAACTACCCAAAGTTGGTCAAAAGATATCCATGTTGGATAAATTTTACCTAAGTAAAAGGTAATTTTGTAACCAAGTTGTGTCTGATTTCAGATCACTATGACGACATAATATATTGAGATGATAAGAAAGTAATAATTCTCGACTTTGTTATCATCCAAACATGTTTAGTATTATCTGACAGTGGTGTTGTAACGAGTCATGACTAGAGTCAATAATTTTTAGAAAGAAAATGACTCGAGTTATTGTATCATAATTTTCCTCAAAGAAATAACACAATGACTCGAGTCACCGACTCGACTCGAGTCACATTGAAAGTAGTAAAAGACTTGACTCGACTGCAAAATTGAGTGACTTATTGCAACACTGTTATCTGAGGCACTTGAAACTCATTAAGATGAATTTCATTCCAAATTCTTGTCTCACATGGTTTTATAAATCAGGGACAGTGTGGTATTACAATTGAAAAAATCCGATGGGCACTAGACAAACAGAAAGGACTGGTACTAAGTTGTTTACCCTGATAGCATTCATGTATAACAAAGTGATGGTAAGGTGATCGAGCTTCAGCTTTGTGTACATTCTGCAATAACTGATTGATAAGGTTATTTTATAACACAAGTATTATACCTTAGCTACCTTGAGAGAACTCGGAACAATAATTTATCCAAATTCGAACTTTGTTTCGAAACAGGTTTTAAATTGAAATTGTTTTCCACTTGACAGTAATCACAGGTTCAGGAACACTCTCACAGATAGTAGTAATACAAACCACATGAGTTTTTATTATTATTGATACGTTTGCCACTCAACAGAGACAACGTCTCAGGCATCTCCCACCAGGATTGGAGGTAAATGTTTGCTTACATTAAGATATGTATATTGTTCGAATTCCATTCCATTTTCAGCTGAAGCGCAGCCTTTGAAATTCCTTTCGTTCAATCTAGCTACTCCTCACATGGCTTCATTATCTATATGCCTCGGCATTGATTGCTTATTTATTTTTAAAACCTTTAGGAGGGGATGTTTGTTGGCTATTAGCAGATTTACGATTCCAAGCCAAGAAAATAAGAATAATATTCCAAAGGTGTACTTAGAATTATGTAATGCTACATCCTGTTTACACTTCAAGGTCAAGGTCGGGTTAAGGTTTTATATGTTAGAATGTCTTCAGTCATAGGCGTAGGAGCCCAAGTTGATGGAGGGGGGAGGGCTGGAACGACTTGCCCGAAAAATATAACCCCCAATTTCAGAGCGGTCCACGCACGTTCGACATGTTAATATACATAGTAAAGGCTTGCATCTGTTTTCACACCGTATGCCAATTACATACAATAATTTGCCGTGTTACTACCTTCTTTATTAGTTTTAATTTTGGCCGAAGTCGGTGATAGCCGGCCTGGGGAGGGGGTTTCCCCCCTCCCATTTGAAAATTTTTGAAAAATAAGGTGTCCTTACATGCAATCTGGTGCCACGTATGCTACCTTTGGAGTAAAATTTGCGTTAAAACATTTAGTTTTTTAGGTACTAAAAAAATCGGCATTACTCTTTCCTCTTTGAAAATTTTTGAAAAATTAGGTGTCCTTACATGCAATCTGGTGCCACGTATGCTACCTTTGAAGTAAAATTTGTGTTAAAAAATTCACGTATTTTAGGTACAAAAAATAAGCATCAGTGAGGGTGGAGCATGGCCCAAGGGCCCCTCAAATACACCACTGATAGTCATAAAATAAGTTCAACCATTAAAAACACACTGATGAATTAATGCTGAATATATAGGTGCTGGTGCAATTCAGATCAGAACTTTATAATAATTACCAGGCACCTGAAACTCATTAAGTTGAATTTCATATCCATTCTTGTCTCATATGGTTTTACAAATCAGAGGCAGTGTAGTATTACAATTGAAACAAAGCATCCAATGGGAACTAGACAAACAAAAAAGACTGGTACTAAGTTATTTACCCTGATAGCATTCATGTATAAAAAAGTGATGGTAAGCTGATCAAGCTTCAGCTTTGGTTAAATTAGGCAATAACTCATTCATAAGGGTATGGAAAATGTATTATATCTTAGCTACCTTGAGGAAACATCGGTTCAGGAACACTCTCACAGATAGTAGTAATACAAACCACAATAATTCTTTATTTTGATTGATATTTTTGACACTCAACAGGGACAACGTCTCAGGCACCTTCCACCAGAATAAAAGGTAAATTTTTGCTACATTACAATATGTATAATGTTCAAATTCCATTTCATTTTCAGCTGAAGCGCAACCTTTAAAATTCTTTTCATACAATCTAGCTACTCCTCACATGGCTTCATTATCTATATCCCTCGGCATTGATTGCTTAATTTTTTAAAACCCTGAAGAGGAGATGTTTTGATGACCATTAACAGGCACTTGAAACTCATTAAGATGAATTTCATTCCAAATTCTTGTCTCACATGGTTTTATAAATCAGAGGCAGTGTGGTATTACAATTGAAAAAAAATCCAATAGGCACTAGACAAACAGAAAGGACTGGTACTAAGTTGTTTACGCTGATAGCATTCATGTATAACAAAGTGATGGTAAGCTGATCGAGCTTCAGCTTTGTATACATTCTGCAACAACTGATTGATGAGGGTATGAAAAATGTATTATATCATAGCAACCTTGAGGGAACTCGGAACACTTACTTATCCAAATTCTTAAGTTGTTTTGAAACAGGTTTTGAATTAAAATTCTTTTCCACTTGACAGCAATCATCGGTTCAGGAACACTCTCACAGATAGTAGTAATGCAAACCGCATTAATTCTTTATTATTTTTGATACTTTTGCCACTCAACAGGGACAACGTCTCAGGCACCTTCCACCAGGATTAAAGGTAAATTTTTGCTAAATTACAATATGTATATTGTTCGAATTCCATTTCATTTTCAGCTGAATCGCAACCTTTGAAATTCTTTTCATACAATCTAGCTACTCCTCACATGGCTTCATTATCTATATCCCTCGGCATTGATTGCTTAATTTTTTAAAACCCTGAAGAGGAGATGTTTGATGACCATTAGCAGATTTACAATTCCAAGCCAAGAAAATAAAATAATAGTATTCCAAAGGTGTACTTAGAATTATATAATGCTACGTCCTGTTTGCACTTCAAGGTCAAGGTCGGGTTAAGATTTTATATGTTAGAATGTCTTCAGTCATCATGGCTCCATAACCAGGGTCAGGTTGACGTCATGCTGACATTATTGTTGCGAAAGAATGCATAATATCCAGACGCGAAGATATGAGCTCACGTTGTATAAATATCGTTTCATTAAAAATATTCTCTTGCTCCTGCTTTCGGATATGCTTGATTGCCTTTTTCCAAAAAACCTTTTGCCTCGAACTACCGTATTTTCCTGTAACCACTTTGATTTCAGATTACTATAACGACTTATTATAGTGTGGTGATAAGAAAGTAATTTTTTTTATTATTATTAATATTAATATTATTAATTTATAATATTATTAATTATTATTAATATCATATTATTATCATCCACACATTTTCTAGTATTATCTGAGGCACCTGAAACTCTATAGAATAAACTTTGTAGGCCTATCTAAATTCGTGTCTCACATGTTTATACAAATCAGAGGCAGTATAGTATTACAACTGAAAGAAAATATCCAATGGAAACAAACAGAAAAGACTGGTACTAAGTTATTTACACTGAAAGCAGCGTCTGCATTATGTTGATCAAGCTTCAGCTTTGGGTACATTCTGCAATAACTGATTGATGAGGGTATGGATAATGTATTATAACTTAGCTATATTGAGGAAACTCCGAGCACTAATTTATCCAAATTCTTATGTTGTTTCGAAACATGTTTTAAATTTAAATTCTTTTCCACTTGATACTAATCATAGGTTCAGGAACACTTTTACAGATAGTGGTAATACAAACAAAATAAACTCTTTACTATTACTGATACTTTTGACACTCAACAGAGACAACAACCTCTTAGTAAAGAAATATAAATAATATGGAATAAAGGTGTAGTAATTAGTCTAGCAACAAATTTAACAACAGCTTTTGGAAGGATTGCGTCATGGCCAGCACTGGAGGTTTTAAGCTTAAGTATTAGGAGCAGAACTTCCTCTTCATTGGAAGGGTTCATATAAAAAAGGGAAAGATTTCGACTGGTAAGATACTGCATGTAATCAGCCTGGTGTACCACCAGCCAGCTTAGGTCTAATTTCTACAAAAAGAGAATTAAAGGCAGTACAATCTCCTCAGTATTCTGATGTTTAGTACCATTATCAGTAATCAATTTTGAAGGGAATGAAGAAGATAAGTGATCGATATTCCTATTTAAAATGGAATTAATTGTATATCAGTAAACTCTGGTAGCGTGTTATTACTGTTTGATGAATTAGAGAAAAACTTTCTCTTAACTATACCAATAACACTGTTTAAGCGATTACGGAAATTTAGGTAATTCTGACGGTTTTCTTGAGTAGGTTTTGACGAATTTTTTGTATAATTTCTGTTTAGTATGAAAGAAACTAATAATTCCAGTAAAACACAAATATTTGCTATTACGTGGTTGTAAAATTTGCTTCGGAAAATTATTTCTTTACATACTCATAGGAGAATGTGTTTAGTAAAGAAATATAAGCAGACTCCGCATTGTTGTTTGAGAGAAAATCTGTCCAGTTTCCGTAGGTTAGGCAGTCATAGAAATTTCTTACTTTATTTTCAGTGACTGGGCAGACGATGAATCGTTATTAATGCGACCTATGAGCTTCTTTCTTCCGGTAGAAGTAAATATTGGAAAAAGATCTAAAAGATCATCAGTAATAACACCAGAGATTGCATTGATTCCATCAACATTGGTAAAAATGTTATCTAGTAGCGTTTTGGAATTTATTGTTACACGAGTTGGTTTATTAACTAAAATTCTAAACCCGTCAGAATCAAAAGTATTAATGAAATGATGGACTTTACCATAATCACGTGCTAGAAGATAAAGGTTGAAGTCACCTAGAATAAAGCAACGTTTCACTGAAATCTTTGAGAGTAAGCCATCTAACATTTTCAGGAAATCGTTAATATCATCAACCGGAGGTCGATGAATTACGTCAACTATTGCTTTTTCACAATCAGCAATTTCAGTAAAAAAAGATTCAAAACACCCTTTAATTAATGAACAAAGAAAGATCTGGTAGTACTTTATATGTTTGCATATTACCGATATAAAGGCCAACACCACGAAACTTTTGTCAACTATTTATTTCAAAGGTATAATGGTTAACATTGTAAAGGTGGCTGCGTGTGGAGGGGAAACTGCCATTATGCTTAAATCGTGATTTAAAGTATATAGCGGAGCCCGTTTAGGTTATCAAATGTAGAACTTAAGCTTCTTGCATTTATATGCAAAATCGAGGTATTTGCATTATCAAACATGTTATTTATCAGGATCATAGTACCGACAATTTTGCGAATAATCAAAGGACAAGTTGAGGTCTGGATCTAAGGTATTCAAGTGATAATGTTCATTATACCTTAATTGTCAAAATTGATAGACATACAGTTACAACAAACAAAGTTGGACAGACTTGGAAAAAAAATAAGTGAAAATGAGGAACAAAGGTTGGTTACCTGAAGAAAAAGTCTGGTTGGTAAGAACCACAGGGTGCTTACAAAGTGTAAATAAGTTTAACTGAACCCAAATAGGTTTCCCAATATCTTAGTATTAAACAACAACAGGGGCGTCAATCCGTATACAAATATGGGGGGACGGGGGACATACATGACTTAGCACAAACCAATCCATTTGGTTTTGAAGAGGAGGTGTCTTCCCATATATAGGCCCTTTCCTCCCCCGTACTTATGATGACTGACGCCCTGTTCTAATAAGAATTATCATCTCAAAGTTAACATGACCATCATAGATGATCTGCCAGGTGAAATACACTGAGTCCACGGAATTACTTCAAGATGTTATTTTCACCATGTCCCAAAACAGCTGAAACCACGCTTTGCAGCGTGGATCATTGTCTAAGATCATGGACCCGACCAGGCCCGTTGCTAGGGTAATATGTTTGGGGGTGTGAACGTCCCAAATTCCGACTGGCTGGATGTTTTTTCCAACTGAGTGGAGGCGTGTAAATTTGCACTTTGTGTATGCGCCCTGCGTTTTGTATACAGCAGTGGGGATCCTTCTTTTGTCACTACATAAATGTGTCGTCTTGAAAGAAGGGTTCTAAGGGGAGGGGGAGTCTCCCTCCCGTTTGAGGAATTTTTGTTAATTTAAGGCTGATTAGTTGTAAAACGGTGCTATCTTTGGGATATTTTTGGAGCTGATCGTATATGGCTGGAAAATGTCCATAATTTAGTGAATTCTAATTTCCGGCTGGCTGGATGCTTTTACTAACTGCAGTAGCAACGCGTAAATTGCACCTTTTTTATGCACCCTGCGTTTGTATACAGCAGCTGAGATACTTCCTTTGTCACTACATAAATGTGCCGTCCTGGAGAGGAGCCTAAGGAGAGGGGGAGTCACCCCTCCCTTTGAGAAATTTTTGTTAATTTAAGGCTGCTTAGGTGCAAAACGGTGTTATCTTTGGGATATTTTTGAAGCTGATCGTATATGGTTGGAAAATTTCCATAATTTAGTGAATCAAGGGCTTGTCTAGACCTTCTTCCATGGGGGGGGGGGGGCAAAACAGTGCCAAAAATACCACCTCACTATACCCTCTATGACATCTACATCGTGATTTATTTTTAATTTCCCCTCAGTTTCCATTGAAGCAAAAAGTTTTGATTTCAAAAGATACATCCCAAGCCAGTACCTAGGATTTTTCGTTGTAGGTGCTAAGGGATGAAATTTTGGAAAACTTTGAATACAGGACAGTGCATGGCAGCAGGCCCAATATCTAAGCGAAGCGCCACCATTGTTTGGCGCCTAGCACACAACAGTTTTAGCAAAAGGTGCTTTCCAGATCGCTGGATTTAGCTGTTTAAATAGGGTTTACGCCTCAATTATTAACCGTCTGGTTTAACTAGGGGTGCCCACGACCCCTTTTTAGTTGTGGGGCACTGGACTATTTTCCCTACTCCGATGCCTATGCGGAAGATTACGCACAACGGCACGCAGCAGTGGCGCCACAAGGCTTGTGAATGGGGGCACAACAGATCATGTCGTAATGCCACTTAAGCGTATGTTGCACGAAAAGTTTCCGTTAGAGTTCAGATTCCTTGATAATTAAGGTGATAACAATCAAATTTTAGCCGGCAAAGATGTCAGAATAATGAATCCACATTTTGAAGTGTAGATCAGCGTCCCTGGGTTGGTCTAGCTGGTGTTTAATTTGACATTCTGGAGGAATCCAGAAGCCCAGCTGTGTATGACTTCACTTCACGGTTTCGTCACTAATTGATGTAAAACTGCAGCTTTATAGTTGTCCATCTGATACGCTTTTACTTTGGTGACAGCATAAAGACTGAACACGTGAATCGAGAACGTCTGAGCGCCACAAGGTGGAAGATGATGCACCGTGGCTGTGGTTATAAAATAAACTGAAGACCATTCAATTTCCCCGTGGATCGGGGACTAAAGTAGAGACTGAGTGTTATAGCCTACGGGTAACCAAAGTAATTTCAATATAGACACTTGGGAGCATACATCAATGCCACAGTGATCCACCTGTGAGTTGCACCTTTATCACTAAATGGTAACGAGAAAATAAGGAGCTTAACTAACTCCTTCACCACTTGAATGTCAGGCTGAATATATTACTCTATACGGTGACCCTCGGCCGAAAGTATACATTTCAAGGGGAGGAATAGAAAGGACGAGGGGAGGGGGAACAGCTGGCACCATTTACACCAATAAAAGGCCTTAATTATAAAAAAAAAAACGAGTAAAGGATAGCCCCTCCCTGAGTTTTCAATACCGGCCCCCACAGACATCAAAGCCTGCTTATGAGTGGTCCAAGCCCAGCGAGCAGTGAAATTTCACCTGGGGGACACTGGACATGTTTGCTGGGTCGATACGTTAATTTATTTCTTCACTGACCCTGAAAATTCTTCACTAACTCTAAGAGAAGCTAAAAAAATCTTGGTTTGAAGGGCCTATGAAGTCATCATATTCCATTGAAGCAGTTACCTTCATACTCTGAATGCCATATTCTGTAGACCTATAAATATATCACATCGAGTGGCTATCAACTATAAAGTACCACGTTGTGGCCACTATTCATACGGCACTTGAACAGGTAAAACTACTAGCAATTAGTGCCACGGAGTTGTTATGAAGCACGGAGACGATGTGGGAAGACGCTGTAAATAGTCATGAGCAAACACTCCGATTACATGGATGATTCATAATTATCCCCACCCTATCCTACGAAAAAGATCTCGTTTTAACGCCCTTTCCATCGTAGGCAGAAAGGGAAAAAAATAATGTATACGAATTTAGGCAAAATTCTGAGAAATTTTGTGTAGATGATTTATCTTTAATTATATGCACAACCAAATTGCAGAAAGCTTTGCTTTTTCAGCACCGATTTCATAGCTTGTACAGTTAAAACTGATAATGGTTCTTAAACCATTATCAGTTTGTACAGAACTTGGGTTGATATCATAGATTAAACCATGTGTAGTTAAAACTGGATAACGTTTCTTTGAACTTGATAAACTTCTTTTTCTGTTTTTACTGTCATAATTCATGTACTGTTAAAACTGATGATGGTTTAAGAAACTGATCATGGTTTAATCCAGTGTTAGCGCTAGGCTTCAGAATTAAGGAGAGAATTCACTCCTTCAAAAGAAATTTTAGGAGGGATTTTCATTTTTAAAGGAGGGATTTTGTTCAGTTGTAGTTTAACCTGAACACATTGACAAGTAAATGGATGCACGAATTTCCCTCACAGAAATTTAAACTTTGCGGGATTTCGGGAGCCAGGTGCAAACACTGGTTTAATCTATGATATCAACTATAAGTTTTCTACAGTTTTTACCGATAACGTTCGTAAACCATCACCAGTTTTACCTGTACATGCTATGAGAATCGGGTGCTTTCAGACACTTTCTGCTGTTTTGAGGTGCTTAAGATTCAATATACCGGGAAGGTTTGTGTATTTGTAGTAGATAAATTGTGAGAGATGTGAAAATAACATACGTCGGTATTGACTATGTTTTTCACTTTTGCGTAGGCGAACGTGACAAAGAATTATACTACAGTATTATCTACAATGCTTAATTTGGGTTCACAATATCACTGATTTTAACTCATGCAATGCACGTTTATACAGTGACAATGTTTGAGAAGTGTTTTTAATTCACTGCCACACTGAGATGCGGTATTTATCAATATGTGGAGAAAATGTGTGTCTTAGCTTATAGGGAGAGAGCAGTGGTCCCACGTTTATTTACAAAATCTGCTAAATACTGCAGATCTCTAATTTTGCTCACAAGTATCTTTCATTATATTTCTGTACAAAACAATGAATATTGAAAGTAAACCAAGAAGGAGTTATTCTGCATGAATTTAACAAATGAGTAACAAAAATTTTGTCCCATGATTGATAAAGCCATTCCTGAATTTGAATGACGGGTTATAATAATTCACTTAAGGAGGCTGCTCTTTCCTTTTTATGTAAGGTTCATATGTTGCCACATGAACATTATTTACGTTTCATTTATCTGAAAGTCGCCATTTATGTGTCATGTGACTTCCATATCAATTAGCCATGTTTAAATTTGTCTTTTTATGCAGGAATCCAAAATTGTGAACATGAAGTAAGTTTCAGTGACTTTCAGGAATCTCAACCTGTTGAACACATGGCATCAGCGGGGAATAAAGTTTTGTATACCTTTGAGGTAGACATGACGGAAGGATACGTAAAACTTTGCATCACTATTATGGTAAAAATCAGTTGGCTATTTGTGTAACATTCCTGATATTTTCTGCCCATGTAGGTCAGAGGCATTGGTGAACAGAAAGATTTGTACTTAAAACCTTCAAGGGGAAGGAAACAAAAAGCAAATCAACAATTGCTGAAGAAAAGAAAATCTTTATCTGGTACAACAGACAGCAAATGTAGAAGCCATCCTATAGTTTGGAAATGTAAGAACTGAAGGGATGTACGTAGAAAGAATTTTTGGGGGCAATGAATGCTAGCTTTGTTATTGAGGTTGTTTTTGTCTTATCTCAACTCCTTACTTGTAATGTATAGGGCCATGAAATATTACACTTAACTAAACCAGGAAGCCTAGAGGCTTAGTGATTCCTTGTCGAAAGGGGGTGCTTTGCTGCACTGAAATTTATCCCTTAAATTGATCCCTCCTGAGATATCATTTTCAACGATGTTTTCACAATTTGAATCCGCCGACCTCACTTGGCATTTGAACTCCACCAAAAATTGTATAACAAAAAATGAAGAAAAGGAAGTGTCATAGACTGAAGGGATTTGGAAAAGGGCCGTCTGTGTGAGAAACCAATCTTTTTTCACTACAGTAAAGTCTTTGTACATGTGGTATTTCAAATCATGTTTCAGTCACAGCATACTTTTCACGTGTTCATACTTAGGTCTTTAAATTTGGCATTATTGAAGTGACAGTTATGCTTGTGAAAAATTCATGTTTTGTATAATTTTATTTTTGAAATGTTACAAATATCCAGCCATAACTTTACGATGGTCACGAAATGCCGGACACAATTTGAAGGTACCGCCCACTTTGTATTTAGTTTAAAAGATTTTCATAGTTTCCCCTCTGATGATCTCAGATGACCCTCGGCCTCCAACGAAACCTATAGGGTTCTCTCTGTGTCTAAAGGTGACAAATCTACATACCAGGTATCCATCATCCCAGTCTTGAAGTATGGTGCTCTTTCAAAGTTTTCGGTTTTGCACCCTGATTATCTTTAATGAAGTCTAACCTTCACTAAAAATAGTAGTCCTTCCTCTCAATATCGCAAAGTTTTGTACCAAATATGAAAATTGTCCATCATTGCTATCTTGAGATATCGTGTTTACAAGCAGTTTTTAAGAATTTCGTATTTTCACCTCCGGGGACTCAGATAACCTTTGACCTCTACCAAAACAATAAACTTCATCTTCTGACTATAACGCATTCACATGTCAAGTATGGAAAGTATCAATGCTTCCTATATCTAAGGGTGTCCCGTTTACAATGTTTTCGGCTTATGACCTCTGGTCACCTTATGTGGAATTTGACCGCTACGAAAAACAATGTTCTTCCTCTTAATGCGATAATTCTAAATACCAAGTAAGAGAAGTATTCATCATTGCTACGTTGAGATAGGGTGTTCACAAACCAAGCGTCACAAACGCACATACGTACACACAAACATACTTACACATTCACGCACAAAGATTCGCCAGCGTGATTGCATAGATTCCTTCGCCTTCGGCATGAAATCAGAAAAGTTAGGCTGTGTCTGAGTGAGTATTGCTGAGTGTCTGTGTGAGGGTAAGAGCCAAAAAGGCTCAAAAGTGTCGATAACTCCTCTAAACCGAAATTCCGATCAAGTTCAAACTTGTCAGGTACCTATCTATAATTACAACGTCATGGTTCAAAGGTCAAGTAATCCGAATACTGTTTTTTTTTTTTTTTTTTTTTTTTTTGTTATTTGCGTATCAGTGTGATGGATATGGTCATTAAACTACATGATATATGGAGGATGTTGGGGTAAATTTTAAAATAGCACTTACACGTTGCTTAAAGTTGAGGTGAAATGTCAAACATAAGTCAAGGTCAAGTTAGCCCCAGTTTTGCGAAAGAATGTGTAACGAACTCCTCTGAAAGCGTAATTCTGATCAACTCCAAGTGGGTAGGTATCTGACCGTAAGAACTTGAGCATGCATGCCTAATTGATGACGCTATGAGTCGAATTAAGGTTACAGGTCAAGAGCCAAATGGCTTAAAATTGGTGTTAGCCGTTATTTGCATACCACCTTGTTAGAAAGGTTCATTAAATATGATCTTTCCAGAATGATGGGGCATATTTTAAAATGAGGTTTTCTAGTTGCTAAGGATTGAGATACAAGGTAAATTTAGTTCAAAGATTGTCCCTCAAATTGTGAATGGCTTAAAAGTGGTCTTATGTCATTATTGGTTTATCAGTAAGTTGGGAGATTGAACACAAAATATTAAACACAAAATATCAAGAAAATATGAAGGAAATGAAATTTGCAGTTCTATGAATATGCACTCTTGTTCTTATTTTTTCTTTACTTTCCTTTTTAAGTACCTAAGAAGACAATGCTTTTGCAAGTACAGAACAGGCGTTCAAAACACACACTTTTGTAATTACTCGCTTTGCAAAATGCACCTTTAAAAGCAGTGTTATGAAAACATAAAGACATAACTCTGGACTTTTCACAAGTTGTTTGGCAAATTGCTTTTTGAATGTAAAATATCGATCTTAACAATCAGGAGGCTTAAAGGAAAGTTTAATTTATGATAATACTCTAAGACCCATTAAAGTCCGAGGAGATTATCATAATAATGTACTTATTCCGTTGATGGGGAATTCCTTCTTTTATTCGTTGGCGGAAATTTTGAGATGTCAAATTGCAATCTTTAGCTTAAACCAAAACTCACTCGATCGTCCTTCGGTACCGTTCTGTATTCTGGTCTGACCTCCTAGTACCACCAGTAACGCTGTCGGGAATAGTTCCCTCGTCGACCGGCACACCACCACTATGCAGATACGCAATTCCCGCGAAGTCTCTAGAAGCCTCTCGCGTTCATTTGTAACCCAAGAAATGCGTCCTCCTGAATAGCCGTCGAATAAGAATCTAGACTATGCCTGTAGCGGTATCGGTACTCCCATCTAATAAACAAACAGTCCAACGGTTCTTTCTTCCCTCTCCTCGGTAATTAAAGACAAATCTCCGTCACGATTATTTGGCTTGGGCGATTAGCTTAAAATAACATGATTTTGTCTTCTCAGGGTTCTGGATCTCCAAGCTCTCTTGTCCGAATATCGCCCTGTTTATAAATGGCGAGATTTATTCTCTGGAAAGTTCCTTTCCAAGAATTCTGGTAAAAGAGTATCCAGATTATTCTACAATGTTCCCCTTTTCAAAGAAAATCTGGTGAAATAGTTTCGAGAATCATCTACAATGTCCCCTACGGGTTCGACATAGATCAAAGAATCAAAGCTGATAGGCTGTCGGTGTGTTAATCCTATAATAGTAAGATGATGTAAACGGGACATTCCCTTCGCCGTGGCAACGGAGGTCACTCATTATTTCCGGAACATTCGCGTTTTGTCTATTGTTTAGCGCGGGGTGATAGGTTACAATGAATGACCTACAATCTTACTTAAAGGTTTTTACAAAGAATGCACGTCATCTGTGATAATAATGTCACAGGTGAAAGGTCAAATTTGCTTAAAATTTGTTTTATTTTTTGCTATAATTTGCCTATTAGTATGAAAGAAAAAGTTATAAAACCACATGATATGTTAAGATTTATATTTTTTAAAATAATGCCATTTGGTGGCTACGGGTGGGCCAAAGATCAAGATGTAGATCTAAGGTAAAATTGGCCTAAATTTTGCGAAAAGATGTGTCGCGAAATCCTCCTAAACCGAAAGTCCTCTGAGATTCAAACTTAGTAGGTAGCTATTTAACCATGAAAACTTGAACACGAGTAATTGATGACGTCGCAGGTCACAGGTCAATTTTTTCCTTCATTTGTTTTATTTAAAACTGTGTTTTTTGATTGCTAAGGTCCAAGTTTACAGGTCAAAATAGAGTTCAAAGGTCAACTTTGCCACGATTTTGCAAACCATCCATTGTCAACTCCTCCTAAAAATACCTCGAAAAATTTTGCATGTGTAATCCTTAGCGTCATCTGTAGAAAATCAAGTGGTCAAGGATCAGATGAGCTAGACTTAGTATCAATTATTTGCATAACAGTTAGAAAAGATAAAAAAACCCGTGAAATGTACAGAGTGATGAAAGATATTTTAAAATAGTACATTCTTGTTTCTTGAGTTCAAGATCGAAGTTTAAATGACGTAAAAGTGGTCCTTTGGTATGATTTGCTTGTCAATATGTTGTGAAATTTCTTCAATTTCAAGGTATGTATAGAATCTGGGGGAGGTGAGATTTTTAACTCCATGGATTGCGTTCTTGTTTTTCTTTAATATCCTAAAGACACTACATCTTGTGCCAAAATGTGATTATATTGTTGTAGAGTGACTAGAATATATAAGCCTTCTCCTTACAATATTCTCAGCAAGAAAACAGTAATTTTTCTAAGGTCATATAAAAATTTTAATTTCAAAAAGGAAACAAAAGGATGTATGGTGAGTTATGCAATAAGGACATCACAAATTATTGCGTAATCAACTATTTCGAATTTGGTGAAAAATCCAACGTTTCAGCAACGGATTAAGCTGTAGGGATGGGAGTTGGACGAATGAGATTCATTTTGCAACCTCTTAAACAGGTTTTCACTTAATTGGCTTTACGTGCTCTTAATTAACTTTAACTAATGGAAATTTATTAGAATCAGGATAGTACATCTGCGTCGCCTTTGTATAAAGTATGATATTAAATGTTTTTTTAGGTAATAAAAACGATCAAACTAATGAAATCGTTCAAATTTACCAATTGTAAAAACATAAAGCGATTCATTGATATTGGAGGGCACGATGCTGGAACTTTTCTTTTGACCAAAAGTGCATTTGCTCTTGGCGGCTGTGCATGATAAGGAAAGCTTGAGGTTCCGCTTTGTTTGCCCATATAATTTCCGTTCAGCTCTAACGTAAATTTCAAACACTTATTTCTTTCTATTTCACAGGGACCTAATAAAGACATCAAAAGTACAGTTAGGCCAAATGAAGTCTTCATTTATGTTTCTACCTCTAATGTTCTTAATATCGTGGCACATGTAGCAAGTTCGATGGAATTCACCTCAAGGCATTCCTTGAAAGAAGGTAAATCATGGAACATGATGAGTCTTTTACAGATGAAATGACTATCCGCTGCACAAGGCTCGCATGGATGAAAGCTAATCTGCTGGGGCATTCTTTTGATGTCATGTTCGACTTTAAAGTTGTAGCTACAATGCCTTCATACAGATAGCTTAAGTGTTGAATGGTGATAACCACAGGCAGACATGCGCGGTATCACAGAACATTCTAAACAGCACCTCTCTTGGAGCACTATTTCACTTCTAAGTTCAGTGTTTTAATACTTTTGTTCCAGCACTAGCACAGGATGAATTTCAGCGGTTAGAGACTCACACATATGTAGAGGAAATATTCAAAAGAACAATTATCTGTCTTCAAAAGGGGCACTGTCTTTTGAAGAGAGGCACTCTTTTCATTTAATTTTACAAAAAAGGGGTCATGTAAGATTAGAACTCCTCTGCTTTTTTAACTATTTGGTGATGAATATAAGGAAAGGCATCAGGGACCTCTCACAAGTAATGTCCAGCATTGAACCATGAAAGCATTCTGAGCAGGGGCGTCAATCCGTAAGTGTGGGGAGACACACATGACCAGCCAGAAATTTGTCAAGGGGGGGGGGGCGAAGCGGTAGATTTTGCGAGGGACAGAAGCGACCGAGCCCCAGCGCGCTTGCGCGCGAGGGAGGGAAGGTGTGGGAGGGGGATGTCCCCCCTCTCTGGGTGAGAAGCTTTAGTGTTTTTTAATGTGAAAATATGTGATTTGGTGCATACTTTATATGGTATTTTGTATGCATAAGGAGACATGTTATTATGAATTTTATGAAATATTTTGTAGGAAAAACCATATAGAAATCAAATACACACATATGTACAAGTATGCAGAATCACATAAGAGCTTCATACAAGTTTTAAGGTGTTGCTTTTGTACATAGCCCTACCACTAGATACCATGTGTTCCTGATATGGTAGGCCTACAATTTGTCCCCTTACGGTATCGATAGAGTTGGCAAGTATGCTGCCAGTGCTCCTCGCCAACCCATGGGTTGGCGCGGAGCGCGAGAAAATTTTGGTCCAAAATGCCTCCCAGATCGCTGGAAATGGCACTTCCCAGGCCTATTTACTGCATATAAATAGGGGAAACACTAGTAATATTGTAAAAAAGACATAAAAAATACCAAATATTTTCTCAAAGGGTGGAGGCTGAAATACACGGAGTCCAGGGAATTACTTCAAGATGTTACTTTAATTAATCATGTCCAAAAATAGCAGAAACCAGGCTCCGCAACTTTGATCATTGTCTGAGATCATGGACCCCAACCACGCCCATAGCTAGGGTCATATCTTTTGGGGTGTGAAGGCCCCAATCTGGACTGGCTGGATGTTTTTCCAACAGATTGGGGGCGTGTAAATTGCACTTTGTTATGCGCTCTGCGTTTTGTATACAGCTGTGGTGATCCTTTGTTACTAAATAAAGGTGTCGTCCTGGGGGAGGGGTCTAAAGGGAGGGGTGTCCCCTCCTCTTTGAAAAATTTTGTTAATTAACGGTTGTTTAGGTACAAAATGGTGCTATCTTTGGGATATATTTGGAGCTGATCTTATATGGCTGGAAAATATCCGTAAATTGCACCTTTTTATGCGTCCTGCATTTGTATACAGCAGTGGGAGTCCTTCCTTTGTCACTACATGAAGGTGCCGCCCTGGGGGAGGGTCTAAGGGGACACCCCCTCACCTCCCCTTTGAGAAATGTTCGTAAATTTAAGGTTGCTTAGATGCAAAATGGTATTATCTTTGGTTTATTTTTGGAGCTGATCGAATACGTTTACAACAACCTTCCTGAAGTCCCCCCCCCCCCCCCTTGGCTACTTTTTTGACAGTTTTTCCGCAAGAATACCTGCGTTGAGTCAACAGAAACTTTCTTGGACTATTATTAAAATTTCCCTTTCCTTCATTGTGCATTATAAAAGGGCATCTAAGGTTGGCAAATGCCTGTATAGGACCTCCTGGAAGCTCTGGATCAATTATATAAATGGGGCAATGGTGTAGTGCTTATTACCTGACATCCAACTGGTATAAATTATGACGCTAAGCACTTTACATCTATCGTATTTTACTAATTTTGAACGAAAATCCAGACGAACAGCTTCCAGCAACGAAGAATCGACAGGAGGGAGAGAACAGGCGCAGTAAGGTGATGTTAGACCTCCCTGATAGGTGTAGCAAAAGGTGTGAAAGACTAACAAGCGCGTTTCAGCTTTTTCTTCTTAAGTGTATTAGCAATCACCATCCATACCAATAATGGCTTCGCGCGAAGCGCTAGGTAAAAGTTTTTAAAAGATGTATGACGGCAACAACGTGCTTTATAAAGTTTCAACCTTCCACATCATGCTTACAAATTAGATTGAAGGATCCCATATTGAAGCGGGGCCCCTATACAGATGTTTGGAGATCTCTGTTTTCTCTGTTTTCGGAAAGTGTTGTGATCAGAATAGTTCCTTGTATAATCACCTTTTTAATGGTCATGAGATGGAGTGCAAACTGAGACGCATGCGCGCAAAGCGCGCCGAAAGTTTTCATTAAATGGGATTTCCCTGACAAAATCTGCATTCAGAATCTGCATCGAGACACTTTCAACAAACCTACATGCCACTCAAAAAGCCAGTCAAATAGAGCCACGACACTACTCTTTTCGAAATGTGGGGGGGGGGGGATTTGATATTGTGTCCCCCACCCATCGAAATGTGGGGGGACATGTCCCCCCTGTCCCCCAGGATTGACGCCCATGATTCTGAGTTATGTCGACATGTATTTGCAATTCTAATCACTGATCATAATTTTTACCTTGGCAAGTGAAAGTGGAAACGAGTTCAGGTTCTGATCTTATAACGGCAATTATCAGGTAAATTTCAACCTTATGAACACAAGAGGTGCAGATAACGTTTTTCTTGAGTTATTTGATTTCAACCTTTCGCAACTATTAACAATATCACACACATTAACATATATGAAGGATAAAATACAAGATATATGAGACATACATAAAAAACCGATAAGTAATTGAAAGGTAGGGGGAGATATCTTCTCGTGTCTGACTCCTTCACTTATCCTTGCACACATTACACACAGCACAAATCAAATGTGCGTTTAAAATGCCAACCCATTGCTCTAAGTGTTCTTTGTCGGCTGGAGTATATAACCTACTGTAAGGAAGAAGTAGCACATAGAACAGGTTTACAGTAAAGCAGTGCCTTGCTAAATGTTGCTCAATACTCAAAAGTGTGTCTTGGGTAATACTTTACGAGGACTTTTAGAAATTCTTTAAATTATCCTAACAAAGCGTGGAAGTACTGCAAAAATCTGTCGTACCTTTACACTTTTCAAACTTTCTTTAAGTTTATTCAAATTTGAAATTTATTGAAAATTCAAATTCATTGTTAGCTATTTAGGCCTATATTTCATGCCCACAATGTTGCAAAATACAGACTGTTAGGTTTGCTAGGTCCCAACCTAATAGGGGAGGGGGTCGTGTTTAAACGGTGCACAATTTTAAAAATAAGTGTCTGAGCGAAACTACTTCGGAATACTGATTTATACACCAATATTTAGAGTCTCTGCCAAATGTACGCAGACCAAGTTCTTAAATTACAGGGGCACTGTTTGTTTGTCTATTTCTTTCTTGTTTCTTTGTGTTTTTTTATTTATTTATTTATTTATTTATTTATTTATTTATTTATTTATTTATTTATTTATTTATTTATTTATTTATTTATTTATTTATTTATTTATTTATTTATTTATTTATTTATTTATTTTTTTATTTATTTATTTATTTATTTATTTATTTATTACTCTTGTTAAGTCTTTTGGTCTCTCTCAATTAGTTTATCTCTTTCAGATATTGCCGAATCCACCTCAAAACTTCGTCAAGGAATTAGAAAGTTATATTTTTAATTTTATTTGGTCGGGCAAACCGGACAAAGTTAAGCGTAGAACTTTAATTGCACCTATTTCAGAGGGCGGACTCAAAGCTACTCATGTTTCATCTTTCATCAATAGTTTAAAATGCTCTTGGGTAAACAGATATTTAAATGATACCAAAGGTTCATGGAAAGATTTTTTTGATTTCTATCTAAAAAGCAATGGAAAATCCTTTTTATTCCATTGCAATTTTGAAGCAAAGGACATCAAAACCAATAATGTTTTCATAAATGACGTATGTGCGGCATGGGCACAGTTTAATTTTAAGCAACCTTTAGATCATTATAACAATCAAATTTTATGGAATAATTCTTATATTAAGGTCAATAATAAGTTAATATTCTATAAACATTTGTTCGAGAAAGGAGTGACCTACGTAAAAGATATTTTTGATAATGACAATCAAATACTTCCGTATAATTCTTTTGTAAGGAAATTTGGCGTACGGTTTTGCCCATTCACCATTTATTACGGTATTATCAAAGCAGTTCCTGGGCTTTGGAAGCAAAGTATTACTGACGGGGTAACAATGCCAATCGATCCAGGTTACAGAGAGAATCTTCTTGCTGTTTCTAGTATGTCACGAATTGTCTATAAGCAGATAGTGACTAAGTTTTATTCTCCCCCCACCTGTTGTACAAAATGGAATAATAGCTTCCCAGAACTGATGAACCGTTGGCAATTAATTTTTAGGATTCCTTTTATTTCTCTCCGGGAAACCAAGTTACAATACTTTCAGTATAGGTTCCTACACAGAATACTGGGGACTAATGAATTACGACATCGAATGAAAATTATTGAGAGCCCTTGTTGTACTTTTTGTGGGGACCAGACCGAAACAATTGATCACCTTTTCTGGAATGTCGGGTTACTTCTTCCTTTATTTTAGACGTGGAGCAATGCATTTTGGGTAGGCAATTCTTCTTTACAAAAGAAGACATTTTCTTTGGTTACAAACTTCTGTTGAAGCACCCCTATAATTTCCTAATTTTTCATATGAAATATTATATTTTCGCTAAAAAGATTAATGAAGATATTCCATTGTTTGATGAATTTCTGTATAAGTTTAAATTTCATATTAAGGTTGAAAAACATATCTCAAATCAAATCAATTCACGTAAAGGTTTATCTTTCAAAGAGTACGTAGAGGCTTTTAGTGAGTGTCCGATGTTATTTGATTGATTCGTATTGTTAAGAATTATGTAATACACCATGTATATTAAAGACAACGACCGTTTCATCTACACAGATGTATTATACAAGTTTTGATGAGAAGATACTTATATTTCATGTGTAATTAAGACACTTGCTTAAAGTATGCTGTTTTAAATTATGTTACAGCAAGAAGAAAATCATACCTGTGGAATAAGATAACGTAAAGAGAATTACAGTTTTGTATAACGTTGATATTTTGCAAAAAAGAAAACAAAGATATTTACGAAGAGAACAATAAAGATGGAGACAAAAAAAAAAAATATTTATTTATTTATTTATTTATTTATTTATTTATTTATTTATTTATTTATTTATTTATTTATTTATTTATTTATTTATTTATTTATTTATTTATTTATTTATTTATTTATTTATTTATTTATTTATTTATTTATTTATTTATTTATTTATTTATTTATTTATTTATTTATTTATTTATTTATTTATTTATTTATTTATTTATTTATTTATTTATTTATTTATTTATTTATTTATTTATTTATTTATTTATTTATTTATTTATTTATTTTTTTGCGTATCAGGGTTAGTTGCCCGAGCATGTGTTAAAAAAATCCAACTGTATTTTGTAAAACTGTGCTGGAAAGCCTAGAATGATGATAATTGATATGTCATATAGTAAGTTTAGTTTTCAATACAGTACTTTATGAAATTTTTACAGTGGATGAAATACACGTTTGCAACTTTCTGACTAACACTTACGTAGGATCGTCGGCCTTCAACTCACATTGTCTTATACCCTACGAAGAACCTGTGGAAATCGAGGAGTCCAATGAGCAGTGGTGTGCAAATCGTAAGTTGACAAACCAGGGAGGTGTTACTTTTAAAATAGACAGAACGGAGAGTTTAATCTATATTCATACTTTAAATACTTTAAGAGCTACGAGATCAAAGAAACATCGTCATTCAAGTTCTTTATTCAGCTTAAAGGGATATATTTCCTTTACAAGGTAGCCTCAATTTCATACCCCAATCACCTAGCAACATCATCCAAGTGTACAAATCCTTTAACGAAGAACAATAGTTTGACGTGTACGTTGCCACCGACAATATATTAGGAGTAGGTGCTATAAAACTCTAACCTACTTTCAAATTTAACTGAAATTTATGAATACAGTTTAACCCTTCCGTGACGAGGGACCTCATGCAATGGAGCCGCCAGGATTTGGTGATTGGTGGGGGGGGGGGGGCACTACAGATGACGTCTAAATGCCACCTCCGTTAAACCTCCCAAGTCTATTTATGCGTACCTGCACTTGTATACAACAGTGTGGAATCCTTCCTTTGTAACTACATAAAGGTGTCGTCCTGGGGAAGGGATCTAAGGGCAGGGTTTCCCCCTCCTCTTTCAGAAATTTTGCTTATTTAAGGTTGCTTAGATGCAAAATGATGCAATCTTTGAATATTTTTTGAATTGATCATATATGGCTGGAAAATATCTGTAATTTAGTGAATTCTAAGTTTTGGTGAGGTGAATGAGGAGAGTATGGTTAGGTGAAGGCGAGAGTATGCGTCCCTGCGATATTGAACAACAGTGATAATCCTTTCCTTGTCACTTCATAAAGGTGTCGTCCTAGGGGAGGGATCTAAGGGGAGGGGACCCCTCCCCTTGGAGAAATTTTCGTTTATTTAAGGTTGCTTGGATGCAAAATGGTGCTATCTTTGGGATATTTTTGGAACGATCATACATGGCTGGAAAATATCCATAGTTTAGTGAATTCTAATTTTTGATAAGGTTAAAGAGGACAGTATGTTGTCTAAGAGAAGGGTATGTTGTCAACAAACCTGAAGTCCCTCTTTTGGCTACTTTAATTAATGCCTTCTATTCGGGGAAAGTTTGTACGTAAAAATACGTGCGTGGAGTCCACAAAAACATTCTTGGACTATTACGAACATTTTCTTTTGCTTCATAGTGCATTATAAAAGGGTATCTAAGGCTGGCAGACAGCGGTATAGCGCCTCCTGGAGGCGCTGGATTAATCATATTAAATGGGGCACTTACATGATGCTTATTACCTGACATCCAAATGATACTATACTATAGAGTATGATGCCGAGCACTTCACAACTATCGTATGTTTACTAAGTTTGAACGAAAATCCAGACGAACAGTTTCCAGCAATGGGGAATGGGAGGGAGAGTATAGGTGCATGGAGGTGATATTAGACCTCCCCGATAGGTATAGCAAAAGGGGTGAAGGACTAAAAAGTGCGTTTTAAAATGCTTTTTCGTCGTAAGTGTATTAACAATTACCATCTATACCGGTAATGGCTGCATTTGAAAAATGTATAACGGCAAATACGTACTTTCAACCTTCCACATCATGCTACAAATTAGACTGAAGGCCTACAGAGGTTGGAGATGTACTTACGTTTTTCGGAAAGGTGTTGTGATCAGAATAGTTGCATGTATTATAACCTTAAAAATGGTCATAAAATGGGGTGCAAACCGTGACCAATGTGCGCCAAGCGCACCGAAATTTTTCATTTAATAAGATAACCAAGACAAAACCTGCATACATGCTCTGCATCATCGAGACACTTTCAATTCCCCAACAAACCTATATGCCAATCACAAAGCCAATCTTTTACCAGAGAATTCGTAACCAGCCGTCATTTTTGTCACTGTGCTTCTGTGGGAGTTGCTACCGGAAATTATTAACAATAACAATGATATTGAGGTAAGGTTTGGAGAGCGCGGAGCTTGCGAAAATTTAGATAGTTTGCGAAAGATTTGCGATAATTTTGATAGTGTGAGAACCATTTGTGATAGAAAAGGATTACCACAGATCCATCACTCGGTCGAAAACACGCCTCACCCTACCCCCTACAGAAATCTATAGCTTAAACGCCTTTTGAGATCATTTTAAAATTTTCAAAAAAAAAAATCTGAAATCAATTGGGGGCACGCGCCCCCATGCCCCCCGTGCCGGCGCCACTGACCGCATGTATATTTAAGTAAGCACAAGAGACAGAAGTCCAGTGTTTGGTACAACAATATAGAAATTATATTCTAAGTTTCCAGAAATAACAAGACGTACACTCATGTTCAGATATCGACATAAAATTTAATCGATACAGTTTTGTGTCCGTGCCCAGTCTCTAAAGATGCAACGATTTCTTCTTGTTTGTCGACTGGCAGCGTAGTGGCAGTTGAGCTACTTACCTAACCCCTTACTGTACATGAAGCAGAAATCCCTTTTGTATTTACTCTCTGATCCAGATTAAACCATTAGAAATGTCGAAAAAGAGACAAACACATTATTGTCTGACCTTAGCGGTGCAAACCTAAGAGTATTTATTGACTAGAGACAAAGGTCAAAATCGCGGAATGTCCCACCCATTGAGGCAAAGTTAGGTCCAAATTTGCAGTGTCTCGACCAACCAGTCGTTCCTTCCTTCCGTGTACTTTCTCTAACACTTTGCTATTTATGCGTATGCAGTGCACATGATTAACCTCAAACGTACGCCGTAGCGCCACTCATGATAAATCATACAGAAATAAAGGGCCCTTTAGAAATACAGCACAAGTCTATAGAGGGATTTCATATGACGTCACGCGCAATGGATTCCCAGGCACTGAAGGGCAAAACACACACGCAGTAAGCGAATTTACAGCTCACGCGCACGGCATAACCATAGATACTACTGTGACACAATGGACGCGTGCCCGTCAAAACCAAAGAGACGCGCGAGCTTGCCATTCAAAACAAAAAAAAAGAGGGGAGATCTTGCCCTTCAAATTTGCGTCTAGTTGGTTAAAGTCACGTGACTGAAATCCCTCTATAGTGCACGCACAAACGTTATCAGGTCATCTGCAGCGCGTCGACGCGCTGTACATAGCAGGGTAACGCTTGTGCGTGCACACGTGCGCGTCCTTAACAAAACAAAACTACGCGTGTCTATGAAAGCCAAAGTACGCGCTCACAAACGCGCTCTGTTTTGCCACTTATAGAGGGATTTCATGTGACGTCACGCGCAATGGATTCCCAGGCACTGAAGGGCAAAACACACACGCAGTAAGCGTATTTACAGCACACGCTCAAGGCATAACCATAGATACTACTGTGACACAATGGACGCGTGCTCGTCAAAACCAAAGAGACGCGCGACCTTGCCCTGCAAAACAAAAAAGACGCGCGATCTTGCCCTTCAAAATTGCGTCTAGTTGGTTAAAGTCACGTGACTGAAATCCCTCTATAGCCTACATACAACTTATAGAGGGATTTCAAGTGACGTTACGCGCAATGGATTCCCAGGCACTGAAGGGCAAAACACACACGCAGTAAGCGTATTTACAGCACACGCGCATAGAATAACCATAGATACTTCTGTGACACAATGGACGCGTGCCCGTCAAAACAAAAAAGACGCGCGATCTTGCCCTTCAAAATTGCGTCTAGTTGGTTAAAGTCACGTGACTGAAATCCCTCTTTAGCAATAGTTGCGTTCGCGTTCAAATATGCTCTGCGTATAGTTTGATCTTACAGTACAAGCACTTACTTGTCTACAGTCAGTGTGTGAACTTCTGTACTGTACGTTTGGCGTTTTAGATATTTAGCCTAGGATTTGTAGTTCAAGGAGACACGCAAAGGTAAGTGTCTATTATCTGTTCCAGTGTAAATCATCTATGTTTCACGACAAAAGCTTTCATTCGTCATCGTCCCCTAGGGTTTCGTAGTGAATCCTGTTGCTAAGGTAACGATTTGTTACATTAGCGTTACATTAGCGCTTTATGCGTTAGTAATGCGTCAAACGTAGACAGAAGTTGCCGTTTAGGATTGCATAGTCTATGCGTAAGCGAGGCGGCCCAGTAGGCAATTGAGTATCTCTTGCCTTCGCTTTGCAGCTCTGAAAGTTGAAAATAAACCTCAGATATAGGCGACATGCCACTAGTTTGCAGCGCCAACTTCTTACATAATCAAACTGAAGGTAAAAAAGTGTTCCTACAGCAACAAAAATAATGCTGTTCCTTTACTTTTCGGGAATTGCGAGGGAGAATATACCTCTTCTTAAGTTACGAAAAGCACCAAAATATTGTCGCAATGTTTTCGTCCAGTAGATGCGCACAGCGCAACGACTGACCGTTGGAGACTAAACCATTTTGGACCTAACTCTTGCTTTCAAATTGGCCAAAATTTTGTACAGGGCATGTATTAGACCTTGGTCTCTTGTCAATAAATACTCTTAGGTGCAAACTTTACTTCAAAGCAGCGTTTTTCATCCAAAAAACAATTGCCTGGACAAACACATCTTTCCAGACTTTAATGCATTCATGAATATGTACGTAATTCGTTTTAGTTGCACGTTGATAATTTATTAGATCACGAACTTTGACCTGTAAAAGATAACTTTACGGACTATTACATTAAAATGACTTTAATGTGCACCACTTTGTTTTGTGGTATTATTTCGGCATGAAGGTTCAGTAAAAAGAAAAAAAAAACTTAAAAAACTTATCACAAAAAATGTTTTAGTTAGAAGGCTTATCAAAGGATCACATCTCAAAATACAACTAATTAAAATATTATGAATATGCAAGCGGTGGGTAAAATTTCCCCAATCACTATTTACATTTTCTAAGCATATAATTTTCCCTGCATTATTTGATATTACTCTAATCCTTCTTCTTTAGATGTCGAGAAAATTCCACGATCACTGATAAGGGTGACATCAAATGAAGCTCATGAGGTAGTTATAAGATTCGAATTTTGCGTCCTTTCTAACGTTCTGGAACTCATTGTAGATGATGGAAATCTGTCACAACAGATCACGTACCACCATCCATCCTTTGAATACTCTACATCATCATCTGCGTATGTCCGTGAGCTGTTATGGATCTGTTATTCTACGTGTCAGGTTTATAAGTATTTCTATTTCTGTAAAAGTGTTAATCCCAATTAAGTGCCTGAAAAATGAAACATGCCTGGCCTCTATACATATTAGTTTTGAGACCCATATCCGTTAAAAACAGAAGTCTAAAATTGTCAGGAGATTACGGGAAATGGGATTTCAAAAGAACTCAACGACTTCAAGTTGTCTGAAGTATAAGTATAAGTCTATCTATACATCAATGTGTTTCTATTTAAAACTAATCAGCCAAACAAAGGGCACTAATATTCAGTTACTTTCAGACTATAATGCATTACAATGTATACCTGTTTGCCAAATTGCACTTTTTCTTGCACTTTGGAGGAATAGTCCATATTGGTAATTTCCACCAAAATCATGCAATATGACGATTATCACGTACCTCTGACAAAATGATTGGTATAGATATGCTTCATGAAAGATGTGGTTAACCCTAAAAGAAAATACCTGGAATCTCAGACTATGTATTATGAATAAGCTTTAAGGGAAAGGTCTTTCATTTTGTGATTTTTTGAGCAATATAAAAAGTGAAATTTATGTCTTTGAAAGCGCACACCTTTTAAAGAATGTACAAAATTATCCGAACTTTTTACCCAACATAGAGCATTTATTCAACAATCCCCAAATTTGGGAAAATTTTACCCAACGACGAGGAATATTAAAGTCCAACCGTGGGGAGTGGGATGAGGGTGGACGATTAGAAGTACTGTTTAATACAGATACCTTTAAAAAGACTTTACTGTTGAGAAATTCTTTCATTAATTTGTTGAGCAACGGCATCAACCAACTGCTGGTTTTTTCTAAACAAAATTTTCTTAGCGGTTGGCGCTTTTTTAAATTTAGTTGGGCTTTATCTAATTCTAATGTTTGATTCCACACTGATAAAGTGATACTGGTAATTATTTATTCATCAAGGGGTCTATCAACTTTTCGTCAAGGTGGTTAAACATGAAAAACTGCTTTGCCTATACTGAGTCATGACTATTATTTTTCCCTTTATTTTACTCATATTATCAGTAAATCACTTGTAATGGAACAAATAACAAGTGTTTTTTTTATACAAAAACATAGGGCTTTTCATGATTTAGTTTACCATATGAAATGTATAAAAATTGACTGTTGGCATACCCAGAGGTCCGTCACTGAAAGACAACTTCCAAGGAATGCCGTTGTTAACAAACCATCAGTTCAAGAAACATTGCGTGATCTGTTTGATGTATCAGATTGATGCCCGAACCATTTAGGTCTTAAAGATACTTCAAAATAACTATGCAGTGGCAATTTATATTTCCATTAACATATTATCGATAATATCTGCCATGTATGCAGACTAGTACCTCTCATAATTTGCTTAGTTCTAATTTCAATGGTGTCACCAAGAGGTGGACAGGAGTCACTTGCCCCTCCTAAAACGTTGGTCGTGCCCATGTACCCACTAAAAATGAAATTTTTGAGCTTTAAGAAAATTATGCACAAACATATCGTTGTGTATCGATTTGAAAACGAGGATCCACTGTCACTTTAGCAGCCAATTAGAGGGCTAGAATTGCACAAAAATGTCCTCAAAACTGCAGTTTTGCGGAGAGCTTCTATTTTGTAAACTTTGTGAAGCACTGTTTTACTGGGAAGTATATTCCAGAGTTATCGTATCAACATCTATTTTTAACAACTATGTGACCACTGCCGCCGTTATTCCTCTCAATTCAACACAATTCCCACATGGATTATCAATTAGTCCAATTTAACGTTCAAAAACTGTAAAATTGAGATTTTTGTTGTCTTTGAACCCGCATGTAATAACATATGAGGATAATTACGTAGCTTCATCTCATGGGAAGGGCTAAACATTTGCAAAAGGAAACTGTTTGCTACTCGTCTTGACGAAGCCCAGCACCACACCAGTGTTCATAAAATGGTGATACTTCTATACTGAGTATAGAGTTAGCAGTCTTGCAGACGAAAATGCAGGAAACATGTTTTTAATAATAATGATGAAGAAGAAGAAGAAGAAGAAGAAGAAGAAGAAGAAGAAGAAGAAGAAGAAGAAGAAGAAGAAGAAGAAGAAGAAGAAGAAGAAGAAGAAGAAGAAGAAGAAGAAGAAGAAGAAGAAGAAGAAGAAGAAGAAGAAGAAGAAGAAGAAGAAGAAGAAGAAGAAGAAGAAGAAGAAGAAGAAGAAGAAGAAGGAGGAGGAGGAGGAGGAGGAGGAGGAGGAGGAGGAGGAGGAGGAGGAGGAGGAGGAGGAGGAGGAGGAGGAGGAGGAGGAGGAGGAGGAGAGACAATGAGCAAAGTCAAGTGCTGCAAAAGGAGCAACAAATTAAAACTTTGAACACACGCATGAAATTTATTCAAAGTTTACTTGAGGTGTTTTTGGACACAAATTCCGTACCGCTCTAGCTCCTATAGCTCTTCTATTCCTGTGTATCACTTTCATTTTAATGGTAAGCCCGAGCATGCCGGATAATGAATCTTAAGTGCTGCTCGGGACACTGGAACAATGGTAAACACCAGAGTGTTTTGAGAATTTCTGGGGGGTTGGGGCATTTAAAAAGGGACCATGATCCACTATCTAACAGGAGAGTCACCAGTGGTTGGTGGGTAGCGTATCAATATTAGTGGCCGAACCTGCCTCCGACATTGAAGAAATGACCCAGAAATTTATTTTGCAATCTCATGTTTCAGAAACTTCCACTTCCCAAAGAAAGATAACTCAGGAAACAATTATCGGATTATTCTGCAAAAAGTGCTGAAAAGTATCATTTCACGTTACTTATAGCTCGCATTTATTCTAGATTACGCAAAGTTGTTAGACCTTATTACACTTTGTAAGGCATGGGGGAAGGGATTATAGAAAGGTAGTCAGAAACCTTCACCAGGGTTTAACCGTCGAATCAGATTATTAAAGACGTGCTAATGGCGAAAGTCCCGTCGCCTTCTGCGGGAAACTTTGAAAAAGAACTGCTGGTACCGTAGGCGCAAGACAAGAAGGGGAAGGGGGCACTGTGTCCCATAATTGTACCACTCAAACTTCTGGTAGAGTCCGTAGAAAGATTAGAGCAAAATTCTTTTAAAAGATATTTGAAAGGAAAAATAAAATTTATTCTTTTCTATTCTATTTGTTCTTTTCTATTATTGGGAGCATTTTCCTAAATAAATCTCTCGTCTTCCTAACTTTGATGATGATCATACATCATAATTTTAAATGTTTGACCCTCCACTGAATGGACATACCTTGAAAAAGATAGGCACTACTGTTGGTCTGCCTTAGAAACCACAGAGTTGCCACATCTTTCATCTCACCACATGACCTTTTCATTGCACATTGAAAATAAACACACCAAACAGGAATATAACTGGCAAGCTTTTTGCGTTTTCTTAAAATAGGTGAGTTGAAATCATATCATTTTTACAACAAATAATTGATGATCCTATTATATAAACTTTCTTTATTAGTACTCTGTGTAAAAGATAAAAATGAGCATTTACTTCGTGACTTAACGTACTGGGTGAAAGGACCAGGAGGCTACAATACAGGCCTATTGGGTATGCAATAAGTTCTGCTCCGCATCCACACATACATACAGTGACAGAACTTGCAATCTGATCAAAGTTGAGATGAATAGTTCTGTTTCCATATCAACTGCAACATGCAATTTACATTCTCACCTGATTATTTCAACTGTAAAAGCTGCTCGATTTCTCTTGGAGACTTCGTTCTTTCCCCCTTCCCCCGCATTGGTACTTTTTTGCTCAGCCTAGAGTTGCATAGTTTGCCCCCAATTTTTCTTTTGTAAATTCTTCTCCTCTTCACTATGAGCCACCCAGTCCATAAAGTTTTCAGGAACTAGGTGGGATCAAGGCAAAATCCAGTTCAGTTCATGTGGTTCTGGAATAAGATAGGAATTTACAAATGAGGTAGCCTAGGAACAACGAACATCCAGGATGAGATCATTGTTTAATGAGTTATTATTTTTGGGTGGGACACTTTAGGTTACCGTCTGGAATCTAATTAAGGAAAGGGGACGTTTTGTTTTCTCGTTTGAAAGGCTTAAGTGCCATAGTGCAGAGGAAAATAGTACTATGTTTTTTTTTTATTTTTTTAGTGTATTACTGAAAAGTATATATTTGAATTTACCTGGGCTAATTGCAAGGGATGGTACTCCGTGCTGTAGACTTCCTGAATAGTAATATCCATGTAAATTCACACATATTTCAAGATTCTTTTCAATATCTATCTTGTGGCAGGCAAGAGGGAGTAAAACTATATCTTGTATTCCTGCAACATGCCGTTGCAAAAAAAAAAAAAAATACCGCAGTCGTGTGATATGTATGAAACGTCAAAAGGAGATGGAATCTGATTACAAAAAGGTAACATGTAAAACGGATTCATGCAGGCGATGGAGGAGAAGAATTTTAACAGCTACCGATGTTACTCGAAATGAACTTTTCCACAAATCGTGCAACCTCTCCTAAAGCAAGGGATGCTTATGATCCTAAATACCAGGTCTGCCAGAACTACGAATGATTTTTTTCAAGAATTTCATTCTAAAATGCTCCTGCCAGTGAATTGGGTGCATCGTTTGCAAACATTGTATAATGGCAACCACCTTAGACCGTGCAAGAAACTCCATCTGACTCGCACGGCATTGAACGGTTTACTGTAACTGGCGACATCATAGCTGGGAAGAACCCCTTGGAACCAACACGCAATCAGAGCTAGAAGCGACAACTGATATATGGAACGCGAATTACGCAAAGTTCGTTAATAACGGCGTAATCGTTAGTAACAGTGGCGTACATTGAGTTAATAACGGCGTGATTTTCAACAACAGCGTGGTAAACGTTGGTAATAACGGCCTGATTTTAAGAAACAACGTGGTTAATATCGGCCACAATGGTGTAACTTTAAGTAACAAGGCGGTAAAAGTAGTTAACAGCGGCGTGTTACGAAGTGGCCTCGTACAGCAAGAGGTTAACAACGGCGTAATCCTTATCAATAGCGAGCTAAATGTCTTTAACGACCTTTCCGCGTTCAACGGGCTGATTGTAAGTAACCATGTAATATGAGTTAACAACGTGAAAGCAGTCAATGGCGCTGTTTCAGTCAACGCAAATGCAATTAACGACGATGTAAATGGGAGCAACAACACGGTTGGTAGTAGGCTAAGTCAATGAGCCTATGCAGGGAGCTAGAAGACAGCTTCATGCTGAATGTTCATGGAGCTGGAAGACAGCTACATGCTCAATGTTTCATGGCGCTTGTACTTAAGCTGCTGGAAGAGTGGGTGTTTTTTCTATCGCAGTGCATTTGAGGATTTTATTGAAGCTTGTACAAAGTCATGTACAGATAGAAGGCTTATCAGACTCGGAGCATGAATAAATAAAGCATGGCCAAACGAGATCCGTCTGGGATCGGGTAAAGGATCAAAATAATGCCCCCTCCGATCAGTGGCGTCACCAGACTTTTTTATTCTGGGGGAGCACAAGGTGGCACAACAGTTCGACGAGAGGGTACAACTAGATAGTGGCCGGATGCAGTATGTTGTGTGATCGCCGGCTGGGGGAGGGCTGTAAGGGGAGGGAGTGTCCCCCTTCCCTTTAAATTTTTTTTGCTTTTTTAAAGAGCCTAGATGCAAAATGGTGCGAGATCGTAGACTTTTTTAATTAACCTTGGAGGTTTTAGTATGGTGGTTTATTGGGGAAATTTTTTTCATCCTTCAGTGGAAATACCTTTTCATTGGAAATGCTTTTTGGGGGGGGGGGGGGCTTGATGAGAGGGAGTGGTTAAAGGGTGTTCTTTTCCCCCTTGAGACATTTGTATGCACGTAAGATTGCTAAGAACAAAAGTAAAATGGTGATACTGTACAGTACTATAACTTTTTAGCAAACCTTTTCATGTTTTGTGTGTGTGTGTTGGGGGGGGGGGGGTAAATTGGAATAAAATTACTTACTTGCATTTTCCATGAACTAATTTCAAGTGCGGAAAATCCATATGCAACTGATTGTTGAAGTAACATTTGTTTTTAGTCGAATTACCCTAACCTTGGCAGGGCCTTTTTTTAGAAGTTTTTAGTGGGGGGGGGGGGGATTCCGCAAAAGGGACCAACTCAGGCGCGTGTCCAGGATTTTCAGCAGCTGACAAGGGTCTGGCCTGAGGGGGAAGCCCTTTCGCCCGAAGGTGCCCGCGCACGGCGGGGGGCCAGGCACTGGCGTAGGCAGGATTTTTGCATGGGGGATAATGGCAGGACCTGATCGCCGGCCTAGCTGGGGAAGGGGTATAGGGGAGGGGGCTCTCTGAGAAATTTTTGTTAATTTAAGGTAGCTTAGATGCAAAATGGTGATGTTTCTGAACTGTTCATATGTGACTTGAAATGTTCATAATTTATTGGATGCTAATTTTTGGTTAAAATGGCCGTATTGTGAAAGGGGTTTAGAGGAGGAGAGAGTGTCCCCCTCCCCCTGAGAAATTTTTGAATATTTTAAGCACCCTCAGATGAAATCTGGTGCACTATTTAGCATCATTTGGAGTCTTTTTTTTTTCATTACAAAAAATAAAGTTAAAAAAGTTCGGCGCGAGCAGGAGGGTCTGGACCCCCTCTGGACACGCGCCTGCAACTTAAACAGAACGCGACCATTAGTCGGCGCATACATTACAAAGAAGAAAAAAGATTGCCAGAAACGGGACTTCCAATGGCTTATAAGAAAATTCATACATTATTTATAGCCTATTTTATTTAGTCACTGAGTGAGGTCATTTTATAGTACCCCCTTCCCTCCCCGTCTGCTTAACATTAGGCAGTGACTTCCACCAGTGATGCACCCAGGATTTTGGACTGGGGAGCTAAGGATTGTGGGAAGAATATCTAAGCGGAGCGCCACCATTGGTTGGCGCGGAACGTTCCAGAAAATTAGTTTGGATAAATTCCCCCCAGATTACCGGAAATCGCCCTCCTCAGGCTCTGCTATTAAGCTCCTAGGAACGGTATTTTCAGTATTTTCTAGGATGGAAAACCAATCTTCTTAAAACTGTTGGCAGATTGTCAAAATATGGTGATGTCTGCCCCTCAATATACAAAGTATGGTAAAATTTTTACAATTTTCTGACTGTTATGTGTTACCAGTACGTTATAGTAAAGAGCAATTTGCCACACTTCCTTACCTCTGGTGGCTTAAATATAAGCCTACAATATTTTCAGCTTACTAAAAAAAAACAAGAGCTCGTTGGAACCCCCTCCCCTCCTTCCTTTGGTACGCTACTGGTTTCAAGAATTCCAGAAAAAGGGACCAAAGGGGGGGGGGGGGCAAATGAGCTGATTAGGGGGGCCGTGCAGGGGACTGGGGGGCCACGGCCCTCCAGTATGTATGTTAAACAAGGCCCTGTATGGAACCACTGCTACCGCACTTCGTTACTGTTCAATTGGCTACAGTGCATGTGTGATCACAGCAGAAAAAAGTCATTGGTGCTCTTGACTTGAAATTTCTGTGATTGCAGGTGACTGTTTGCCTACGTACGTTGTGCATGGGCGTTACGGACCATTATCTCAGCCCAGTGTTGTAACTAGTCACTCAATTTTGCAGTCGAGTCGAGTCATTTACTACTTTCAATGTGACTCGAGTCGAGCCAGTGACTCGAGTCATTGTATTATTTCAATGAGTAAAATTATGATAATTGCTCGAGTTATTTCCCTTTTGAAAATTAGTGACTCGAGTCATGACTCGTTACAACACTGTCTCAGCCTCCATCTGAAGTTTGCGAAAGGTATAGTAGGCTTACACATTTAACAAAATATTAATTTTGCAACATTAATTTTTTAATGTTTTGGGGAAATTTCAAAATTAGGGACATTTTTATAAATCGGGGACACTTTTTAATCGGGCACGGAACGCTGGAATCGGGGACTGTTCCCGAAAATCGGGGACGTCTGGTCACCTTACCGTAGCTGCGCCAATGCCACTAACTAAAATTATATGGAGTTCATTGCGACTGAGAGAAACGAGATCTTAAAAATCCCACTTATTATTGTATTAGGCCTATTTTTCTATAGCCTATGCTACAATATGTAGGGCGCAGCCCCTGCTCCCCTACGGATCGCTCAACTCCCAAATGGCTCCCGTCGGCGCCCTTAAATTTTAGGTTTTTACCGTATTGAGGCATACTGGTATCTATACCCACCCTTCGAAGAGCCCCGAATTATTTCATGCTTTGACCAAATTCTCAGGCTCTTCTTATTTTGAAGCGCCCCTACAGGTCATTCTCGCCAGGGGTCTGAAACGTAGCCTACGTCCCCTGGCACCCAGCTAAGAAAAGCTTCTTACTCCCGCGAATGAACAGTATAGTTTACTTCACCCTTTCATTTCAGACCACACCATGCGCTAAACGTTTTGCCGCCATATGGCATATGCTTCTTTGTTCTTTACCGTGGACTTTGAGTTTCGCAATTTCCCTAGGAACATATTCGGAACCTTCCTCATCTATCAGGTTGTTTCATTGCTTGGACTCAGTATCTCTGGATTGAAAAAAAATCGTTCACTAGGATTCCAGCCGGCATTTCGAATTTACTTTACGCGCCTTTTTATTTTTCATCCTGTCAAGCATTGGTCCGGCCGATACAGAGTCATTCCGTCTCGCCTCCACATCAGCCATGTGCTTTAAATATCGCCAATACGGCAAGTAAAAGCGCCATTGAAGTTTGCGTTGTTGATGCGAATCGTGTTGTTGCTTCCGTTTACATCGCCGTTGATTGAATTTGCCTTGACTGCAACAGCGCCATTGACTGCTTTCACGTTGTTAACTGCTTTCACGTGTTTACTTACAATCAGCCTGTTGAACGCGAAAAGGTCGTTAACGACATTTAGCTCGTTATTGAAAAGGATTACGCCGTTGTTACTTCGTATCACGCCACTGTTAACCACTCGTAACGCGTTTTACTTAAAGTTACGCCGTTATTACCAATACATACCACGTTGTTTCTTAAAATCAGGCCGTTATTACCAACATTTACCACGCTGTTGTTGAAAATCACGCCGTTATTAACTCAATGTATGCCGCTGTTACTAACGATTACGCCGTTATTGACGAACTTTGCGTAATTCGCGTTCCATACTGATAAACCAAACACCTGCAATAGCCATCTGACGCCCTCAAAGCTATGGAAGCGAGTCAAACGACAAACTGAATTAGTCACCCCCAGTCATAAATCAAGTGTCATGCAACACAGAGAGAAAGTACGGAACAATTTGATAGATTGAATCAACCAAACCTTGAATGCTTCAAGTAGAAGATATTTCCCAATGGACGTCAGAAGAAAATGGTACAACTCACGTATGGACAATTAGGTTAAGGACATTGTTGGTCAGGTGAGGGTTACCTGGGGCTTTTGAACAATAATTTCACTAAAGCTGTCCAGCACAAAGTAATGATGGAAAAACCTATATTCAGGATAAATGCTATACGAAATAAGGTCGAGTTTAAAGATATTTCTGTAACGTTTGACCTCATTCTAGAAACGAAAAATTTCCATCTTTACATCAAAGGAGCGACATAAGTAATAGAAAAATAAAAATTTGCTCAAAGAGGTGGGGGCGTGCTACGTGCCTGCATGACGGGCTCGATTGTTACTGTACGGAGGGTTAATTTCATACGTATAGTATTCCATATCACGTACGCCTGGGAACCGTTAAAAGTTTTTTTAGCAAAATGTCAGTCATAGGCGTAGGAAGCTGTTCTAAGGGGTTCGAACGCTTAAGACCACCGTCTAGGGATATTGAAACCGGGCCGAGGGCTACAGACCCGGTAATTTTAAGTTAAAGCTTTTTGTCTAAAAACTCAAACGATGTTAAATTCTTCGAAGTTGAATGTTTCAGCCCGAAATCTGGCAGTTAAATAGTTCAGCCTTCCATAATTGAAACTTTCCGACTGCGCTGCCCTCCTATAGGGAAGAGGGCCTAAGGGGAGGATTGCATATATTTATAGAAGCAATTCAAACAAACAAGAGTGCTTTCTATATCGTTGACCCTAACAAAGGGAAGTGACTGGACGATTGAACGCTGCAACTTTTCATTTACATACTTGAATTCGCAAGAGTCAGTGAGTAGCGTGTCTTATTTTGTGCAACGTAAGTCATCCATTACGGTGTCTGTGCCTCTTTGGGAATTTTGGGGGGAAATTTGATGCTACATTTTGTGTAGTCTTGAAGTATATATTTCAAAAGTTTGATATTCCATTGAATAACTTTAATATCTCACAAAGGGGAAAATAATGGATTTTCAACCTTGAAAAGTAGGGGACACTACTATTCTGGAAAATTATGCTTGTTTTAAACCCCTGACTATTGTAAGAATACAAGTATGAGTACACTCTTAAGTGAAGTACAAGTATTGAATTAAGGAATGGAATGATGTAGACACAGTAATTTACAAATATCTTAAGGAAACTCATGTTGGGCTATTTGTGAAGTATTAAAAATGAAAGTTTCAGATGATTTTATGTACTTCCACTGACTACATTAATATAACAGTTCTAAAAGAAATAGATGCTCTTAACTGACTCTTGCGGTGAATGAAATGAACACGTTTGACACATTATTTCCAATGCTGTGAAAGCCCTTTGCTTGCTTCAGTTTTTCCAGATCTAAAGCAGTAATATTAGCCAAATGGCTACTAATAAGGTCGATCACCCAGAACTGTATGGATCACAATTTGCAGAGGCTTTATTATGAAAACTCGCCATGTCACCTGAAAGCTATTTTTATGGCCTTAGGAAGTTAGAAAATGTTCATTTGTGGTCTATGTCATCTTGATAAAACCTAAAACCACTATCACAGAAAATGCGAAATCAAACTTAATTTCTCTTAAAAGAATTTTTGGATATAATGCAGTTCCTAAAAAAGCATAGCTAGGTTTTTAAATTCAGTAGAGAAACAAAGGTTGCATTTACCTACTGAAAGAGACTAATTTGAATTGATTCAAGCCCGTCGAAAAAACTCACTTATCAAGCTTAAGTTCGGCTTAGAATTACGTGGGGTGGTCAGTTTTGAAGATTTAAATATCGATCTAAATATCCTGTTCAAACACTAAGGCCTAGCATATATATTGCTTTCCATGCCAGTCCCCAAACCTTAATTGGGTGATCGCATTTTTAGCGTCTAACAGACAAGTGGGTCACTACGTTTTAAGAAGTGAACTCTGACTACGTCACTGACGCATATTGGGGTGATACTCTTAAGAAAATTTACTGCCCCAAGGGGAGTGATAGTGCAGTAGTTTTTGTCTCTACGAGCACAAGTTGCTTTTTAATCCTTTGTTGTTGATCTTCTTAATAGCACAATTTCTTTCTGTCTTGATAAAACCTTGTGTTGATCAAAACAGGAAAGCATTTATTTTCTCACGATTTCTATTCAATTGGAAAACGACCAGTGAAGATAACAAATATTAACACTTTGGATTGAGACATCAGGTTACCCAGGTACAAGTGTGACAAAAAGACCTAAGCAATACAAAGTCATGGGTAGGAGTACCAGCACTAGTACAAGTACTCGGCCACGACTGAGAGTACAAACAGGTCTGTTACTTTACTATACCCTCCTTTTTTAAATTCCTCCATCCCCTCTTGTAAATAAATCTTTCCACGCTCATGTCGTAAAAGCATAAGAACTTGAGTATCTATAACAATCGCGTCTTACAGACACCCAGAATTCCCATAGGTTTGTTTTGAATTGACACTGCGTATTTATGTTTTCTTTTTCGAAAAATCGATAATAATGCTCGGAATTTAAAGGTTAAAGAATATCAAAGATCAATATATTTGTGCGTACAACATTTAAAATAAAGAGTAGCTTAACCATTTTAAGAAGGTTTTTGTTCACATAATTCTGACTCATTTACTTTTGAGACGGTACATCACAACTTTCTTGCAAAGAATTTCTCCAACTACATCACTTCACTGGGTTTACTGTCACCGCTGCAGTCGCAAGAAGGGATGAGGTTGAGGATGACATAAGCAACTCCTTGGATTGTCCTCTTGTTTCCTTGTTTCTTTTTGGCACTGAATTTCTTGGTTAACTTGCAGTACTTGAGGTACCGACACGACTGTATTTGTTTGATGTTCATAGCTGACGTGTGGTTAGCAGTGTGTATTATCTAAATCTATCAATCTGTTTTCTACATTTCATGTTTTTGAAGGTCCTACGAAAAATAGCGTTTAAGACTTCCCTGTGGTTTGTACATTTTTTCTTTGCATAAATGGAAAGAATTTTTGTTAGCTGTTTTGTTTAAAGTTCAACCTCAAACTAACTTCAATCGTCACCTCAAAGGTTTTTTTTTTACCAACGTCATGCTTACTAATGAGTAATGACGGGGCAGATAAAAAGCGACACTTATACAACCGTCGGGTGCATGCTATTTGCTAGTGTCACCAGTAACTGACGTGCAAGGAAAGATTTTACCACCATATGGGAACAGTTTGAACACCACATATAGATAGGCCTTACCCAACAAAAATTTTGCCATGTTTATGAGTGTAATAAATAAAATGTATTCCTGTCATACTCTTCTAATCTTTACACTTTTATCATTTCCTTGTAGTTGACCTTGCGATTTATTGACGGTGAATTCGATACGAAGTCCATCACCGTTTCAAGAATTCTAAACAGCTCAGAGGGTAAAGTTTCAAACCAGACATATTACTACATTTCAACTGTTGCTTACAGTAAAGAGATAATTTGAGAGAGTTATTTCAATCAGACATATTAAACATATACAATATTCTGAACACAGTTTACAATTATGTCAGTAGTGAAGGTTAAAGGTAATTTTCCATGTGACGGGAATTATGATAACGTATTGAATTTTTGACATAAGTCGTTAGTGATTAGAAAAAATAAATTTCATCAGTTTATTTTATCAATAATGATTATTTCTTGCCTAATTACTGAAAGATAGAAAATCATCAGTTTGCTCTCAACACCGCGCGGTAATAACAGTTAGGGTAAAATTTCAACAACACTGGACACCCGTGTTAAAATACTAACATTGTTTAAAGATTGCCTAATAATTAATGATTAATGAGTTCACCGAGAGGCTGATTACCACTTATTGGGTAAGAAACCTCTCTTTAAACCCATCAGTAAACAATGTTGTACAAACTTTACTTAATATTAGTATTCATACATACGTGCCCAGCCTTAGTGAAATGTTTACCACACCTTTTGTAGAGCGCGTATTTTTCAACCTTTGAATGCTGTAATTACAAAATCGTTAGTGTCAATTGTCTACCAATAATTCGGACTAAGATTGACTGAAACCGCATATTCACTACCAGCTGAGGATAACCCAACACCGCCCAAGCAGTGACCAATTGTGATAACAAACTACAGGGTGGGCAAATTTCATTGTTTTGTGTTTATCATGCAAAACAATTTTTTGAGGTTTCAAAATAACCATATCATAAATCACGATGACACGATGGCTCTAAAGATGTTACGTACTTCCACTTGTCTTTGCTCTTCCTTTAACTTGACCTACATCGCCACACGATTATTCTTGACACCTGTTTGCAAAAGAACGTTTTTACTGAGACTGGATAAAAGTTTGCAATGATTTACAAACTAAATGAGTTATTTATTAATTTCTTTTTACTCAAAAAGAGACAACGTCCGCGATACCATCCACACCGGTGAAGGGTAAGTTCAATGTTTACATAGTTAAGCATTGCATGAATTTTGTGAGAAAGTATGTTCACCATGAGCGTCAATCCTGGGGGGGGGGGGGACGGGGGACAAGTCCCCCACATTTCGATGGTTGGGGGACACAATATCAAATCCCCCCCACATTTGCGTAAACGAGTAGCGTCGTAGCTCTATTTGACTGGCTTTTTGAGTGGCATGTAGGTTTGTTGTTTGTTAATTAAGTGTTTCGATGCAGATTCTGAATGCAGATTTCGTCAGGGGAAATCTTATTTAATGACAAAATTTCGGCGCGCTTCGCGCGCATCCGTCACGGTTTGCACTCCTTCTCATGGCCATTAAAAGGGTAATTATACAATACATGGAACTATTCTGATCACAACACTCTCCGAAAACAGACATACATCTCCAAACATCTGAAGGGGTCTCGCATCAATATGGGATCATTCAATCAGTGGCGTACGCAGAGGGGAGGGCCATTCGGCCATGCCCCCTCACTTATTCCGAAGTTCCTAAAAATACGTAAATTTTTTAACACAAATTTACTTCAAAAGGTAGCATATTGGCACCAGATTGCATGTAAGGACACCAAATTGTTCAAAATTTTTCAAAGGGGAGGGGGACACCCCATTGGGCCATGCCCCCCCCTCACTGATGCCTATGTTTTTAGTTCCTAAAAATACGTAAATTTTTTGACACAAATTTTACTTCAAAAGGTAGCATATTTGGCACCAGATTGCATGTTAGGCCACCTAATTTTTCAAAATTTTTAAAAGGGGAGGGGGACATCCCATTGGGTCATGCCCCTCTCACTGATGCCTATTTTTTAGTTCCTAAAAACACGTAAATTCTTTAACACAAACTTTACTTCAAAAGGTAACATATGTGGCACCAGATTGCATGTAAGGACACCTAAATTTTTCAAAAAATTTCAAAGGGGTGGGGGCACTCCTGCCCGTAGACCCATCCCCCAGGCCGGCGGTCACGCAACATTTCATGCCCCTCCCCCTCTTGAGAGAAATCCTGGGTATGCCACTGCATTCAGTCTAATTTGTAGCATGATGTGGAAGGTTGAAAGTACCGGCGTTGTTGCCGTGAAACATTTTTCAAAAAATTTTTTCCGAGCGCTTCGCCGAAGCCACTATCGGTATAGATGGTGATTGTTAATACACTTTCGACTAAAAAGCATTCTGAAAACGCCCTTGCTAGTCCTTCACACCTTTGCCATACTACGATCAGCTCCAAAAATACCCCAAAGATAGCACCATTTTGCATCTAAGCAACCTTAAATTAACAAAAATTTCTCAAAGGGGAGCTGGAGCCCCCTCCCCTTAGACCCCTTCCCCAGGTTGACGCTTTTATATAGTGACAAAGGAAGGATCCCCACTGCTGTATACATACGCAGGGTGCATAAAAAGGTGAAATTTACGCGCCGCTACTGCAGTTAGTAAAAACATCCAGCCAGTCGGAAAAAGTAGAATTCACTAAATTATGGACATTTTCCAGCCATATACGATCAGCTCCAAAATATCCCAAAGATAGCACCGTTTTGCACCTAAGCAGCCTTAAATAAACAAAAATTCGTCAAAGGGGAGCGGGACTCCCCCTCCCCTTAGACCTCTCCCCCAGGACGACACATTTATGTAGTGACAAAGGAAGGATCTCCACTGCTGTATACAAAACGCAGAGCGCATAAACAAAGTGTAATTTACACGACTCCACTCAGTTGGAAAAAACATCCAGCCAGTCGGAATTTTGGACCTTCACACCCCAAAACATGTCACCCTAGCAACGGGCCTGGTCGGGTCCATGATCTCCGACAATGATCCACGCTGCGAAGCGTGGTTTCAGCTATTTTAAGACATGGTGAAAATAACATCTTGAAGTAATTCCGTGGACTCCGTGTATTTCACCTGGCAGATCATCTATGATGGTCATGTTAACTTTGAAATGAAAATTCTTATTAGAATAGGGCGTCAGTCATCATAGGGGGTGGGGGAGGAGGAGGAAAGGGCCTACAGGAGGGGAAGACACCCCCTCTTCAAAACCAAAGGGCTTGGTTTGTGCTAAGTCATGTATGTCCCCCGTCCCCCTTCCCACATTTGAATACGGATTGACGCCCCTGATGTTCACTAAAGGGTACTTATTCTGATTTGGTTTTAATCGTGTATTTCAAGAATATATTCCACTAATGGGAAACATTATTTTCTTCTACCAAAATTTTCAAAACTGACAGCCATTCTTAAAGCAGAAGTGATTGCTGTTTTGTGAATACACCGATACGATAAGCGTAACTGGTGGAACTGGAACACAATTCATCATTGAGTGAAGTTAAACCATGGCAAGCTGAACTCGGTTTATAAGATACCATCTTATTCCTTAAACGAGCAAAATAAGAAGTTAACAGTAGACGATATTTGGTTAGCTTACCATATGTTTTTGGTGGAGGACAAAGGTCACGTGAGGTCGCCAGAGGTTACAAACCGAAAAACTTGTAAACACGATATCTCTATGTAGGAAGCATGGATGCTTTTCATACTTGGCAGATGAATGCGTTATAGTCAGATCAAAAATTAATTGTGAGAAGTTTCCCGAAACTAGTTTAAGTTGGTGTTGACATCTTATAGAGGTCAACCCTTTAGTACTGAAAATGTTGTTTTACTTACGTTACCTTTCAATAGGCTGTACGTGTATTTACGTAACTACCCATGAAAAGGCTAAAGGGATACACAGTCAGGTGTTGGCAGAAACAGTTGATACTTTATATGTTAAATATTTCTTATTTGAGAACAACTCATTGTCAATGGGAAGAGGCTACGAGGATATGCAGTCGTATTCAAGATATAATCATAAGAGGGTATGAGGATATGTACTCACAATCATGCAGGATATAATGTAAGAAGCTACAGGCCGGCAGTTGGAATTTCAGGACAAGGGGCTACAATGATACATAGGCCTAGTCAAACCATCCTTTTAGAAGGCTACGACGATATGCAGAGGGAATCTCGCATTTTTTTTGAATAATGGATAAAAAAGGAAAACTATCCTTTAAAAGGCTACGAGGATACGCTGTCAGAATTTCTTTAAAAAAGGATGGCTATCCTTTTGAAAGGCTACTAGGCTATTCTTTTAAAAGGCTATGAGGATACGCAGTCAGAATTTCTTTAAGAAAGGATAAAGTTCTACCTTTTAAAAGGCTATGAGGATAAGCAGTCAGAATTTCGAGATATAATTTTAAGAGGCTTCGAGGATACGTGACTGCGTAGCCCGTTAAAAAGCAGAGCTTCAATCTGGTGGGGTATTCTGCAATTGTGCCTTACCACAGCCAATCAGGTTATTACAGTCACAAAAACAAAGGTCTGACAATATTAACGATGTTCCTAGTCCTAAGCTAGCCACGAACCAGTCGCCAATAAAGTTTATACGGTTACAATTACAGTTACAATATACTGACGATAATATAGGCCTAGCCCAGGCAGGAGTGGCAGCTCCCTGTATACTTAGGTAAGGCTACAAATAACGAGTACACAAGTGGCTACAAATACAATGCCCTTTTTAACGGTTACAGTGTTAGTCTCAATCTGTCAATGTTGACAATACCCTCTTTTTAACGGTTACACTACAGCACTAGCGTTAGTCTCAATCTGCCAATGTTGTGAAAACTTTCGTAGGCTACAGTAGCGCCGAAGTAAGTTGGCCTCGCGTTGTAACGGCCTAACGTTAACTGAACAGTGAAGTCCTCTACAGTTCTAAAACTTCTAGCTAACTGTACTTCTTACGAGAGATCGAATTACGTTTTTCACGTTAGACCTAGGCCTGTGTTCATTAATTGTTGGTGAAGGATAATTGACGTAAACTTGTCGTCGAAAGCTGACTACCTAAAATTTACCATCTCTGCTTTTCTTCACGACGAACGTCGTACGGTATAGCTACTTATAGCGGTCGAGTTTATAGTCAAGGCATTTCATTCCATCCTCGAATCTTAACGCGCCTACAAATCAAATAAGCCCCGCCTTCTTTCTGTTTTTCGAACGTCATCTTTCAGATATTTCAACGTTGTACCGCCTACTTAGGAATGAGACACCTTGAATCTAACACATGCTGCTAGCTAGCAGTGCAGCTCGATCCCCAAGACTGGGAATATTTTCCGGATGTGTGACCATATTAATATGTACATATCTAACACGTTAACATGTGGGTGTCATATGCAGACTTGTCCCATAATACAATTGCACAGTTTAGTTGCACTGCTCAGTAATTCGTAATTAGATTAATTAGAAGACATTAAATATTTATTTGATGCATTTATACCAACCAAAATGTTTACTTCTCAAAGTAAACACATTACTTGAGACATACCATATCCAAAGAACCTCTCCACTCATAATGGTACGGGCAGAAAGTAAAGAAAGACGTTGGCTTCATACACGAAGCCAAATGTTCAAAGGTTAGAAAAAGAAAGTTTCAGTTGAAAATAAGGCTGGCACTATAGTTGGAAACGACACCACAATGCACGAACCTACACTTGTTTTGCAAAGGTTACGTCTGCACGACTACATAGGTATTCCCTTTCGGGAAACCAAAAATGAACCCTGTTGATTTTGGTGAAGGTCAAAGGTTATCTGAGGTCACCGGAGGTGAAAATACAAAATTCTTAAAAATACTTGTAAACACGATATCTGAAGATAACAGTGATGGACAATCTTCATACTTGGTATGTAACTTTATCATATTGTGAGGAAGAACCCCATTGTTTTTAGTGGAGGTCAAAAATCATTTGAGGTCTTCAGAGGTAAAACCTAAACCTTGAGAAAATATGATATTTCAAGACAGGAATGATGGATCCTTTTCACACTTGATATAAGGATGTGTTACTTTAAGAGAGAGGGGATCCCTATGGGTTTGTTGGAGGTCGAAGGTCATTTTAGGTTATCAGAAGTGCAACTACAAAAACCTCGTAAACTAAATAGACAGTGGGCGGTACCTTCAAATTGTGCCCGGCGTTTCGTGACCAACGAAAAGTTAGGGCTAAATTTTTCTATCATTCCAGAGATAAAATTATGCAGAACATCATTAGCGTTTTCACAAGCATAAATGTTACAGTAATAATACTAATTTAAATTACCTAATTATGAACACGTGAAAAGGATGGGCTGAACAGGGAGTTGTTACCTGGAAGGAGATACATCGCTTTGAAGTGAGGTTTGACACCGTCAAGGTCACACAGTAATCTGTCTCTTGTATCTTTATTTGCATTTCTATTGGGCTTGTACTGGATTAAGTAGTTCATACAATAGAGATTTGTCATCTTCCACATCTACTGTAAGACTGAGGTTTTTTCGCTACTGCCACAGCATTACCAGTCGCTAGGAAATTGCTTTCACGTTTGGACGCTAAATGACAAGGAGGAGGGTATACCATTAAGGTTTTATGTATAACTGTGAACATGATTCCATACCTGGTGTGTCAGTTAACTTCCGGAAACTTTCGAGACTGTTTTAACAAAACTCAGACTTCTCCCTCTGTAGCTCATTTGCATGAGGTTTGTTCTATAGGAAGGGGAAAACCTGATTGGCTCATTATAATTAAACAGTCGTTTCTAGTTTTGAAGAGCCTGCCCCTAAACTGGTGACGGTTTCAACCTACATATCAAAACATTGTTCTGAGAAGGTCAATTGTGACAGGATTACTAGGCGTGAATGATGTTGCAAGGGTATCGATGTCAAATTGAAGCCAACGAATAAAAGAAAAAATCTCCTTTAGCCGAATGCATAGCTTATAATTGATAATATTCTCAGGAAAAAGTGGGTCTTAGGGTATCAGTATAAAGTGAAACTTTCCGTTCAACCTCCTTCCATAGGCATATAACAACTCCCTGCTCTGAACGAGTTCTTTGATGGCGTAGTGGATTAGAACTCGGATTCTCACGCAAAAGGTCCTGGTTAGATTCCCTCCTAACGCATGATTTTCTTCTCATACTTTGTTATTCACATTTTCGTGGGGTTTAAAGGTCATATGAGGTCAGCAGAGGTTGAGTTATGAAAACATCGTAAAAAATGACGTTGAAAAGAAGTTTAAATCTGAGGGATGAACCTCAGGGCAACTTATCACTCCCTCTCAGCAAAGAATCACTACGACTATGGACTTTCCGGTAATTATTTGCCAGAGTGTTATTCCCTGAGTAGCACAAAGAGTGATGTAATTTTAAATAGATACAGTTAGATACTATACTTATCAATCCCAGATAATACTACATTCGTACAATTTCCTTAGAAGAATTTTGATCAACCGCCCATTTTGTCAATTGAAGTGTTTTAAAAATATTGACATATTTTCATTTTAATGAATGTGTGCTAATTTTACGAATTAGTGATGATCTGAACGCAAACTGTGCCTTTACTATAAGAACCTAGGAAATGGTGACTGAGTCTCTTGCAACTCCTTTCGTACTTTGTCTTCTATTGGCGAAATGTGTCTAAGCCTGGATGCACATCTGAAATCTGTGTCTCTAGCTTCTCGATCAGCTCTAGTCTAATACTTGAAAACTTTTTTCCATGAAAAGGTGTATTTTGGTCACATTCAAGATTAAACAATGTCAACGGTTTACTTTAACAACTTTATTTTTTCCAAACTGCCCATCTATTTACTCATTCAAAACCGAATTTATTTGAATTATTCGCAAGAAAGTTTTTAACCAAACTACTTCACTTGCACAACCGTTAATATTGCCCGAGTCACCGAAAGTTGTAAAGCAGTACATGATTACATCAATTGCAGGGTTTTTAAGCTTCATTTTTAGTAATTTATGCAGTTACAGGACTGGTATTGTAGTTTAACAAATATGCAATGTAATAAAACCTGACTACATGGGAACAGGTGCAATTTTACACAGACCCTATGCAATGTTGATTTGTTTTTCTTATCCAAAGCTCTGCGTAACAAACTTAGAAAATATATTTTCCTATAATTTAAACCACGTCTTTGTCTGATATATTGACCATGACGTACATAAGTAAGCACTATCTTACTTAACTTTTGGAAAAAAAAGGAAGTCTTTCACTTTTTCATAAAGAAGAAAAACATTCATCTATTAATGAAACTTTATTTAATGAAGCTTTTGTTACTTAACAGAGACGACGTCACATTTATCTCCTACCAGAATGACCGGTAAATACCAAGTTTACATTTTGTAATAAAAAAATTTTATTGCCAGTCCTCTTTCCAGTTGGTGAAGTCTTTTTACCAACAGTGTAGCTGGATCTTTCCATTAATTATGTTTTTAGAAAAGTATGGCTAGGAATGTGCTCTTCTGTTTTGGGTGTCTTCTTAAATTTCAGTGACGAGTCCTTCCAAAGTTGACCATCGCTTACATGTTTGCATGTCCAAAATTATAGTCATGTAGAAACTAAGGCTATGTTTCTGCCCAAACCCTATTCGATAATCCTGTGAGCGAGAATGTGGCATATTTGATGTTGTTGTTGTTGGTGGTGTTGGTGATGTTGTTGTTATTATTAAAACTTTTGCCACTCAACAGAGACCACGTCTCAGGCATCTACCACCAGGATTGAAGGTAAATTTTTGTTTACATTAAGATATGTGTATTGTTCGAACTCCAATCCATTTTCAGCCGAAGCGCAACCTTTGAAATTCCTTTCGTCCAAACTAGCTACTCCTCACATGACTTTATTATCTATATGCATATAGGCATTGATTACTTACCTTGAAGAGGAGACGTTTACTGACTAATTGCAGATTTACAATACCAAGCCAAGAAAATAAAAATAAAAATATGTCTTGAGTCATTGTGGCTTTACATCCAGCGTCAGGTTGACGTCACGCTGACGTTATTGTTGCAAAAGAACGCATAATATTCAGACGTGAAGATATGAACTCACGTTGTTCATATTTATATTTTATTTTACTTATCGAGCGTATGCGTAGATGTGTTTGTTTACTTGTCAGTTGAGTGTGTACATGTTTGGAATATTAGATGTTAGTTTGGTATTTGGCATGGAATAAATCAGTCCTGTATCCTTAACTGTTCCATCAAACTCTCCTCTGAAAGTGTAAATTACCATGTGCATATCCGTTGGGATGCAAAGAAGCAATAATATCCTTTCATTAAGAACATTCTCTTTTTCCTGCTTTCGGATATGCTTGATTGCCTTTCCCCTTAAATTTTCCATAAAGCCTTTTTGCAAGTCTTCTTTTAAAGATGCCCTAAGGTCCTTTCAAGCTGGAAACATTTGATAATATTACCACTGAATTCCTTTGACATATTCTAGTATTATCTGAGGCATCCGTCAACAGAGATAAAGTTAAAGTCGATTTCAATTACGATACACAGTATAAGATCTTCATGGCTGATCTAATTTTTTGTAGTTTTCGCTTTCCTTAAACCATTCATTTATAATTAACATTTTCATACCTAGAATATTTTCTTCACGGTGTAAAACAGAATTCCCGTGTTATGGTGCTAAATATTCACAATTATTTACTATGTATTTATTCTTATCACTAATGTAAACATACATGCTTGTAGGAAACCAAATTTAATCATCAACTGGGCCGCCACTACCACTGAATTTATTTGAAGGGGATTTGTAAAATTAACTCTAACGATATTGTAACAACCGTTGATTATCTTTGCAGTACTGTATGCAAACATGTATTCATAGATTATCCGTTACAAGCTGCATGGATTTTTGTTTTGTTCCTTTCAACAGAAACTTCGCGGTTTCCCTCAGTGTCAGTGGACGGTTAGTAAGCTGTATATATTTACACGAGCTACTTTACCTAACATTATCTGCGTCACAACTTGGAGCTTAGAATACGGGGCAATTTTGTTAGATTCTTATGGTCAAGATAAGAGGGATTGATTCAATAAAGTAATTATATTCTACGACACCCTAAAACCTGTCAGTCATGTGCTCTGCCTTTTGCCTCGAAGTTCCGTATTTTCCAGCTACCACTTTGATTTCAGATCACTATAAAGACGTAATATATTGAGATGATAAGACAGTAATTTTTCTTTACATAATTAGCACATTTTCTAGTATTATCTGAGGCACCTGAAACTCATTAAGTTGAATTTTATATCCAAATTCGTGTCTCACATGTTTATACAAATCAGAGGCAGTATAGTATTACAATTGAAACTTAACATCCAATGGGCACTTGACAAACAGAAAAGACTGGTACTAAATTGTTCACCCTGACAACAGCGTCTGCATTATGTTGATCAAGCTTCAGCTTTGAGTAAATTCTCTAATAACTGATTTATAAGGTTAAGGAAAATGTATTATAACTTAGCTACCTTAAAGGGAACTCGAAGCACTAATTTATCCAAATTCTTAGGTTGTTTCGAAACAGGCTTTATATTTAAATTCTTTTCCACTTGACACTAATCGTAGGTTCAGGAACACTCTCACAGATACTAGTAATACAAACCACATTAATTCTTTATTTTTATTGATACTTTTGCCACTCAACAGGGACAACGTCTCAGACATCTTCCACCAGGAGTGAGGGTAAAGTTTTGCTAGTTACATTACGATATGTGTATTGTTCGAATTCCATTTCATTTTCAGCTGAAGCACAACTTTTGAAATTCTTTTCATACAGTCTAACTACTCCTCACACGGATTTACTATCTATATCCTTCGGCACTGATTGCTTAATTTTTTTAAAACCTTTAAGAGGAAATGTTTGCTGACTGTTAGCAGATTTATAGTTCCAAGCTAAGAAAATAAAAATAGTAATATTCCGAAGGTGCACTTAGAATTATGTAATGCTATATCCTGTTTACACATCAAGGTTAAGGCCAGGTCAAGGTTGAAAGTGTTAAAATGTCTTGAGTCATCGTAGCTTTATAACCAGCTTCAGGTTGACGTCATGCTGACATTATTGTTGCGAAAGAATGCATGATATTCAGACGCGAAGATGTGAGCTCACGTTGTAAATATCGTTTCATTAAAAATATTCTTTTGCTCCTACATTCGGATATGCTTGATTGCCTTTCCCAAAAAATTCTCCAAACCGCTTTTTTGCAAGTCTTCTTTAAAAGATGCTCTAAGCTCTTTTCAAGCTCGACGAAATTGATAACATTACTTTCTATCCGTCAACAGAGATAAAATTGAAGTCAATTTCGATAACGATAGACAGTAATATCTCCATGGTTGATCTAGTTTTCTGAAGTTTTCGGTTTCCTTGGTTTAATCATTCACTGAACATTTTGATTCCTAGAATGTTTTCTCTACATTGTAAAACAAAATTGTGGTGTTATGGTGCTGAATACTTTCAATTGTTTACGTCGCATTTATTCTGATCATCAATGAAAACACACATGTTTGTAGGAAACCAAATTCAATCATCGACAGCGCCGCCACTACGACTGAATTCATTTGACGGAAATCTGCATAATAAAGCTTTCACTATATTCAATCATCGACAGCGCCGCCACTACGACTGAATTCATTTGACGGAAATCTGCATAATAAAGCTTTCACTATATTTTAACAATCTTGATTATCTTTGCGGTATTGCATGCAAACATGTATCCATAGGTTATCCGTTACAAACTGCATGGACTTTTCTTTTGCCTTTCAACAGAAACTTCACCTTTATTCCTCAATTTTAGTGGGTGGTTAATAATCTGTATAACTTTACACTAAGATACCTTACTTAATAACATCTGCGTCAAAACTTTGGGCTTAGAATACGGGGCAATATTGTTATATGTTTATGTTCAAGATAAGCGGGTTGATTCAATTCAATAATTATATTCTACGAAACCGCAAAACCTGTCCATCTTGTGCTCTGCCTTTTGCCTCGAGATTCCTTATTTTCCAGCTACCACTTTGATTTCAGATCACTATAACGACATAATATATTGAGATGATATGAAAGTAGTTTTCCTCAACATTGTTATCATTCACACATCTTGAAGTATTATCTGAGGCACCTGAAACTCATTACGTTGGATATTATCCAGATTCGTGTCCCACATGGTTATACAAATCAGTGGCAGTATAGTATTACAATTGAAACTTAACATCCAATGTGCACTTGACAAACAGAAAAGACTGGTACTAAGTTGTTTACCCTGACAACAGCGTCTGCATTATGTTGATCAAGCTTCAGCTTTGAGTAAATTCTCTAATAACTGATTTATAAGGTTAAGGAAAATGTATTATAACTTAGCTACCTTAAAGGGAACTCGAAGCACTAATTTATCCAAATTCTTAGGTTGTTTCGAAACAGGCTTTATATTTAAATTCTTTTCCACTTGACACTAATCGTAGGTTCAGGAACACTCTCACAGATACTAGTAATACAAACCACATTAATTCTTTATTTTTATTGATACTTTTGCCACTCAACAGGGACAACGTCTCAGACATCTTCCACCAGGAGTGAGGGTAAATTTTTGCTAGTTACATTACGATATGTGTATTGTTCGAATTCCATCTCATTCTCAGGTGAAGCACAACTTTTGAAATTCTTTTCATACAGTCTAACCAGGGAGTTGTCATTTAGAAGGAGATAAAACGGCAGCTCTCCGTTTGTCCACGCCTAGTCGCCGCCAAGGTCACTTGCTTTGTATAGCACTTGAAGATACAATGGGTTTTAGAGGTATTGTTAGTATTTAACAAAAGGTTCATGTCGTCTGCTACGTTGAAAAGACATGTCAACAAATTTTGTCTATATGCTATAGCATTGCCAGTCGCTTTCTTTAAAAATTAATTTGAAGCTTCCAACGCGATGCAACGCTTATCACAATAGGCTTGTTAAATTTTATGTAACATGTTGATCATGAACTTGCCATTCAGAAATTGCGAAAGTTTGCGGAAATTAGTATAATCTTAAAACAAATTATAGTCTTGCACCTCTCTTTAGTCCTTTACGCATTGTTCCAGTGTGAGACCTTATTGTTATTAGTTAGTCTCTCTATAGACTCCTTAGGAATTACAGTCGTTTTGTTTTATTAGACAGTGTTTCTTACTTGACTGTCGGTTAAAACCTTCGGATCAAAGCAATGTTCCTCCTAATCTTATTCATACAGTATACTGTAAGTGGGTGTATAAAAGGTTACTTGGGTATCATTTACCAATTGAAAAGGATCAGACAAAAGAAGTGGGTACCCTAAGCTCTAATAATCACTCATGAATTGAATCTATGCAAACGATGAGGTGGGTCTAATCAGATTACCATAAATTAAAGTTTCCGATGTATCTCCTTCTAAATAGCAACTGCCTGGTCTAACTACTCCTCACACGGATTTACTATCTATATCCTTCGGCACTGATTGCTTATTTTTTTAAAACCTTTAAGAGGAAATGTTTGCTGACTATTAGCAGATTTATAGTTCCAAGCTAAGAAAATAAAAATAGTAATATTCCAAAGGTGTACTTAGAATTATGTTATGCTACATCCTGCTTACACATCAAGGTTAAGGCCAGGTCAAGGTTTAATGTGTTAAAATGTCTTGAGTCATCGTGGCTTTATAACCAGCTTCAGGTTGACGTCATGCTGACATTATTGTTGCGAAAGAATGCATGATATTCAGACGCGAAGATGTGAGCTCACGTTGTAAATATCGTTTCATTAAAAATATTCTCTTTCTCTTGCTTTCGGATATGCTTGATTGCCTTTCCCAAAAAAATTTTTCCAAACCGCTTTTTTGCAAGTCTTCTTTAAAAGATGCTCTAAGCTCTTTTCAAGCTCGACAAAATTGATAACATTACTTTCTATCCGTCAACAGAGATAAAATTGAAGTCAATTTCGATAACGATAGACAGTGATATCTCCATGGTTGATCCAGTTTTCTGAAGTTTTCAGTTTCCTTTAATCATTCACTGAACATTTTAATTCGTAGAATGTTTTCTCCACATTATGGAACAAAATTGTAGTATTATGGTGCTGAATACTTTCAATTGTTTACGTCGTATTCATTCTCATCATCAATTTAAACATACACATGTTTGTAGGAAACCAAATTTAATCATCGGTAACGCCGCCACTGCCACTGAATTCATTTGAAGGAAATTTCCATAATAAAGCTTTTACGATATTTTAATAATCTTTGATTATCTTTGCAGTACTGTTTGCAAACGTGTAATCGTAGGTTATTCGTTACAAGCTGCATGGATTTTGTTTTTTTCCTTTTAACAGAAACTTCACCTTTTTCCTCGATGTCAGTGGTCGGTTAATAGGCTGTATATATTAACACAAAGCTACTTTACTAAATAGTACCTGCGTTACAACTTAGAGCTTAGAATACGGGGCAGTATTGGTAGATTCTTATGGTCAAGATAACAGGGGTTGATTGAAAAAAGTAATTATATTCTTTTACACCCCAAAATCTGTCTGTCTTGTGCTCTGCCTTTTGCCTCGAACTTCCGTATTTTCCTGCAACCACTTTGATTTCAGATCACTAACGACATATTATATTGTGGTGATAAGAAAGTAATTTTTTTTCTTTATTATTAATTTTAATATTATTAATTAATAATATTATTAATTATTATTAATATAATATTATTATCATCCACACATTTTCTAGTATTATCTGAGGCACCTGAAACTCTATAGAATAAACTTTGTAGGCCTATCCAAATTCGTGTCTCACATGTTTATACAAATCAGAGGCAGTATAGTATTACAATTGAAACTAAACATCCAATGGAAACAAACAGAAAAGACTGGTACTAAGTTGTTTACACTGACAGCAGCGTCTGCATTATGTTGATCAAGCTTCAGCTTTGGGTACATTCTGCAATAACTGATTGATGAGGGTATGGAAAATGTAACTTAGCTAAAATAACTTAGCTACATTGAGGAAACTCGGAGCACTAATTTATCCAAATTCTTATGTTGTTTCGAAACATGTTTTAAATTTAAATTCTTTTCCACTTGATAGTAATCATAGGTTCAGGAACACTTTTACAGATAGTGGTAATACAAACAAAATAAACTCTTTACTATTACTGATACTTTTGACACTCAACAGAGACAACAAAGACGTTTCAGGCACCTTCCACCAGGACTGAAGGTAAATTTTTGCTAACATTAAGATACGTATATTGTTCGAATTCCAATCCATTTTCAGCTGAAGCGCAACCTTTGAAATTCCTTTCTTACAGTTTAGTTAATCTTCATACGGATTTTTTATCTATATGCATATAGGTACTGATTGGTTATTTTTTTAAAACCTCAAAAAGGGGATGTTTGCTGACTATTTGCAGATTTACAATATCAAGCCAAGAAATGAAAAATAGAAGTATTCCAAGGGTTTCATGGTTACAAGTCCCTTCGGTACTGATTAAAATTGAGTTGAAAGTCAAATAGTATTTAAAACAGTCGTCGCATTAACTTTGTAAGTGACATGAACCATTGTGACTTGTTTCCGAACATTTTATGTCACTCAAAACCGAATATTCTATTTTTCATTTCCCGAATTACTGTTTTGATAGATTTTCAAATCGCCACAGAATTGGACTCGTCAAACAAACCTTACACAACTAAAACGACTATTCAAGACGGAACCTCAACTGCTTCTCAAACATGTAGCTGTTTTTTCTTTCTTTTTATATTCATATTATGTACTTCCTTTAGGTACAGCTACCTTTTTAGCTTTTGCGTTAGTTGTTGGAGAGTAAACTAAATTCGAAGTGTCACACCTTTCACAAACAAATATAAGTGTGTAAATACTCTTTTTAGCCTTGGTTCTCTTCTTCCCTAATGTTTTGTCTACCTCGTACACACAGCTGCATTTTTGTCAGCTGACGAGTCCACTATAGGTCACTGCTCTCACCTCATACCAAAGTTCGACCAGGCGACGTTTCACGTTCCCCATTATTCTCTAAATACGCCATTGAAATGTTCGATAAAATTTCATCTTTTCTTACAAACAGATCCTTAAAGGGGAATTTTCATGATCCCAGTCATTTCCAATTCTCCCAACTATGCATCTTCTAGCTCCTCCCATAACTGTATGAGGCTCTTCCTTGTGCAAGAATAAACCTGTTTTATTGCTTAAGGCCATGTCCTGGTAAGCATACAAGGCTATAAAATGTAATAAAAGTACTCTCTCTGCCTTGTGTGGAATGTGAGCTACTCTGCATCTTTCAAATTTTCAAACTTTGATGTCAATCAAGGAGCAGTCACCAACTGAGAATTTTGATATACATACACTAAAAATATACTTTGGGGTGATGACTGTCTGCCTTTAATTAATTTGGGTAATTGAAGGGAAATCTAAGTTGTTAAAAGTACATGTATTAAAGAGCTAACGTTTTCATTCGCTCATTAATGCATCAAGCACATCATTTGAGTCAACCCTGAAAGTTCTCGTTCATTGCCTTTTCTATTTTAAAATATGCTTATAAGTAGTGTAACCTTATGTTTACTAGGAACAGTAGTCATTCTTATTCTGCAATAAAAAAGGGGCTTTGTAATTCCATAGTGCCACAGTAAATTTTTCCCCACTTGGTTTTCGTTTATGATTTCCTTAGAAAGCATTAAGGATGGAAACTCCAACACCCTAGGGTGGTTTTTTACTTAGCTACTTCGGTTTCTCTCTCCAAACCTTTTACTCATATTTTTAATTAACATTCACAAATATCCTTTTCTCCACAGCAACAATACAATTGTCCACTTTTCTAAAAGAAAACATAGTAAGATAATAAACATGATGTAACAATGCTCAAGTTCTTTTCCTTTTGTTAGCGTATGTACTTGACGAAAAGCAAAAATTTCTGGATGAGTTTTTGAATTTCAAATGCACTTGTATTGCTCGTAAAAATGATTTACTCATAAATTGACGACATTCCTCTCATTTACAGCTTCACAGATGCAACCACGAGGCTTTAGATATACTATTGCCGTGTTTGGAGGTTCCATTTTGTTACTTGTTGTACTCATCCTTACTCTAAGGTGCCTCTTGTTGAAGAAAAGGTAAGATGGATAAAAGAATACACTAAATAAAGTAAAAAACATAAGAAAGTGTCACAGTGATTAACAAATAAACTGAAGCTGTTTACAATACCTTAACATTTTTCTTGTTTACATAAATACTTTTGATAAGACCATTAAACTTTTGTTCTTTCAACTTAATTTTGCTCAGAAGAAAACTATCAAAGAGGGATAATAAGAACTCTGTAAAGACAGGGGAACTTTCTACCAGTGCAAAAGAGAATGTAAACATCCCTGCACATGAGAGCACAGAGGAAATTCGTTGTTTTCCAAAATTGGATAACCCTGCAAATGTTTACAACCCTGCATATGAGAGCAGTGACATCGTAGTGCTATCTGATAGAAAGAATTCCGAGGATCAAGAAAATTTATCGAAGAAAGCTAGTTCCTCGGCAGCACCAGATGTCCGAGAAGAGATTTATAACCCTGCCTATGAGACTAGCGCCACGGTCAAAGGTACAACTCACTTGTATCACTATGTAGAGTGTGGGACTAGAGAATGTCAGATTAAGACTCAGCATTTGCCAGGAGAAAGTGAATACCATTATGTTGACTTCAAAGGAAATTAGGTTGACCTTTACATAGCTGATATCGTTGAATTCAAATCTGAGTGAATGTTTTCCGAAAAGCTACCAGTTAGAATTTTTAGTTCATCATATGAGTAACTTTTAATAGGGGTAATCATAACCAATAAGTATAAAACAACAGTTGTTTGCCTAGCCTGGTGAGTTCGTCATATGGATTAGTAGAGAAGCTCAATTGTACCAGGAGAAATATGTAGATTTATTATGTGTTTAATCGGGGATTTAGATTGAGGAGAGCAAGGTTGACACCAGATATAGACACGTCAATGGTTGAAGTACTTTAACAAACTGAATTTGTCTTTTCTAAAGCCAGGTTATGCATCAATTGTGACAGACATGGGTCAAGATTTGGTCATGAGCTGGTGACATATGTTGTACGATATCGAAGCATAGTGATTTTGCTAATCGACCAGATTGCTGACAGAAATAATAAAATCCTTACTTACGAATATCTACACATAGGTACAAATACGTGTACATGGCTCGAAAATATTGCTCAAATGTACAAAGCTTAAAAGGTAGCAATAGCAAAAATATTTGCAAATTTTGAAATTTGTGGCTAAATTTCTTGATAGTATAAAAATGCTGGGTGCATTATGATGTTAGAGCATGGTAATGCAAGCATCTCTTTTTCTGCTTTAATCATCATTGAAACACTGAAAAGTAACTATAAATTCAAAAGTTTACTTTTCGTGCGTCTTTTATATTGATATAATTCTGTTATCGGGATATATTTAGCATTTCTCATTTCAAGTAAAACAAATTAAAATGTTTCATTTCACTTATTTTCAAGAGATTTTTGTGAGGTGGGCTAGTTGCCCTTATAACTGTACCAAAGGTAGATACAGAAATGGACATTTTGCAATAAAGTACTTCAAGATGGTTTAATCATCTTTAGTTTCATATGTGAAGGCAAACCATTTTCGAACCTTCACTACACAATCACAAAAGACTGGCTTAATCTAGATTAACATGTTAATAATATTGGCCGTGTACAGGATTTGAGACAAAACTGACAAGAAGTCGTAAGCGTAGGCGAAGGAGAGTTCATTACAAAAATTTTAGTGGCATGAGCATTTCAATGTAGCTCAGCTTGGCTCAGTCTTTTCGATCTTAACTTTTACGATATAACACTGTATGCTGTGAATTTACTTGTTGATATTACATAAGGCGGTTTAATATTATCACGGATTAGACAGACTGAAATGGCACATTCGAATTTAAGTTTGAAGAGACTTCGGTTAGAGATTAGGATATTCTGAGGGATGTATCTCGATTAAGATTCCGACAAATGTTCCAGGGGTACCATAGTTGTTTTCGGTGAAGTATTGAAAACATTTTGACAGAACATTAGCCAAGCTCGTCGACTGTTATACGAATTACTCGACACTTTGCCACCCTCTAATAGGCATATGTAATCTGCATAATCCAGTCGTAATTTTAAGCCGTGGCAAATGTTCTAGCAATTTGATAATCATAGCAATTCTTTGGAACTCCTTTTATCTACTTTTGCAGTTTTATGTCCATGTGTGGTTGCTAGGCCTATGTCGATTACCCCAGTTATGAGAAAGCTAACTCATCATCTATGAAACAGGGTAGTCCGTAGCATTATTTGATACTACGTAAGCAGTCTCTTGTACAATAAGTTTTTTTCCGGGAATGCATTTTCGACGGGGCATCTTTGTGCTGTTGAGTGCGGTTAAAGGGCGCAAATACTTTGTAGTACTGCTCTGTTCGGCTTTCAAACTGTACTAAACATGTTTCTGATCAAACAAAACAGCATACCAGGCAGTAGCATTATATGATATTACATGAGCACGTAGTATCAGATAATGCTACCGCCTACCTTTGGATCCATCATCTCTATGAAGCGCCATATAGCCCCAAATGATTTTGTCCGACGACCTTACAAGTGCCACGGTAGCCTTTATTCCGATAGTAGATTAAAAACTGAAAGTTCCATTAAAGTTCCCAGTTGGAGGACATTACTAAAATGAGGCCTGTTAAACGATCACAAAGGTATTACCCACGTCCCTAAGATACGTCCTTATCACCGCAACATGGATTAGGAAGATTAAATTGAAACCTATAGGGTAACATGCCTATTTTCTCTGTGTACACCGGAGTAAGGCAGGTAAACAGGTTCAAGGTACTGTGCTGGAAACTTGACCTGTTGATGATATTGCCAGAATATAATCATGTAACTGCGGTATTTATGGTTGTAATTAGGCCATTAGCTGGATATCAATAGCTTGAGCGGTCTCTATGGCCAACGTAGACAGGGAATGTTTTCGTGTGTTATGAGCGTTGCCATAGGTGGCAGTAAGGAGAGAAGGGGGCACTTGCCACCATTTTCCTAGACCTAAGAAAAATTAAAATGCTGAAAAATTAACAAACGAAAGCAAGACCGGCGAAGTTATTCGATTTTTTTGAATAAATGAAAATTTAAATGAAATATTAATATCAAGCTAATACAGTGGGACTGTTCAAAGGTGGGAGGCAAGTTGGTGATTGTTATTGAAGAATTTTATTCAGTACCTCAATTAAAACTTCTTTCAGAGTTCAAAGTATTAGCTGCAACTCTCCGCCACAACTTCCACAAGCCTTTTACTCGAAGCCCTGATAATGAGAGTAACTGACAGTACTAAATGTACGTCATTACAAATATACAATCCAGAAACTTACCCGCGTATAATATTCGGCGCGCTTAGCGCGAGTCCAGTAAATAGGTGCCCCATTAGTACTGCTGTCCTTGGAAATACTTCGGTGGAATTGGCTCATTATTACATTCTGTAGGATAGCTTGAGTGAAATTATATCCTTGCAACCCCTCCCGCTATTCACTTTCAAATTTAACCAGGATTTGCTCTGGACATCAAATTCAAGAATATTGTCGGGAAGGACCCTAAGTACCCAGAATCTGGCCCCGCGCCTTCAGCGCTTGCCGTTAAAGGTTACGCTGGCCACTCCTTGCGGAGATGTAGCCCGCAATCAAGTTTGCTTCCCTGATATTTCCTATAAAACTGCTGTAACCTGCATTTTCGAAAATACTTATTTTCCTCAGTGACAAAAACTTGACGGGCTTGTCCCAGTTGTATGTATTTATTGCGGTATATTACTTCCTGTAGAACAGTGTTCCATAGCCTAATACAAACTGTCATTATCATTATAACCATAAGCCCCCTGTGTCATGAAGCTGACCTGTTATTCCAGATAATGCTTCTAATTTAAATAGTCACAATCTGATTTTTGTGATGTTTAGTGGACATACAATGGTTTTAATCCTTTAAATATCTCAAAACTTCCTGTGGTGCTGCCCCTGGACCCCACTAGGGCTCTACAACGGATGTTTGGATTCCATGCTTTCGAGAGAGCGTCTGAACTTAGCAGTCATTTTTATGGTACCGTAGGTTCTCTAATACTTAGCTGGAACATTAGCTAGAATACTGACAAAAACAGATGAAAAAAATTCATTGGACTAAGACTAACTTAATAGACTACCGTAACCATGGCCCTACGGGCCGGGGGTACTGGGGGCGGCCGCCCCCCCCAAATGTCAGAAACCTGACTAAATCAGGCAGATATTTGTCTCAGTCGGGCGGAAATTTGGGCAGTTAAATTAGGTGTGGAGTAGGGCAACTATCACCGCTCTCCCTGAGAAAAACAGTCCCGTACGGTCATGACCGTAACGATGTAATGGTCAAATTGTTGCTATGCCTTTATCTTTGTAAAGGAGAACGGGTGAGACAATACGCAACGTAACCTGTAAAAACCTCTGCGTTCGTGAGATGAACGAACACTGTAGCATTGACACGAGGATAAGCTAAACAAGAGTAAGCACTTTTTGTGTGGTGTGGGGATTCTTTTATGCTTTCTTGCGTGCAAATATTTGGGTAACGAAGACGAAATACAAATAGAGTAAAGAATACATAACAGGTATTGTACTGTATTGTACTGTACGTTTGAGGTTAATTGATATTGTTAAACCCAATATATGTATGTACCTAAAAGAGCTGGGGTATTACAAGATTAGTATTCTTTCTGCTGTCAACAGCTTATTTCAGTGTGGGCACGATGGTGCGGGCACGGTGGTGGTAAGGAAAGGGGGAAACAGCCGGTAGCTAGATGTTGAAGAGACTGAGATATCTTTCGGAGGAAATATTTTCAAGGAGGTGAAATGTCATTTGGGATCATCAGAGGTCAAAGGTCAAAACCTTGTAAACACAATATGTTAAGAAGGATAACTGTGAGGGATCTCATACGTAGCGTGTGGATTTCTGATATTGAGTAGATGATCCCTATTGTTTTTCGTGGATGAAAAGGGTCATTTGGGGTCAGAAAAGGTCAAAACCTTGCAAACATGATATTTTAAGGAGGATAACTGTGAGAGATCTCAGACTTGGCCTGTGGATTGTTCATATTTAGCATGTAGATGGCCATATAGGGTAGGGGATCCCTACTGTTTTAAGTGGAAATGAAAGGTCATTTTGGGTCACAAGATTTCAAAAGGTTTTAACCTTCTTAACATGATATCTTAAGAAGAATAACTGTGAGGGATCTCATGGTTGTCATGTCGGTGATTCTTGTTTTAACAATACATCATATGGCAAGGAATCACTAAGCCTATTGGCTTTCTGGTTAATAGTCAAAGAGGATAGATTCTTCGGTAGGACCCCACCATTTTTGACGTGTCACGTACTGTTCTGTGTCATATAGCTAAATAGTACCCAGTAAGGAAAGGCTTACACAGTCAGTTATTCTCTTGTATTTGCCACACGATATACGGTTAGCGACTCGAGACTCTAGGTTTGAGCGTTTCACCGTGCAGGTCTGGTGGAAACGATATTATGCATGGGGCTCAAAGGTCCCTGCACCTCTTGATAAATGGATATAGACTCTTCAATGTGTATTATATTGTGCAAAGTAAGCTCTGTCATTTAAGAATGTTTAATAAAGGTTTTTCCAATCTTCCCCCTCTTTGTTGCCATCCTTCCCTCGTCTCTGTCCAGCCTTGGGCCGCTGCATCCCAGTAATGCTAACGAATTTGCCTCCCCTATCTGGTAAATCCTAGAGCAGCAGTTGCACTTAGGGTATTACTGAATAGTCATTTTTAGCAATCTAGGATTCATTTCTGGCAGGTTTTATACGCTATGCGTCATCTGATGGTTGCGTTTCGGTTTGATAGTGAACTGGTTGAATGGGGTCTCATTTAGGGAAATGGTCCTCACTAGAACTTCATTAAAATGATTGAGCACCCGTCGTTGGCAGTCTATTTGTCCCGTGGTCACTTTCTGGAATTTTTCTTTGATTTAAAGCAGCATGAAACCCTTCACATCATTCATAACTTACTCTCCGATAAGTCCCCCACACTAGCAAAGCAACACGCTGTTGGTCTGAAGCAGGAAAGCCCTCAAAGTATATGTTGCCGCAGAGGAAATCAAATTTTGAAGAAAAGGCTCCGAGCAGGTCTTTGTTCTCTTACGGGAACTTGTTTCGCATTTGTACGGATGAATTCGCAATATAGTTGTTCCGTGAAAACTATATACAAAATACAAAGACACAAATTCATTAACATACAATCAAATAATCAAATGACAAGTATACAAACATCGAAATTATCGAAATGACAAAAGTATGAGCATAAATTCACTTGCAAATACAAAAATAAAGATATCTCCACACAAATGATACAAACTACACGAATACAAAAATAGAATATCAAAAATACAGCTCAAATAAAGTAAATTTTAAGTCAAGATACTCTTACCTTAATTGACCTACTATAAACGCAATTCGCCTTCTCTTCGCACTGTATACTCTAACGGCAATGGTTCGCATTTAGCTCTTGTTCAAAAGGGCTTGGCTCGCACAATAGCCAAGTGGACTGCCCATTGTCCTTTGACTGTTTGATGCATGCATGATTCGAATGTAGAAAGCTTCGGTAGTCGATACTAAACAAACTTCATTACAGCAGGGAGGTGTAATAACACCTCCCTGCACCTCCCTGATTACAGTATACACACTCTCCTTTCGACAACCCGCCCTACATCATCAAAACGACAACCACCAAGATTCACACCCATACGTGATGTTCCTCATCTTGCACACTAGAGCATCATAGAGATGTAATTGATCCAAACTGACGTAACCAAGGAAAAAGAGGATAACCTGGTGTCTGCAATGTCAACCTGGATACAAGAGAAGGCAACAATGAGTCACTTGGTAGTGATGAAACCTACTATAGAGTGGATTTTACAGACTTAATTTGCTTAAATGAAAGAAAGTTTGGGGGGCCTGTAGCCATGGTATCTAGGCTGTACAGTGACCTTAATTACAGGAGGTAAGTGGAAAATAAATAGTTATGTTCATTTTCACACTATGGTAATATTTCAGCCAAAAATCAAATTCAGCTTTTTTATTCCTTCATTTCATTATTGATTTTGCAAGGCATAGGGGTGTTTGTTGTGGGAATGTGGGTATGTACATAAAAATGAAACCAGAAACCACCGTCTCCCAGGTTGCCCCCGTCCCCAGTACAGTACACCCCTTCCCCAGTACAAATGTGTTCCAAAGAAAATGGTACATCCCGAATTGCCCTTATTATCTCCAACATTGTACGGAGGAGCGGGTAGCAAGTGTGTTCCAACGAGTTTTGTCCTAGAATAAAAGTGGGATAGGTTTATTCATTCTGGATGGAAGCCCCAGTCAAAACTCGTAACCCGCCCTTGAGGACATGGCAGAGGTAAACGCCAAACTCTTACAGATTTCCACGAAACCCCGATTTAAACTCAATAGAAAACATAGTTAACCTACCATACTACTATACATTGTAAGGAGGAGCGGAGGGGCAGGGATGTTCCAATGAGTTTTGTTCAAGATTGTAGGTTGAGTTCGGTTTTGGTCCTGTACGGCTAGTGGAGCTTTCATGTAGGCAAGGGAACTAATGCCCCCCCCCCCATACGGACTCAAAACCGACTACTTTGAGGTCTAGGTAACATAATGCTTGCCAGCGTATTACAACTACTGGGTAGCTTGGTCATGTATGTGGATGATATCAATATGACAGTTATCTCGTTATGTTGATTGCCAGGTGCCAGGAATTTGCAAAGGTCATTCACGATACACGCCACCAGTTCTAACTATCGAAAAAAATTCATATGTAACATTGCAAGAGCTTTGCCCATCAATGCCCTACGCGGACCTCTGGACCCCACGAGTACAAACTGGCACCTTAAGATGCACTTGAGGGCAGAATCACCCCCCCCCCCCCCCTCCGTCCGAGCTTGGGTATAGAAACGACGAAAAAAATGGTTCCAGCAGTCCTTTTAGGTCGGTCGAGAGGGTGTACCCCGTTGAGAAGCATCAAAAGTGATAATAATACCCGCCGTACTTTGGAAGCTCCGACAAGCCCGAGGAGTCCCTCGTAGGTACGTATGCACAGTTTACGCAGACTTTCCGGGGTTTGTCTGGGTGTGATAGCGACATCATCTTCTGTGGGGGCCACTGCTCATTAAGTTGGTTTTCGTTTCAAGAAACCTGTGATAAGAACATAGCAGTTCGTTTTTGTTCATAAATCTCTCTTGCAGAGAGCGTTAGTTTGTAACATTTCAACATCTCACATGCTATGTGTAAAAGTCTGTTCAAAGATTGCACCCACATTTTGTAAGATGGCGTTGAGTGTGTGAGAGGCGTTGTTCTTTGCAATCTTACCATTTAATATCCATAATTCCCATCTTGAGATATCGTGTTTACACTTCATGATTAGATTTGGGCATTTTACATAGTCCATGTATTCATAACTTACTATTAATCTTTCTCGCAGTTGGATTTCTGTAGAAGAATTAACTCGATTAATAATGATTTACATTTTTGCATTTAACGGAGAGGTATTGGTAAAGGGTTCACCTCCTATACGAACGCGTTCTTGTTTTAACCAGCCACTGTAAGAAGTAATAACTTCAGGTTTTACATTGTTTGGCACATTTAAGATGCAGAGATAAGTATAGTACCGCGTTTCACCCGCCCAGTGGCCACGTGGCGTAGCTGGAACTTGTGTCCCCCAGGGCGGTCCTTGCCACTTGTAGCTCCCTGTGGGGAAAAACATGAAAAAATATTAGGGCACCATGCCACTTTCAAACAATCCAAATTAAAACTTAACTGTGCTTATACGCCATGAGGTAATGTCTTGGTAAACGCTTTGCCAAAAGTTGAGAGAGGATCAAAAAGAAGAACGCCCACCTCTCTGTACAAGGGTTATTTCGGTTACGTTACTGGAATTAAGAGATACAACTTCTTACTATCGTTACGAGATGCAATTTCTCACTATCGTTACAACTTGGAGTTGAAATGATAATTCTTTGATTGCAACGAGTGCAACCACCCTAGGCAGAGCCGTCGGAGCCTGGGTTAACCCCACACAGTTTTCGGTTTGGTTTTTCGTAAAAAACTGTCTAGGCCTATATGCCCATAAGTGTCTTTGCCGGGGCCATCATTTTACCTTGCAAAACGCCAGTTTTCAGAGGGTTTAGCCTCCCACCACCCTATATGTCGGAAACTCTTCGATGGCCCTGTATGGGTGCCAAAGATATCCCATTTACTGTAGACTTTAATTTCTTAGCCATATTCTCTAACATAGGCTAATCATTGCATCTTTTATGCTTATGCACTACTGTGAATGGATCGATTAATAGATCCCCAGTCAAAATGTCCGAAATAGCTTTACATGAACAGGGAAACACGGACACGGACAGTGACAATTGCACTGTTGTCAAGGACTTCCACTTACATTTCCTTACAGGGTCCTTTACTCGCCTTAACTAAGACCATATCCATGCCCTCACGGGCAAATACTGTACCACTGTAAAATCTTCAAGTCGGCTAAGCTAAGGCCTGCTTGAAATGTAACATTAAGAAGGTCCAGACTTGGGAATGAAACTCATGCCGAGTATGGAGCTTTTTTTAGGAACGTGGTGCCCTTTATTGCTAAGACACAAATTCAGGGCAAAGATTTAGCCTACCTCCGAAAGTGGCGAATTCCGAAATCTCGGAACAGAAATAGGAAAGGACGTTGATGTCATTGGCTTTTTCTATTGGACTTGAAAACGAAGTGCAATACAGGAAGTAGAGAGCAAATGACACATTTTGGAGTCGAGAGGGCGATACAGTAGATTAGCCACCGTCGTACATGTCTAAGGGCGTCTTGAGCACTGGATTTTGTTTAAAGGTGCATTTGCATACAATATTATTAACGTCGTGCATTTCCGTCAACCTTCCCACCGGGTAGGGGCCCTGAAGTACTTAATCCAGGTATCTTCTACCAACTTCGCCTTGTTACTTACGTTGCATCGTTGTTTCGTACAACGTCTTCTGAGTGAAGATCAAAACAAGCTAGCTGAATCCACTGTAATCACTCGCTATCAGTCCATGTGATCTAAAAAAATTGGCAATATTCTGATTGATAACACCTGTTCCAAAACGTGCTCCAGATAGATGACAGTCTCTGGAAGAGGAAAGGGAAATTCTCAAAGGTTTCAGACATAGGCCTACCACACATAGTCTACAAAGGTTTTCATAAGCATAGGATATTTGTACGCTTACACCAAACAAACTTGTCCAAGAAGCCTTTTGTCTTTCTTCTTTCTAAACATGCAAATTCAGTAACTCCAGAAAGCGTTGTTCTAAAATCTAGCAACAGTGTGCAAGGCGGGTAAAAGTCCTCCTGTATCGACTTACAAAACAAAATAGAAATGTCCCAGAAAAAACAGCTGCATACTCATATCCGCGGTTCATGGTTAGATCTTTAGATGTATAAAATGAAAATATGACGTTTTCAAGTTCCTGTAGAAACTTTCTCCAACATATATTATATCTCAGCATCCTTCGATTCCAGCATGTAACAACTCTATCTTGCTATGCCTTACTATATGCAAGAATAGGAGAGCACTGGCATTGTTAACGGGATTTATGTGTCTGGTCTTGATAACCCATATCATTGTGCTAGGACACACATCCTAAGAATGCAGGTTTCTTCATTTTAATGTCAGTGAAAATATGCATATCCCTCGGGCTCATGCATGAGAAGGGCTGGAATGAAGAAAAAGGGGCTCTTTGTGTTCAGTGGGTATAAGATGAGAGATTTTCAAAGTTTTTTATAATATTTGCAGATTCAGAGCAATGCTGTAACTAGTCAAGTTTTTTTTTTTCTTCTGAAAATGGGAACTGTGCTTGGAATAAACGTTGCCTTTTCCGATTTTCCATGCTTCCTACACACTGTTTATTTTGCATTGTATTTTGCATTTGCAATTGTCACTGCTGCGTTTTGAAACGCTGTTTACCTTTATTTATGTGAATATACTGTCATGTACAAGAAAGTGAAATTAAAAAACACACAAGCAAACAAAAAAAAAGAAAACCATTGTCCATTTTTAAACGATTTTTCTAAACAATAGGGTGATATGCACTAAAACGTGTAGTATTTAAAGTTTAACATTTCCTTCGAAAATTGCAGGGATGTTTGCACGTGTCTACATTCAGATTGTCACACGGGGCTATAGCACCCTTCCCAGTTTCTCTCCCTCACCTTATAAGGCAACTAATCCCCAATGAATTCCGGCCGGACATAACACCTGTGCAGAATGTCCGATCTGAATAATATTCAGGGAAAGACCTGAATCTCCTCTTTGTCTCGATGAATGGCACACCAACAGCCTGTAATGTGGTCCTGGTTATGTAGTACCACTTTAAATTTCAAAACGTCTTTTAAGTTGATAGGTTTAACAATACAAACGTTCACGTAAAATCATTTGTATACTTCTCCTCCCGACCTAAAAAGGGCTGAACTCATTATCCTATAGATGATAACACCAAATCTGTTCGACGAACTTTTATTTAAAGAGGTTTCTATTTTGGGCAAACGCCACGAACGCACTCATAATCCTACAAAGGTTGGTCAAGTTCAGTCAAACTTGTCCCTTGGAGACGTAGCGCCTTTTGGGAGCAGAGCTCATTCAAAAGTAAACGTTTGGTTTTCGCCCTTCGGCTCTTCGCCAAAGAGCCGAGAACTTTGGAAAAAGCACATTCAAACATTTTACGACAAATTTGAAACAAATTTTTCAACTTCAGTCGAATACATTCTCTATCACACAGATAAGGACGGGAGTTAAATAATTACGGGACGTTAAATAATTAATGTTTTTCATGGCCTAATTATACAGTTACGGGAAAGTTCTCCGACGATGTTTGCAGTATCAAGTCCTTAGTTTTTCCCCATGGTCAAACTGATGGGTTGAATTCCAGTAACAGCCAGGTCTTTCTTTAAAATTATTAACGTAACAAAGTATCGTGCTTAAGAAACCTGCATTCATGCAAACACCTAATTACAACTTTGGAAAAAACTGTTTAAGATGTACAATAATATATTAGTGACAAGCTTGATATTCAGCCTAGTTTGTAAGGGTGCTTTTTCTTAAAGCAGATTTAATCTTATAAACTTATCGTCATAAGTCCTACCCATCTATGTTATCTGTAAATGTAACCATCTTTTAGTGTTCTCAAGTCAAATATCAAACCACTTGAGCTTACAGCAAATTATTTACTGTTTTTGTACACAGTGGGATGGGGGAATCCTGGAGGTGCAAAACATATTGGAGAGCACCCCAACCTCAGCCACGTATATGTATGTGTGTGTGTATATATATATATATATATATAATATTATATATATATATATATATATATATATATATATATATATATATATATATATATATATATATATATATATATATACCAAGGGTCCATAATTTTACCGTCGGAGGGGAAAGATATTTTCATGCAAACTGAATATGTTTAGGATGTTTTGTGACACGTCGTGTAATTACTGTACCTCATTGCTGTGAAGATAATCCTAAACTGAATAATTCTCTCCGCAATGGAAAAACCGTCCAGTGTAACAGATTATGTATTTCTTCTGAGTAGAACATTCCCCTGGCTACATATTTCAATGAAAGGTATATACACATGAGTAAATTATCTTCAGGTATTCTACTGAGGTGATGGCTTAAAGCACTGCAATAGTGAGGAGGGAATGAAGGGGATTTTATAGTTCACGAGATGTATTACAACTCTAACTTATATTGCAGTATGATCAATCTATTAAGGAATACCGATTAGTTGCAACGTCGCATTGAAAAAAGAAAAAGAAATTGGTTCAACTTATCTCACTGGTGGGGTTATTTGAGCCAACACAGGTTGAATATGGTATATCAGTGAAACTCTGAATATGGTGGTATTTACTGGAGTGATAACATTAAGTCTATTTTTCATATTTACTAAGGACACATTGATGTTCACTATGTAATTACTTACAATTTAGCCTTTGTTGATCCGCCGTTGAGTGTGTAGATCACTAATGCTCAACTTACCCTACCAGGTATTGATCAACTAAATCCAAAATAATGGAGAGAGCTAAGAATGTACCTACCCAGGTCAAGAGCATGATATTTTTCAAGTAATCAAAGTTTGATAACATTTGGCACCATGTACTTAATGTAATATATAAATTCAAACTTTCTGTCATGTAACACGCATATACGCGACGCACGCGGAAAATGGAGATGTTGAGGTAATGGCGCAATTGTACTTAATGATGTTATTCTTATATGCCTATGAAATGTATTTAATTTATAGCAAACGTAGTGTGTGCATTGTGAAAGGGATGGAAAAATTGTAAGTAATGATGGACTACCCCTGGTTCACAAAGGGGGTTTGATATCAAAGGGTATCGATTCTAAAAAGGAACCCATTAACGAACCACTTGCAACCCTTGCCTATGAGCCGAATGAAACTGCCATTTTGGAAGGGATAATATGGTTGCTACCCTCCTCCACTCCCCTCATTTATACACAGGTGATAGCAAGAAACTTTTTACCACGCTAGCCCCAATGCTCGTTCCATCGACAATCTAAGAGGGTTTAAGCCTAATGGGGGAAAGAGGGAAACCCTCCTTTCCCTTGAGATTACCAAATCGTAGAAGAAAGTTGGCAAACTTTAAAAATACAGAAAAACCATTGTTTGGATCACGGTTTTAATGTTTTTAGAAACTGGAAAACGTCATGTACATTTTGCAATTTTCTGAGTCCCCGGAACACCGCCCTTGGCCAGTCTTTCTTAGGTTACTGACGTTGGCAAATAAATCGCTTTCCTCCAAATGGTGGATCCGCCCATGAAAGGTTATGAAGTTGTTGTCCTAACTAGACATGATATACAGAACATTTCCATCATCCCAGAAAGTTCCAATTCTTCCAACTAAGTTACTTTTAGCCCATCCCAAAAGTGTCTGAAGCTCCTTCTTGTGTAGACACAAACCTAGGTTATAAGGCCATGTTCTGGTGGCAAGACACTAATATGTAATTAGAAAACTCTCTCTGCATTATGCGAAATGTGAGCTATTCTGAATCTTCAATTAAAGATTAGTCACCAATTGAGCATTTTGATATCACCGACTAAAATGCACTTGAGGTGATGAATGTCTGTCTTTAAACCTAAAGGCTAAAGTTCTATACATATAGAGTAATATTTCTCACGCCGAACTACATCATGCTTTTACAAAATAGCCCATCATTACCTATAATTGCAGTGTTAGAATCAATGAGTTTGTAAAGAAACCGTACTGTAAGTCCCCTTTTGCCATATAAAAAAATTTTACTGAAAATGTTTATTTTTAATTTACCTTAATTTACCTTCATTCCTTGAAATCTAATTTTCACATCATGAAATCTTAAAATAAGAATGCTAATATAAGTTTTAGAAAGTGCCATTTCCTCAAAATAATTTGCGGATATTTTTAACAAAAAGCCGATGGTGGCTAGTTCGGGGACATACTTAGAGGGATGCATCCATTACCAGCCTTGGAGGTGTGCCATGCCCACACTGACAAAAAGGAATCACTAAATACTGAGAATTCTGAACATGTAATCAGTTTAAATGGTTACCAAAGATAGTATCAGTTTGTACGAAAGCACATTAAATAGCGGAAAATTTCTCAAAGGCCGGGTACGAGTGACACACCACCTACCCTTAGACTACACGCCGCCCCTTTCCTTTGACTATCACCTGGCTAACCTCATTGAAGTTAACTGGGATTGCTTGAACGCTTGATCCTGTATAGAGGATCATATCAGAATCTGATTTGCTGCTCGAGGTCGATTAACTTGTACAGACCTTTTCACTTCAATGGCAAGTTAACAGTTGTACTTCGTAAGACAAAATTTGGACATAAAAGGAAGGATGTCACAATTTTGGCATTTTTTACGAATTTCCCGGAATAAAAATGATATCAAAGTTTTAATATGTGCTTTTTCTTTAACTTGTATAGACACGTAGGTAATACAACAACAACGAAACCTTTAAAATTCTTATGGCCTGTTGGCATTTCATAAGGCCTCCATAAGAAAGAGAAAACATTTTGGTTCATATCCTGTAAATTCTGTAGCAATACTACATTCTTAACTCAAGATATCTGTTACTTTGTCAGGAAATACCTCCTGCTTATCTCTAGGTCACAGAATACTGTATTCAATGGCTACATAACCTCAGAATCTTTTTGTTATTCTTTATAATTTAATATCCTGTTTGTACTTGAAATTTGATACTGTGTGAACCTTAAATATTTCTTTCCATGAAGGTGTAGTTTAAATGATTAACCATGGGTACAGCAAACAAATTTGTTACTTATTCCAAGCAGTGGTGTCAACATCATAACGAAATACAATACTACAGTAGCCTTTTCAGGATTTTTCCAGTGGGGGGGGGGGGGCAACTGTGGCCGGGTTCAGAGGTATAAAAAGCAACAAAATCTCGGAACAATTTGTAAGGATAAGTGACCTGTCTTTGACACATCGATTTAGAATTTCAACAGCTAAATATTTGGAAACAAAGGCCTGCCATGTTTTTTTCGTATGGGTCAAAAGGGGAGGGATTATTGCAGTGCCCCTGTATCTGCCACTTTGCTATGTCCCATCAATGTGCCGCTGTGAAATCACAGAATCCCATCATGCATCTTATCTCTGGAAAATCTTTGAAATTTAGTAACTTCCAAACGCCACATGCTATTGAGATGCTGTTTTCATAGAAACAGGAAAAAAACATTTCGGCGTTTTTGGAATCATTGAATTGAGTCCTTAACAAAACCCTTCAATAATTAACATGCTCCTAAAACGCATAGGCTACTAGTCTTTCACTAGTCCTCTGGTAGGAAAAATAAAACATACAAGCTAGGTTTTGTCAAGAAGTGAAAGCTGTATTTAATATGCTTTTTTTTTCTAACCCGGAATAATTGTTTTTAATTTGTAGGCCAATAAGTAAAAGTAAAATTCTACCATAGTTAGGATACGGTACTTTGAACGACAATGCAAGAGACTTGGACCGTCAATTGCCTTATTTCGAAAGTACATTTTAGTTTAAAGGTATAAAAGTTGCATTTCCATTTCTGCTGAACCAAGCATTAAGCCTCCTTGATCAAAAACGTTATTACATTTATTATTGAATAAAATACAACTTGTCAATAAGTTTCCGATAGTATGTCAAATACATACATGACAATTGTGCTCTCCAAGTTCGTCAGTTTGTTTTCTTTGCATTGGCTGCAAAAAAGCTCAGCAAATTTATCTAATTGCTGACTACAAAAATACACTGCCTGCTGACACTTTTCATGCTCTACTCCTAATGAGGTCATCCCGTCTGACATGCACAAAAACTTCAACTTCAAGTTGCTTTGCGTGGAAGAACATCCTTGCCTCAAACGCTCACGTTACTTTAAAAGACCGAAGTAGGAACTACGGATAAATACCAATAAAGTTATTTAAGTCAAACTGAAGTTTACCTTATTTCTGCTTTACAGCGTAAGACCATTTTAAGAGTAAGTTTGCGGGACCATTCGGAATAATTCTTTCTGAGGTTTTGCAAGAGCGTTTTGCCACAAAACTACCTATATTGCTAGCAAAATATTGTCCATTCTTTTCCCAAATATCTGAACGGAAAATAGGAGTTGCACGAACTCCGGGGATAGTTTGACCAGAGTTTCCTGGTTTTGGCTTCGAGCTACGAAGCCCACTTAAAGACAGACTGTCATCACCCCAAAGTATATTTTTAGTGTATGTATATCAAAATTCTCAGTTGGTGACTGCTGTTTGATTGACATCAAAGTTTGAAAATTTGAAAGATGCAGAGTAGCTCACATTCCACACAAGGCAGAGAGAGTACTTTTATTACATTTTATAGCCTTGTGTGCTCACCAGGACATGGCCTTAAGCAATAAAACAGGTTTATTCTTGCACAAGGAAGAGCCTCATACAGTTATGGGAGGAGCTAGAAGATGCATAGTTGGGAGAATTGGAACTGTCTGGGATCATGAAAATTCCCCTTTAAGCTGTATGAAAGGCTCTCTAATCTCACCCCAGATAGTAAAATTCTCCTTACTAAGTTTACTTTTAGCCCCTCCTCCAAGTTAAACAAAAGGCTTCTATCTAGCACACCTCCAAGGCAACGGCGCGGTACCTAAGCCTGCACTTCGTTTAATTTGCTAGAGGCCATATATGTATAGATAAACAGTGACTGAGTGTGACCCAGGAACACAACTGACTGTGCAAATCATCTTTGACAAACGAGAGTGAAGCTATATAGTAGAATAGAACTCTAGGGCAATTCCTAAATATATTTGGGCAGGGAGTTGCTAGCAATTCCCTGGTTTGAGGGGCTGCTATATCCCCTTTAAGCTATTCGTGAGGTCATGCATGAAACCCGGTGAGGTTTTCTCTTTTAGACCAGTGATTTAAAGGCATTGTCTGGTGGCATTTTGTAGGAGTCTTATATGAAAGATAAATTTTTTTCATTACATGTCATCCAAACCCCATACCAAAACTCCATTCCTAACTCAAGATATCCCTTCCTAAAGATTGGTTACTTTTTATAAGAAATACCTCCAAGTTTCCTCAAGGTCACAGAACATGATCCAAAGTGGGCAAATTGGCTCAGATTCCTTTTGTTATTCTTTATAATTGGCTACCTTGTTTGTCCTTGAAATTTGATACTATGGAATGTTTAGATGTTTTTCCCTGTAGATATAGTGAGAAACTGTTCCATACTTATGGTACAGCAAACTAAGTTATGGAATATTCAATATAGTGATGTCAACATTACAAAGAAATACAAAAGCTACATCAAATCAATTTGCCCAGATGACATCACAGATTTCCCATCATGCACTGTAGTGACTAAAAATGTAGCAGTTCTTCAAAAATTCATACCTTCCAAATGCAAGAAGCTATTGAGACAGGGTTTTCACTGTCTAACACAGAAAATTTTTCCGCTTTTTTGAAAGCATCAAATTTGGTCACCAGACCATGCTTTTAAGGATATAAAGCTAGTACTATTGCAGTACCCCGACACCTCTCGTTTACCTTCCCATACGACGGACGAAAGTGCAGATCCCGAAGACTTTATCAACTCTCTTGCAAAGTTGAAAATGGCGTCAAAACAGTGTTCCACAAGACTGTCTAACAGTTTACTAAACAAAATCTGCATCAGATTCCGAAAATTCATAGTATGACTTATTTGCATAACTTTATTATAATATCACTGTCACCAGCTCTGCATAAGGCCTATGGCTTTACAAACTTTCGAGTGACTTGTGCGTACTGTATTCAGCAACTTGAAGGTTTGAAGATTTGCATATGTTGTACTTACTGGGCTAAACAAAATCAGTTTTTCTCACCACACCATTTTATTTTCTGCGTAGGATATTTTACGTTACCGCTCTGAAAATGCATTTATGTGAGAGATGTTTGTTTTAATCCATTGTGTCTTCGAAATCAATGCTCCAACTGAACTAGTCACCTACAGGTTAAACTAGGGAAGTAACAGTTGACTATGTTTAAGGTGACTAGTATGCCATGCAGGGAGAGTCCTATAGTAAACGATCAACCAACCTTTCTACCCAGGTTCTGCAAACTACTCTTCCTCTTGAACAATGATACATCTACCATGACCGTGACAGAATTTCATTTTTGACGGCACATATTCCTGCCTGTTAATCAGTTGGACCAGTTATGCATTTCGTTTGAAGTCAGCTAAAAAAATGACACTTCAATTCCTGGCTCTTCCGCTAAAGCACTCACGATTCCTCTTTCAGTGGTTTTGTTTCTTCACCATTACTTAATTCATCAATGCGCCTTGATCAATTAAAACAATGGAAACTGCCAGGCAGAAACCGCAAGGATAACAATTGTTACATACGTCAGTAAGTTCTCGCTCAAAAAGCTAACGAAGTTTCGTTACTCTTGTTAGTGTCACAGCAATAATGACATCTATATAGTCTGCCTACCTGCCTATGAAGTAAGAAAAGAAGGTAATATGTGCCTTACATACTTAAAAGGGCTTTAAATGTGGCTTTATAATTTTTTAGAGCTCTGAAGTAGCCTAATTCCGTCAGAGTGAATCAGTTGAACAAACCTAACCTATACCAAGTGCTTTTGCGACCTGTGCAAATATATTTTTAGAAACTGAAAGTTTCGTTTCGTGTCGTTTTCAATTGATGTCAATTGACGCACTTCCGGGACATAACTTTGCGACAAATTACGTTAGGTCACAATGCATTATTAATTTTACACTGGCTTATAACATACAGGCGTGCATCAATACCTAAGGGCGAAAAGTGGAAACAACGTAACATTCTGTAAATATCGAGTTTTTCAAGTGATGCAAATTTTCAGTTTTTTATGCGAATATTACTCCTACTGTAACTTTCATTGTAAAGATTGTTTTAGCTCGGAGATAGTCCACGTTTTTGTTTAGATAGATAGCAAGTATGTAGCACAGATGTAGAAGTGTTGTTGGTTGTGCTTCCATTTTTTTTTATACAACTACCCAGGCCCGTAGTCAAGAGGGAGCCAGGATCGACGCCTCTAAGAAATTTCATTCATGACCTGTAATTTCTACAGTTACAAAACACTTCAAATCCATGAATCTTTTCCAACTTTTTCAGTTTTGTCGTAAATTTAAAGAGGGTAAATTTCTACTTGACAAACCATTGAGAAGTGCTTCTCTGTCGGGATTCCCGAAACTGAAAAAAAAAACATGTTGTGAGCAACAAGTCTGGATTCGTGCGCCCTCTTTATGGACTCGGAGAACTCCAAGATAACCTCGAGTTTGGAATTCTTGTATGAAACTTGAGGCAAAGCCTACATGATTAAATGAACCTGAAAAGTAATTAAACATTAAAAGCATTCATGAATTTAATGCAACCCCTTTAAACAGAGAAAGAGAAGATACCTTTAGTAGTATACGTATGGGACTTCTACTTCCAACGTGGAGGGCGGGGAGGCGAGGGGGGAGGGGAAGGCTCCAAACTTTTGCCGGAAATGTAGTTAATGCAGCGCAGTGCTTGCCAAAAATAAGGTATGTTTTGCCCTAATAATTTTCTTCCCGAATCGAGGGCTGTATCCCCAGCCCATTCCTCCGCGGCCTCCTATGCCTATGTCTTTGGCGTTGTATCTTAATCATTAGGTACCAACTTACCAGGGGGCTTGGAGGTTGAACTAAAAAGTTCTACCCTAACGTTTTGAGCCGATCAGCTTTAGTTTATTTCCCTGTAACATAAGTCCTTTAAATCTGAAACTTAACTTGCCTTTGTCTTAGTCGTTGTAAGTGCAACCCTTCTAGGTTTACATAAACTCTAGTTCCATCTTAATTTCCTTAAATAGAACAGCATTGAAAGATCATCACTTGAGCATATCAGCTTTCATTTGAAGGATTACCTCAGCCTATTTTCATGTCGAAACTGAAACCGTATATTAAGCCTCGTATACGTATGTTTTAGAGCATTCATTAAAGTTACATGTAAGACTCACAAGTGTAATTCGTCACTCCAGTTTAGTTACAAGTGGAACATTACAGGTTACTTAAAATGGATCCTACGACACCGCTTTTCCAGAATTTGTTCAGTATGTTGATTGCTATAAACTTTTGTCCAGTGGAAGCCCAGTTAGGTAAGAACTTTACGTATACTCCTAGTCAAATTTGTAGCAAGTACAAAGTATTCTTACTAACGCTTAGGCGCGCTTGCCCGTACTCGTGTTCTATCAAGTATGAGTATAGAAACGGTGAGAATTTTAAGTTGCATTTGCGTTCTTATGCTCACGAATTTCAGCGCAGTGGTGCCCATTAAATGTTTCGTTACATTTATGAGATTGTAATTTTGGTGTCTCATACTTTCAACCGTAAGGTTACGTACGAACAGGCTTTGGAAAATGGTCGATCAAAGTTCTCCCTGATCACACAAATTGGTAAGATAGAAATTGAATGACTTTTCTAATGAAGAGCTGTCTGTTCAGGTGCACATTAACGTCCCATGTTAAGTAACGTCTGAGAAATTAAAACTTATCTGCAACTTTTAAACTGTCTCACTTCCTTGTTACAGATATTTAGCCACCGGTCAAACCTATAGGGGAGGCAAAGGTATTTGACCTCCACAAATGTTTTCATACGACACAAATGTTGACAAGCACATTTTCCATGACAATAACTTAAAAATACACTTAAATAATATGAAAATTTAAATATTTTTGGAGACAAGACTGAAGTAAACCATTACTAAAAGTTCTTTAAAATATTACTTGAGAGCACTTTGTAGCCATCGTATTTAGGTATTTAGTTGCCCTATTAATAATTCTGAAGAGACGGTTTGAGTGGAATTGTTCCAACGCCCCAGGCAGCCATTATAGTATCATTCATCCTCCCAATTCACAAAGCTCCGGTTACATAAAATGGATAGAATAAACAAACTAACGAATTGTTATTACTAGCTTGTTTGATAGTCTCTACCACAAAACCTACAGAGAACAAAATGAAAGTGAAACATAAACAGAAACTACTCATATTACATTGTTTTTCCCCAAGTTCGGCAGTGCATATTGTGCCAAAATTTGCAAAACCTCTGATTGTAAGAGCACTAGGGTTTTTTTCAGGATTTTTCCGAGGGAGGTAGCAACAACTTGGATTCTCGACACAGGAGAAGGGTTTGCGAAAGGATATCGAAAGTAAAAGGTTTTGGCGGGCAAAGCAAGCTAAAAATTTTGGGTTTCTATTGAAATTTGAAAATTTTGGGCTGTTATCAAAGTAAATTGGAAAAATTAGGCTTTTAGTGCGGAGAAATAAAAATGAAAATCTGGGCTATTACTGAAGCCCTTCTTGAGAGCAAAACCAAGTATATATCGTCGGGACAACTTGCCACCGTCGGCATATTTTATCGTATCTATTACGGCTTCCCGACGAAATTGGAAAATTGCCCCGACGGGCAGGGGTAGCCTTATCTGATACCACCTCTGTCAGTAGAGCTCCTTGACTACACGAGCCCCCCTCTTATAAAATAAGTTGCAAGAATGACACATTTTTCCAAAGTTATCTGACAACAAGAGTAACGTCACAAATGATTATGCCGTTTTTCTAAGAAGAGGCTAAATTTCACTTGTTACAGTTCAGCAAGGTTGCGAGCTATACAGTAAAACTGGTGTTAGACCAGTGAGTTCACTGTTTCAGCGTTTTTAACAGATATGTTTGTAACTTTAAACTGAATAACATTGCACAGTGGCGGAGATTAGCTTGCAAAAGAGGAGTAGAGGGGTCAAGAGCCCTTCAAGCAAAAATTACTGTGTGAAAAGGTGAAAGTTAATGGGAGCATCTTCAAAAAGTGGGGGTAAATATTGCTCATCCTTCGGAAATTTTCACCTATATCCCCTTGTAAGCTGACAGCGCTGAAAATGCTGTTTTTCAAACCCCACCTTTAGTTAGTTAGTAAGTTAGTTAGTTAGTTGGTTAGTTAGTTGGTTGGTCGGTCGGTCGGTCGGTCGGTCGGTCAGTCAGTCAGTCAGTCAGTCAGTTAGTTAGTTAGTCAGTTAGTCATTTAGTTAGTTAGTTAGTTAACGTTTACGGCTCAGTTTCAGGGCCGTAGCGAGCGGGGGTGTGGGGGTGTCCTCCCCCCGCCCCCCCCCCCCAATATTTGGTCGCCCGTCGGCAAATTTTCGGTCTGTCTGCAAAAAGAGGAGAGGGAAAGGAAAAGAAGAGGAAACGAGGAGAGGAAGAAAAGAAGAGAGAAGAAGGGGAAAAAGGGAAAGGAAGGGAGGGAAAGGGAAGACGGAGAAAGAAAAGAAAAAAGAGAAAGAGAGAACGGGCCAGTCTGTATCGGCTGTTTCGATTTTCGGCTTTTCATCTAATTGGCCCTTTCAAGTTTAAGGCCCGTCGGCAAATTGATTATGCATGTGACGGCCTTATACGGCCATATCAACGGCCGTCGGTGTAACTGGAAGAGTGACTGAGTCCGTCGGGAACTCGGGAAAAGACAGGGAATTAATGGATTCCGTATAGATGTACCATTTCGGATCATATGACATTCTTGAAAAGCCATTTTCTGCACATTATTCCTCACTTTTATCATCACCATGGGGAGCAGCACCCGATTACCCATGGAGATGGTATCCTTAGCCCGTCTTCTAAACCCTATCCTTGACTTCAAACGTATTCTGCAAACTTCTGAGGATCCGGTTTACCCACAAACATCCTGGGAAAAAATTAATGCGTGCCACTCGCGTCTTCCCTTCACTGCAGTCTCAGGCTTTTAACTTTTGAACACCGAAATGAAACAGATACAGAACCCATCTTCGATCCTGGCATTCAAAGCATATTTTGAACGCTTGTGTTAAGCTTCTGAACACTTTTCTCCCTTTTTGAACGCCCGACGCCTATCCACTTATCGTATTTGAACGCCTGACGCGTCTAGTGTTCAAATGCTGAATACATAGTGTTCCAATTCTGAATGACAGGTTCAGCTCCTGAAGTATAGTGGCATGACGGGAGGAATAGCCTAACACATCAGAATTAACCGGAATCTTTGCATTGGATAATGCATTATGAACCAAAATATACCAATCCTGCATGAGACTTAATTTTTTACCGAGAGATCATGTTAAAACCTCAGAGCTTCCACGGGCGAAGCCCCCGGACCCCCGCTAGGGACCCTAAGGCCGGCCTAGTGTTTTAGCCAGCCCCTACTTGTTAGACAATGTAGGATAAACGGCGGCAAATGTCGCACAAAAAAATCTGACACGCAAATTCTACCCGGGTGTAAATTTTGAGGTTCCTCATTAGGGCAGAAATCCACTCAAATATTGCACTATTTGCGATCTAGGCACCTTACAAATTCCAAAAATTTCCAAGTGCCCCTCCCCTTAGACCCTTCCCCCAGGCCACAGTAAGTGTCGCATTGAGAAAACGTCCTAGCTAAAGCCATGGCGGATCTCTGGATCCCAACCGCTTAAAAGTATAGCGACCTGACGAGAGGAATAGCCTAATACATTAAAATTAGTGGGATCTAGTTTGTATTTGATGATGCATCATGAAACAAAGTATATCCATCCTGAATGAGACTTAATTTTTCACCCAGAGATATACTTAAACCTCAGAGCTTACGGGGGATGCGCCCGCTGGACCCCACCAGGGGTTCTTAGGCGGGACCCTGGACCCCACCTGCTAAAGCTCGTTTTCGTACTACGCATTACCAGATCCGTCTGCAAAACATAATCTCCACAACCCCCAAAGATAACACCTTAGCTACGCCCCTGCTCAGTTTCTAACCAATTGGTTTAAGTCGGGCCAACTTTTTTCCAGTTGTGACTCACTGGCCTTTTCCCCTACTTATGTTGAGCACCAAGCACAATGGCAGTAGCCCCCATTTTTAAAGTCTTCGGTATGGCCCGGCCAGGAGTCGAACCCTAGACCTTCCGGCTGCAAGTCGGATGCTCTAACCACTTGACCATGCAGTAGGTTTGCTATGCAAAGAACTAAAATGTATTTCTGTGGAAGATACTTGTGTCATTTAGTCGTGTCCTCAAGATCACTGCTTCCACTGAACTGTTCACCCATAGTAAGCCTTACCTAAGAAAGTAACAGCTTTTAGGGAGACCAAGTCGTCATGAGTGGAAATCTCCCAGTCGTGTTTTTCGTCATTTCAGGCTTCAACTTCATCGACCGTATTCGGTTAGTTAACGGCACTACTCACCGTGAAGGCAGGGTAGAGGTATTAATCTTTGGTGAATGGGGAACAATATGTGATGACTCTTGGGACATACTGGATGGACATGTGGTATGTCGGGAATCAGGATACACCGCGGCTCAATCCGTTACAACTGGATCTTCGTTTGGATCAGGAGAAGGTCGAATTTGGTTGGATGAAGTCAGATGCACAGGCACCGAAGCGTCAATCGCAAATTGTCTGCATGCTGGATATGGCAATAACAATTGCAATCATATGGAGGACGCTGGTGTGGTGTGTTCAGGTTTGTATATTTTGTTTCGTCTTGTTTCTTGTTTTCCGGATAAATGCAAAACATGAGTGAGGCATAAATTTAAGTTTTTTTTTTGCATTAGATATACACGGTAACATACACTCTAAAAATCAACGGTAACACTTTTTTAACACTAAAACACGTTTATGGTAAAAAAAAAAACAATAGAATACATAAGCACATTAAACACTATAACGCGTCTTAGGCTCCATAGTAAACGCAATTATGTGTTTAATACTAAACGCAAAACAGTGCTAATAATAAACATTATGCGTTTAAATTAAACACATAAACGTGTTAATCATGGAACCGTATAACGCGTGAATGTGTTTATGTTAGCAATATATGATTATGCATTTTATTGTTGTTTCCTTTGCCATAAACGCGTTACAGTGTTAAAAAAGCGTTAACGTTCATTTTTACAGTGTAGCCATATGAGGGTAGGTTTCTTGGGGTGCATTAGATATTTTATTTCCTCTTTCACTTCATACCAAAAATGCTAAATCAATACAGAAGAAATAAAAATAACGGTAGCAATTATCCCCAAATAGTGTACACCATACTTATAAATTGAATTCGAATTTAAAAGTAGAATTAAGCTTAGCCGAAAGTCGTAAAACCAACGGAGGCAATATTTCTCAAATGCTTAGCTACTGATATTCTGAGTGGAAGGAAAGTTTTTTCTTTTCGTAAAAGCAAAATAGGCTTATACTATTCATGCTTGAAAAGTGTTTGGTCTAGCAGAAACAGAATTGAGGCCTTTATTTCCTAGCTTGAAATAAACATAAGTGTACTTTCGATATCCCAATCTACTGCAATCTCGCCCAAGATACAGAATCCTAATAACCTATTAAAAAAATTAAATGTGAATTTTTAATACACTAACTCGTCTGCACACTTAAAAACCAGGACGCCCGCGCTATGATTACTTGCCAAAAGTTTTGTCCTTGTCAGGTTTTTTTTTATTTCATTCTGTATGGTGAGGGAGGTGCTGGGTGTTGCCGGATGGTGTTGGGCAGTGCTGGGTTGTGCCAGGCAGTGCGGAGTGTCCATTATTCCTGTCTTGAAATATTGTGTTTACGAGGTTCTCTCTTTTTGACCCCTGGTGCCCTAAAACGATCTCTGGCCTCCACCAAAAACAATCGGAACCTTTTTATTAACATGACAGATGTATATCCCAAGTAGGCTATGATTAGTAATAGATGGCAAAAATTAAATAACAAAACAGGAAGGGTCCTGACTGGGATTTGAATTTGGACCATCAGAATGTCAAACCGAGCACTTTCCACTACACATTCAGCATACATTTGGTGTTTCTAATCATTTCATAGTCACAGCATCCTTCACATGTGTTTATAATTAGGTACGGCAATTAAAATTAAAATTACTGATTAATGTATGGGAGTTATGCGTGTGAAAAGATGTTTATTGATCTCTATATTTTTACCTTTGGAACTCTACACAATGTCAGCCCTCTCTTTTCTGTGGTCACGAAATGACACAATTTGCAGGTACCGCCTATTGTCTATTCAGTTTACGAAGTTTTCGTAGATTCACCTCTGGTGACCTCAAATAGCCTTTGCCCTCCAACAAAACCCCACAGGGTTCCCTCTTATTATGACAAATGTGACATCTATCAAAAACGATACGGTTTGTTTTCTGACTGGAACATATCCACATGCCAACTATGAAAAGTCGATCCGTGTTTCCTACCTTGAGATATCGTGTTTACAAGGTTTCGGCTTTACCTCTGGTGACCTCATATGACCCTTGACCTCCACCAAAAAGATAGGGACCTCCCCTCTTAATATGATAAAATCATACATCGAGGATAAGAAGTATGCATCATCGCTTTTTAGAGATATCGTGTTTACAATCCAAGCGTCATAAATACACTGGCACACATACGCACCCCACATACAATCGCCCGTGATTGCATAGATTCCTTTTGCTTTCGGCAAGGAACTGGCAATCATTCAGGATTGTAAAAAATTATACATCACTGTGTTGTTACGAGTGTATCTTTATTTTCTATCATAGAAGATACAGAACTAAATTTTCACCAGAATAAAGTACACTGGCCTGCCTAAATTGCCTGCATTGCACAACTTTTGCATCCAAAAAATATATGACATCGAAAATTCGCCCATGCCCCGCCCTTGTGGGGGAGGGGGGTACGGGGAAATTTCCTCAGTTAAGTTTTTATCCCCTAATCTCATTCCTCTTCTGCGCAATGTTACGCCGTTTACAGGAGCAATGGGCACTGACAACTTTTTGCCTCCAACATTTCTGCTTGCGTCCGCTAGCCCTTCCCCTCCCTCCCCACTTTTAAAATCCTGAAGGCGATCAAAAACTCCATCACTTCGTGTATATGGGATACTGTGAGTGTCAGCAGATGGGTTGTTGAGGGGGGGGGGGAAATGTTGCAGGGCAAAAACTAAGCATGGGGCTTATTTGATCAGTGCTATAGCCGAGTGGATAAAAGTGTGGAATTCGATCAATGGAGCTTGGCAATCGGGCGATGCACGACAAGGTCGTGGAATAAGGTGGGGTTTTTATTCAAGGTAATCTACGGTCTACCACTTGAACTGACCTTGTAAGTGAGAGAGGATCCAAAATATGGTCTAAATTTTGAGTTTGCGATCCATCCGACGTAAGGCTTCATCCACATTTTCATTGTTTGGAGTCGTAAAATAATTACCCCATGAGGCTCAAATTATAGCTCTCCCACGTTGTTCCTTTTGGAGTCCCTTTACTGCCACCGTGAGAGCTAATGGCACATATTCAATAGCTTTGTCCAATGCGGGGTGCAGTCGTTCTCAGCGTCGGCCCATATTTTGCTACGCCATCAACAACAAAGAAACCTTAGTCACTGGGACTGATTGGTGTATCAGCCTTGTATGGGGAAATCGTTAAACCCAATCTTTTAGAGCGCAGTGCTAAACATTGAATACATCTGTCCTGAACCACAGAGGCCTAGCAGGAGACTGCAGCCTCGAACTGCGAGAAAAATGGCTCAGCCCTACAAAAAATACATCCCGTATGCTGAATGAATTATATATCTAAAAAGAAATTCATTGAAGCATTTTCTTCCTGAATAGGATAAAAGCAGCAAATAGTCAAAACATTGCTAATGAGTCTCATGGTAGGTCACTTGTTTATTTAGTCAAACTGATGCCAAGGGCGGATCCAGAAATTGCTGTAAGTGGGGGCGGACGAAGTGCACCCAAGGTGCACCACGAGCGCGAAGCGCGAGTATAATCGCGTGGGGTCCTTTAAGATAGCTTAAAGTGAGCACATGCGCGCGAAGCGCGCGAAAATTTCGCTCCTCTGGTGGGAATTTTGCCTCCTTTTGCAATGCAGAGACTTGGAAGGTCGCCACCAGTGAAGGGAATACGGCTATGATCATGATAACGATGATAGTTCTTCAGCTCCGCAAGAACAGGTGATGACTTGAGTACTTTGCGAACATACACTCTTAAACGGTTGGGCAAATATTTTAACCAACTATTTACCAACTCTGGGCACGGATATGTCCAAACCAATTTTGGGCAAATTTTGCCCAACAGTCGTTGGGTAATGGCTTTACCAAGTGGTTGGGTAAATACTTTAACCAACTATTCACCAACTGTGGGCACGTATATGTCCAAACCAATATTGGGCAAATTTTGCCCAACAGTCGTTGGGTAATGGTTTTACCAAGGAATTGCGTAAAAATTTTAACCAATAAAGTTGCCACAAAAATTACCCAACCCGAAACCAACGGTTGGGTAAAACAAGTTACCCATCGGGGTTAGAATATCCCAGAGAAGTTACCTTCTACAAGTTTTAAAATCTACCGGCATTGCTAATATTGCTAGCCTTTTTTTTTTCAAAAGTCCCCTGACTCTCTGGCGAAGAGCCAGGGGCGAAAACCAAACAATACTCCCGAAGGAGTTCTGCTCCCTGAAGGAGTAACAACGTCCCCAAGGGACAACTTCGACTTAACTGACACCACCCGACAGTGGTCCCATTCTAGACTGGCTGAGTAGAACAGGTCCCACCTGGGAGCTCCGCCGTCGTGATCTGGGATACTCCTGTGCCAGGCTTTTTTTCCAAAAGTCCCCTTACTCTCTGGCGAAGAGCCAGGGGCGAAAACCAAACAATACTCCCGAAGGAGCTCTGCTCCCCGAAGGAGTAACAACGTCCCCAAGGGACAAACTTTGACTTAACTGACACCACTGCCAGGCTAGCCTTTTTTCCAAAGTAGCAGGATTTTAAGTGGGAGTTCATATATAAAAGAATGCAATGGGTTGGCTATTATATATATTTCAGTGAGACTTGTTTGTTATTATTAACGATTAATAATACAATTTTTTTCACGATATTTCAATTTCTCCTTTTTTATGTTGTATTGTACAACTGAGAAACATAATTTTCTGCAAGGATTTACCATTGCCAGCTTCAATTTACTTCAATTAGACCTGCAATAAAGGATAAACACAAATTTCCTTTGAAAAATTCGGAATGCACCATTCAAACGATAGGTATATAAACATTTCACAGCAGTTTAAACATGCACTTTTCTCAAATTTTTGTAGCAAAAATTCCCACAGTGTAAGTAAACGTTTTGCAAAATGTTAATTGTGAAAGTAAAAATTTAGAAATAGGTGTTACTAAAAGAATTAATTGGCGGTACGTTTAACCAGTGTTGGGTAAAGAAATTCACTTAAACCATTTCACCAATGGTTGGTCAATAGGTTTTTCGGTTCTTTTGCCCAACACTGTGAAAAATTTAACCAACTCTACATTGCCCAGAAAATTTTACCCAACTTTTTAAGAGTGTAGAGGGGACCAAAGCAGGTACTGTCATAACTGTCATATGGCAGGCTTCGTGTGGTCCGGCATAATTTTGGATAGGATCAGTAGTGGAATTCCCCGAATGTCAGAGAAATTAACAAAATGGGAACACTAGTATGGAACTTCAGCAGGAATTTGAAAGGCTGAACACACCAAGCTCTTCACAGTTCACAACTGAGATGGTCGTTTTTATACTTCACTTTGAACGAAATTTTGCATGAAGAGAAAGAGTAAATTTTTGATTGAATTTATGTTACTAGTCAATTTAGTTTCGAGCCATATATCCATCTCGATACGAATGTTATTCAAGGTATTAGAATGCCACATGAAATCCCCTTGATGTTCGACATCTAACTACGAGCCTTCACCTAGCGGTTGGCTAGAATAATTCACTGAAATTGTGGGGCTTATGATGTTCATTGGTGATACAACTTCGATTGTGATAAATGAACGCGAAGCGCCAAAATCTTGCAGGAAAATGATTTACGATGGTAATACCTGCATGCAGACTCAACAAGGGGTGGTAAAAGATATGCCAAACGGGTTCTGCAACCCAAAACCCCGGCCAGAAGCAACGGAATGCCCAAAGGAATGATCGATGCGGAACTCAAAATAGGGGAAGCGCAAAGCGCGCCGAAAAATGTGGGTTTTGTTGAAGAAAAATTGAAATAATTGGTTCTTACTGAGAAATTTTAGAACATTTGGGTTTCTATAGAAGAATCCGCTCCCTTTCTTATCATCCCAAGACAGTTCCAATTTCCCCAATTTAGGTACTCCTAGCCACTCCAAAAACTGTCATGAACCCTTCCTCTTGAGCAGACACAAACCTAGTTTTATAGCTTAAGACTATGTCCTGATGGGCATATAAGGCCAAATGTAATCAGAACACTCTCTGTGCATGCTGGGTAATGTGAGCTGCTCTGCATCTTTTGCCTTTGATGTCAATCAAAGAGCGCATTTACCAACTGAGAATTTTGCTTTCTCAGAACCAGAAATGTTAGGGTGATGGGTGTCTGTGTGTAAGAGCAAAATCAAGACCCTGGGCGACTGGTCACGGGGAATTTCCCTTTCCACGACCCCTGGACTCAGCTTCGAGGCTCTGTGAGTTTCTTACATGTATGATAGCATGTTTACCATGACCGTGAGTCTTATTTAAGAATCTTCAAAATTGTAAAAAACTTGGGCCTCACTATACCCTTTATGCCGGAAATGTACCACAAAATGTGTGAGTTAGATCTGATTTTGTAGTATTTATTTATTTATTTATTTATTTATTTATTTATTTATTTATTTATTTATTTATTTATTTATTTATTTATTTATTTATTTATTCATTCATTCATTCATTCATTCATTCATTCATTCATTCATTCATTCATTCATTCATTTATTTATTTATTTATTTATTTATTTATTTTTTCATTACATTTTTAATTTTTTCGGTCGACCTAAGGGGGGGGGGGTCGCCCCCACCCCCTTCTGGATCCGTCCTTGACTGATGCATTATGTGACTAATATACATTGCCTTGACTAATTCTATTTCAGTGTAAAGAGATACCTTCATTCTAGCCTTTTGAAAAATGTTGAAAGCTGATTTCCTTTTGTAAAGCTAAAATACTGTCACTACCAAAACAGAATCTATAGATGCTTCATAGTCAGAATCCTACAAGTCATTTGTCTACGATTTAATTGCCCCATCATTAAGGAGTTTACTCCACAACACCATTACGCCAAGGACATGGAAAAACCCACATGCTGAATTGAAGAAGCTTACAATGGTGATTGCCGAGCGACATTACGGAAAGCCGTTTTAATATTTATTTAATTTATTTAATTTATTTAATTTAATATCGAGATATCTAAAACTGAATCAGGGATATCTGAATTAGAATTTAAGATATCTTAATTTCATTGTTATTTCGAGATATCTGCAATTATTTAAAGATATCTAAAATTCATTTCGAGATATCTGAAATAAAATTTGAGATTTCTAACACTAATTCAAGATATCCAAAATTCCTGATTAAATGTTAAAACTATTTCCCATACGAGCTCCCTTTTCTATTGTATAAGTGTGGTATATCTTATTACCAACCACATGACTTTAATTTTCCAAACTGATTTCCTCTGGTAATTAGATGATCGTTCTGTTCACAGACTTTGAGGAACAGTTATCACAAGCTTAACAAAGCACTCTCTTTTCTTTTGTTCTAAATTGTTGTTAAAGTTCTTTGGTTACACTCCAATGTGAAAGTTACCTGTATCAGGTGTTCAGATTGTGTCCTAATTCAGGTAACAGATTCAATGAAGCGATATACATTCACAACTCCCTTGATAAACTGATAAAAGTGGCTTTAATGCAAACGTTTCATCATCCGGCAGTCTGACATTTGTAAAATAAAGCTTCACGTGGGTTGTCTCCTAATACAGGCTTAAGTTTCCGGACTCGCATTATTTATAACACATCTAGTTTTCTTCATACATTGCACTACCATACTTTTACGTCTATCAAATCACTAAAACAATGTAAATGACTGTTCCATGTGGGTTCTACATCCGTCCATCTTTATAATCATCTGATGGGGGGGGGGGTAGTTGTTTATAGCCCACAGAGGTAAAGATCCTAGTCAAGGGAACTGAAAAACAAAGCAAAACGACAACACGGGCCCACAAGAAGCGCATGTCGCCAGTAGACAACTCGGATTTTTTTCATCAGCCATACGGTACTGTGTCTCTTTCTGTGGAAGGAGTCCAATCTCTTTTGTTGCTTAGTGCTCAATATTTGGGCAAAGAACACACACAATCGATATTTGTAACGTCCGTTCTGTGATTTCTTGACGAAAGAAAATCAAATGCCAGTGGCTTCAAGGCTTACGATATTCTGATCATCTGATCATAATGAGAAACAAAATTAGTGTGACAGGGTGCACAGTCCTTGGAGCAGGATGGCTACCATTAACTATATTTATAGTCTTTGAAAGGGGGAGGGGATGACGCTGGGGGCATGTCCAGAATTTCAGTCCTTTCAGTCCCTCAATACTGTTTAGTTGGGCCTGTCTTACCTTGCTGCCCACCAATTAAAGAAACAGATTGGTGATGTACCTCCTGACAGGCTGTTTTGGGGATTATTTGCACAGGACCCAATGGCAAACGAAAATCAGCCAGGTGCCACCAAAATGATTTTAGGTACTGTGTGAGGGTCCAGGTGCCGCGTTTAGACATGACTAGGGGAAGGGTAAAACTCTCCGGTCAAAAATTCGGGGTAACGTATCCTTCCACTCTCCCCAACTTTCAAGGACGAAACCCCCCTAAATTGTTCACTTTGTTCTATTTATCAAACTTCTTCCATAAATCAAACTTTTGCAATAAATTTACTTAAATTGAAAATGAACAAAATTTAGCAAAATTGCATCGAAGGGCCCTCAAATATTAAAAAATTTTTCCAAAGAAGAGAGGGACCCTCCAATTAGACCCCTCAACAGGACGCCAGCCTGAAACATTCAGCCCCCTCCTCCACCTCACTCAGCTGAGAACAGCCCCTTACCAACGACTACTCTGTAACTTATCAAGGACTGTCACCCTACCACAAATGCACAAGGAAATAAGAAGAAAAAAAAACCTCAAAAAAAAAAAAACATATTTTTCTCAGTTTACAAAGACTGCTCAACAGCAACAATACATTTACTTACAAATACAGTGTGTTGGTCTGGACAGATCGCTAACATGTTAAACTGTTCAAGAGGGGACTACCCGATATTCATAAGGTTTTTTAATTCATAAGAGTCAATTTTCATAAGTTTCTTTAGTCATAAGGTTCACTATTCATGAGGGTTGTTATTCGTAATCGTAAAAAGGTTCGTTATTCATAATAGGAAAAAAAGATTCGATATTCATAATAGGGAGAAGGTTCGATATTCACATTATGGGAAAAGGCCTTTTTTCCAGCTTTAAGGGCTTCCTGTGTCTCGTGGAAGGGGGCACACCCATAAAACTCGCAGGGATAATAGGCCAATGTGTTGTCTACAACATGTAAACGGCGTTTTTATATTGTTTATCTAGATTGACTGTAATTGACCTTTGAAACAGACTGAGTCAATATTTTGTTGCGATTATGAATAGCCAACATTATTCTCGATTATAAACAGCGAACCCCTTTTCAATTATGAATAGTGAATCCTTTTTTATTATGAATAATGAACCCTTTTTTGATTATGAACATTAAACCTTTTTTTCGATTATGAATAGCTAACCTTATGAATAATGAACCTTATTTATCATTTATTTTTATGAATAACCAAACTTATGAACTATGAACCTTATTTTTGCCGTTCATCATGTTGTGAATAACGACCCTTATGAATAAAAAACCTCATGAATATCGGGCTGTCCCCCTTCGAGAGAGTTGTTTGCACACGTAACGTCCCTTCAGCTATCTCTTCTCCCTTCGCTGTCGTAGTTATTTATGCCCATTTGTTGATGTCAAAACAGAGCAGGATGTAAGTTCTTATATTCTGTTCTATGCGCCAAAACAACATTGAGGTAGTTAAAAAGAAGGCGGATAATGTACTTGAAAACATCCCTAACGGTTCTTTGATAAGTTGTGGATTGATAAATACATTACTACTAATTTTGTTCTTGTTAATGAGCAGTGTTTACTTATTAATCATGAATAATGAAACTGAAAGATACTTTAAATGACGTTTCTGAGCATTTTTTACTTTCTGTAACCTAATTAACCAATACGTCACTCTGCAAGAGAGACGTCATAGGCTGAATACTTGCTGCACTGTAGCACAAAATATGTGTACTGAGTGTCAACATACAAACCCACAAATGTTGTATACATATACGACCCAAACACTCCTGCTACGAAGTTCAAATTTCGATATAATATATTCTATAAATTTTACAATAAGGCTCAGTTGTTGTGAATATTTCATCATTTTTTGAGACCCATTTGAACATTCCTATTAGAGGGAATAGCCTACTGAAGAGATCGCTTAAGTTATAATGGATTTTTAAGTTCTTACTTTGAGAAGTCGTGGACCAAGGAATTGTTTGGACCAAATCGAAACCCCATGTAGCACCTACAAGTCATGATACACAGTGAGAATGAGTGTAGCAGGTTTACGTAGTTCTTAGGACTTGTGCGCAACGACGGTGGCGGATCGTTGGCGGAGTAATACATGAGATGCACTTTGTAAGTCTGTTAAGGTATAATGTTGCAGAGAAAATATTTTTCCTGTATTTCTTTGAATGATCAATTCCTAGTTTGCAAAACCATACTGAAATATCCACAGGGAGAAGAACGGGGCACTGTTTTCTTTTGTCGTAATGACATTCCTCGTCACTATGTGATGCAAAAATCGTCCACTTCTTTTATATTTTATTGTTTGATGAAGTCACTGGAGCTCCAAAAGGTAGTTATGGTAACAGATGCTTATTTTTGTAAGCCAGTAATACGTTTTCAAGTTCTTCCGCTCTGCCCAGTGCCGAGCGGTGCTGGGCAGTGTCGGGCGTTGGCAGTATGAAAAGACCTTGGCATTTAAAATTTGTAGTTCACGAGATTTTAATTATGCCGATTTTTATAATGTTTATAAGCTTTTAACAATTTGACCTCTGGTGATCTTAAATGACCTTTGACCTTTAGCAAACACTAAAGGGTTCTTAAGCTTAGTTATGTGGAGCATCTACATGCTATGTGTAAATCCCTCAAAGTTATCCTCTTTGAGGTAACATGTTTACGAGTTTTCTCAATTTGACCTCTGGTGACCTTAAATAATGTTAGATCCTCACGAAGAACAAGAAGCTTTTAGGGCTCAATGTAGAGCATCCACATACAAACTGTGAAATCCATCATGTTTACTTTCCATGAGATATCGTGTTAACAATATTTTAACTGCTTGAACTGTGGTAACCTCGTATGACTTCTGACCTGCAACAAAAAAAAAACAATGTTTTTAGTACTAATTGCATCGACATGGTAAGTATGAGAAACCTCACTGTTACCATCCTGGAGATATCTTGCTTATAATTAGTGCACTATTTTCCGTGGTATCACGTCTGTAATCTCAGATGACCTTTGAATCCACCGTAAACAGTAGCAATTGGGATGTTTTCCTTATAACATCACAGAACTATATACCATACATGAAAAGTATCCATCATTCCTATCTTGACATATGGTGTTAATTCACAAGGTAAGCATCAAAACACACACACCCACACACCCACACGCCCACACACACACACCCTTACACACACACAAGCACACGTGCACTCGACAGCATGACTTTATATATCTCTTATGCCTAAAGTAATGAAATTAGCTCGTGTGATATGCTTCCTGAAAGGTAAATTGATTACTTGAAACTTTGCATTGGTAAGCTATGTGTTTGTTGAAGTTGGGAGGCCTTGTAATTATAAGTATACATTTCCTACGGAGAAGGAAAAATTAAGCTACTTATGATTTACGACATCAGAATAATTTGGTAGAAATGCTTCTGATTTGTATACTAGCAAGTTTATTTGACAAAGGTACGGTCAATACTGAAGTTCAATCAAACCTTTAAAGGGAGGGGCACAGAAAGTATACTTACTTTTTTTCTGTTCTACAGCTGACAATGAAACTATACGTTTGGTGGGTGGACCTACTGCTTCGGCAGGGAGAGTGGAAATCTTCTCTCAGAGCAAATGGGGGACAGTATGTGATGATGGTTGGGATATAGAGGACGCACAAGTCGTTTGTCGACAACTCGGACTTGGGTCAGCATTCGACGCTCCGGTTGGAGCCTATTTTGGGGAAGGAACTGGACAAATTTGGTTAGATGACGTACAATGTACAGGCAACGAAACAAATCTGTTACAATGCACTAGTCGAATCTTGGGCATTCACAACTGCGGCCATGGAGAAGATGCCGGTGTGAGATGCTTGCCTAAAGGTTATGTTTAATCTAAATTCAGCATTTTTGACATGTTTCTATACTTAATTTTAAGAGGATTTTAATTTGTAACAATGCAGTATCTATTTCTTCCAACACGTGATCCGACTTGCTATTGAACGACAAAAAAGTATATCATGTCAGGTCTTTTTTGTTTAAAGGCCGGTGCACACCGACTGCTCCTACTCGACTGCACTCCGATTGGAAGCCATTCGGGTCGAAGCCCTCTGTCTGTACAGCAGCCTATGCACCAGGTTTTGTGTCCGAACCGACAGCTATCCGACAACCGATTCTCATCATGACTAAATGAGCACAGGCGGGATTACGGGGGGAGGGGCACATTTTTCTCGACCTTAAGAAAAATAGTAAAAATTATTTTAAAAAACAGGATAGAAGGAAGCGAGACCAGAGAAATTCTGGGGGAATTTTCGATAATATGGCAAATTTTGCAATGAGAAATGAAGGAGGGCATTAACATCAGATATCATATAGAAATGATACAAAGATTCTTCCCGGTCACGCTTCACGAGCACCTGCAATGAAACCTAACTAATAACTAATACAACAGCGGGGTTCAAAGGTGGGAGGCAAGGGCAATTGCTCTTGAAAAATTTTATTTGGTATATTAAATTAAAATTTCTTTGGCAAAGCATGGGCGTCAGTTCCCCACCACACTTTCGTGACTTGAAGCCCTGAAATAAGGGTCAATTACAATACTAATGTACGCCATTATACGCACCATGGTCCATACATACACATTTCAGAAAAGTAACCGTGTTTAAGGAATAGCAACTCTCAGTAACTTTGTCGGCGTGATCCGAGTGAGCTCAATGTAAGAAGCTTTCTCGTTTTTACTGCTGTCCGTCACAAAACTTTTGTGGAATTGCCTTGTTATTACTACCTGTAGAATAGCTGGAAGAAAGTACTATTTCCATAACCCTTGCAACCCCTCCCGCTGTTAAATTTTCTCCACCAACTATCACCATCCTCATCACGTTGACCGACGGTTACAATATTAAATTCGCAATCATCATAAGAAAAAAAAAATTCGTTAATTCAGAATTCTGGGATGGACTCTCGGTCCCCAGCCTTTACTTTCGCGCCTTCAATGATGGCGGCCGCTAAAAGGCTTAGCCGGTTACACCTTACGATGACGGATGCAGCCCTTAATAAAAATTGCTCCCCTGGCATTTTTCTGCGGACGTCCATGGCCATGTCTCTGTGAAAACTACCCTTAACATCATTTCATTGATATAGAAAGTGTTATATTCATATACCTATAACCATCAAAAATTGATCGTCCTTACAAAATCATAGTTTGACATGTATTTTCTAAGCTATTTTATTTTTCACAGTAATAAAAACTTGAGAGGTCCCAGTGCCCCAGACCATTGACAAAAATGAAACATAAGAGATAGAACAGGTGGCTGGGGAAACAAGACCGTAGCCAAGCGGGTTTGTACCCCAGATAAAAAATTACCATTGCCTGAATGTATTTTAGTATATCTTGCTCCCTCCCGCCGAAAAATATTTCGGCCAGGAAGCTTTCTGTCCCCCTTCAGAACCTTGTCTGACAACGGTCCTGGCAAGGAAAGGACACGACACGGTCTCGCAATGCTTGCAACCGTATCACAAAATCAATCGAAAGAAATGCCATAACAAAAAAAAGTGGATTCTATCGTTCAATATGGTACGATGTGAAACGTTTTCAACATATAAAATAACCTACGATAGCCTGCTTTGCGAAAAATTGTAGAAAGGTCGTGTCGTAAGCGGTACAACCTCGGTGAGACGAGAGGTCGCATCGTGGCATGTTAAGTAATAGTAAAACTGCACCATGTGTCAAGTTCAAAACACGGTCAATATTGTTGTTTGGAATCTTTCAAAACTTAAAAGGAGGGAACAGAGGATGTTATATAAAGTTTCTCTTAATTCGATTTTGCAGCTGACAATGAAACTATTCGTTTGGTGGGTGGACCTACTTCCATGGCGGGGAGAGTTGAAATCTTTATGCAGGACCAATGGGGGACAATATGTGATGATCGTTGGGATATAGAGGACGCACAAGTCGTTTGTCGACAACTAGGGCTTGGGTCAGCATTCGACGCTCCTGTTGAAGCCTTCTTCGGGGAAGGAGCTGGGCAAATTTGGTTGCATGACGTACGATGTACAGGCAACGAAGCAATTCTTTTACGTTGCACAAGTCAAACATTGGGCCTTCAAAACTGCAACCATGCACAAGATGCCGGTGTGAAATGTTTACTTAAAGGTTATATTTAACATTAACTTAATATTTTTGACATGCTTCTATTCAATTTAGGGATTTTTTAACCGTGCCAATGAAGTATTTTGCCATCACGAGTTTCTGACTTTCTAGGACAAAAACACATAGCCATAGGAAATTGTTCTTAGCTGGGGGCTGAACGTTGTTTCGGACCGTCGTTCTGGGAAGGAGGTCTTAGAGGGGTTGGGAAATTTGAAAATTGAGGGTCCTTCCATGCAATTTGGTGCGACATATTGTACAAATGTTAAAGTGGACCTAAAGTCTAGAATTACAGGAATATATATTTTAGAGGTTGGAAAATGAATTCCATTCATCCAACTTCCACTTTCATAGCTAACTTCGTTGCTGAGATATAAAATGTTGAAATTTATTCACTTAATTTGAAACAGTTGACTGCGCAATAATTTGTGATGCCCTTCTTGTACAACTCATATTACATGCTTTTGTTTCCTTTCGATATTAAGATGTTTACACCACCTTGAAACATTTACCGTTCCCCTGCATAGCATGTTGTAGGGAGTGGGCTTATATAGCCAAGTCACCCTATAACAGAAAGACAGTGATCAAATTTTGGCACAAGGTGCAGTGGCTTTTGAAAAAACAAAGAAAACAAAGACTTTAATTGAGTAGTACAAGAATGACATCACAAATTATTGCACAATCTACCATTTCAAAAGTGAGTAAATAATCTTCAACATTTTATATCTCAGCTTAGGAATGTCTCGTGAAGATGAGAGCTAGACCATCTGGATGGATTTTTCAAGCTTTGTAACATGTATTTTTGAAATTTTAGACTTAAGGTACACTTTAAGGAAAATTACTGAAAATTTTTGACATTTTTTTTTTTTACAGTGACAAATAAGGGGTGTTCGCCATTGAATAGTAGGAAGCGGATGCATGCTTCCATACCCACATTTTTGACTGGGGCTTTAGCCCCCTCCCGCCAACCCAGCCCCTTCCTCAGTTCCTACGCCTATGCAAAAACACGTGTCATGTCAAATATTTCGGAAGGATCGTAGCTAGAAAGTTTGTTAAGGGTTAGCATTGCTTCCAAGTCAAGGAGCGAGATATTTTCCACGGTATGTTAAAATGTGTGAAGGGAATAGTAATTTTTGGCTCTAACAAATTTTCTAGGAAATATTTCTGAGGGCACTGCCATTCCAACCTTCCCAGGACAACGGGCCTGTCTTTTAGAACGGGTCATAGCTATCATCTGTCGTGGGTGTCGTTTATTGCATTGTCTTCGCTTTCAATATCCGTTGTGGACATCGTTTAAATGAATGTATCAACTTGTACGGAATTGGCGTTAAATGTGGAAGGCTGGGCCACTTGGAAGTACAGCTGACTTACTTCAGCTTCATAATTAAAATTATTTACTAAATGCCTATTAATTGTTATGCATGGTTCTCGTTCAGGTTCCACAGCTGCCATCGAGGCCGTACGTTTGACCGGTGGGTCGACCTCAGCGGAAGGAAGGGTTGAGATTTCCATCCAGGGCGAGTGGGGGACGATATGTTACAAAAACTGGGACATAAACGACGCAAAGGTCGTTTGCCGTCAACTCGGATTTCAGTCGGCAGTTGACGCTACGGCCGGTGACGTTTTTGGAGAAGGAAGTGGACGTATTTGGTTAGACGACGTACAATGTACAGGCAACGAGGAAACGATTTCAGATTGCACAAGTCGAAACTTAGGCACACACAACTGTTACCCTGGAAGAGAAGCTGGTGTTAAATGCTTGCTAGAAGGTTGCCCTTTATTATGATTTCGATTGTGATTTACTATTTTGTATCATCGACCATGTATCCATTAATTAATTTCTAGTCCTACGTTGACGGAAAATATCGTTCCTTCAATGACTTATTCTCCACCAAACTTCTTATAAGAGCCTAATGTAATCATTGTAAACGAGCTACAATATGACTGTTGCTGACATTTCACTATTGTTATCGTGTCATGCACACCCTTTATCCTTTTATTCCTAACAAAAATCAAAGAATTGCTGAAGACTTTTAGAAAAACCAATTTGTTTATAACAGGAAGGCGCATTATATGGCACACGGGGCTATTGTATGCTCTTGAACTATTCAGTCTGGATAGCTAGCCGATCTTTCAATTGTATTTCATTTTTTTTTTTTTTTGTAATCAATAAGTTTTTACTGTCATGTCAAACGTCCCCTCCGTCTACCACATTTTAATGAACACTTCTAACTTTTTGTTACTAAATGTTGTAATCGTCCTATTTCCTGCCAAGTATCAGTGCGATTCCATCTGATAAATAAACCGATCAAATGGGAATTCATTAAGGAAATATCAAATTTTGTGTCACCAGATGGCCAGATAAAAGCGTGAAATGCTGTCTTAAATTACATTTAGACCACTAAAATAAATTCCATAGAGGGGTTTGGCTTGTAAAAACACCTGCAATGTATGAAACCAAACACACGCCCTCGCTGCCATTTAAGGAAGTCCATTTAGTCGCTGCCCAAGCGTTGACGAGTATTTGCACAAGTTGAAGGAAAAGTTTCCGTAGTAAAACCACAACGCTTCGTATTGAGTCATAATTTTTTTTTCTTTTAATTATAATCATGTACATTTTTGAAACAGCAATTATGGATAATTCACCCCAAACTTAATAAAAAGTCATAACAACGGCTGACAAACGATTATTATGGCCTAGCAAAACCGAGATCTGGCAACCCCAGTTCTTTCGACACATTATCCGTCCATAACTAGGCGTAGGGGATAATTTTTCCAGGGGCTGAGCCGATTGTGCCATAGAAAAACCTATCGATATATTGTCCGAGAAAATTGTCGATTTTTCTTTAAAAGATTACCTGAAGTTGGTCAAAACTTTGGGGCTACCTCCAGCACCCTAGATAATACGGTCGTATTCCATGGTACTAAAATGCAATAGGCAGTCACCCCAATCAGAGTTGGTGTGTCCCGTCACTCTTGTTCATGAATGGTCTATTTTGATCATGTGACAGTGTTTTTGTTAGTGAACTGTAAAATTCAAGGAGATTTCTCCTTGCTTTGCCTATTGTTTGTAATAGTTATGTTCGAAACGTCTTCAGAGGTGCTTGTAATGCAATAAGAAGAGATTTGCAAGAATTTGTTGATTTTTTGCAGCAAATTTTGGGGCGACTGCCTACTGCCTTTAATTCAGTGGCTTAAAGTGGCTATTCTCTTTACAGTGAAAATCAGCCATATTATTCTTACAAGAGGAATGAACCCCGAGGAAGGAATTGTAGAGATTTCGGTCGATGAAATTTGGAGAACTTTATGTGACGATGACCACTGGGGCGTGGCCAATTCCTACGTGGTTTGTCGACAGCTAGGCTATGACTCGGCAGTTACTCTTCGGAAGGGATCTTCCGCGTTGCGTGAAACAGCCCGAGCCTCGGACTATTATTTCCAATGCTCTGGAGAAGAGAGGCGACTCGATGACTGTGTCGTAGGGAGATATGACAACGAATACACGTGTAACACCAGAGTAGTATATGTTGTGTGCTTGAGTCACTCCACTGGTAATAAAATCTAATTACTGAGTACCATTATCATCTAAGTTACGAGTATTTAATTTTCATTCTCAATATTTGATATCTTGTTTGATACAGCAAAAAAAAAAAAAAAAAAAAAAAAAAAGTGTGTGTGTGGGGGGGGGGGGGGGGGGGCAAACATGGACGCTTCAAGTTACGAGGTCCTCCCTTCTGAGAAATTTGTTTTTAAATGACTGCCTTGATTGTCTAAGTTAAAATCATCCACGGATTATGTTTATCTTTCGTACATATGCTTTAATTGTGACTGTGTGCTAATGAGGTTGGAAATATGAAGTCAATGTGCAGTCACCAAAAGAATTTTAAATTAGATATAACGGTAATGACGTTTGTTAAGTGAGTTTTATTGCTTTGCAAACTTTCTCACCTTCGCAGGAAAAGATACAGCAGCATCTTACAGCTGGAGTATCGTCATTGCAGTTCTTTTCCTTGTCATCGCGGTTTGTATCTACATTGGTTTCAAGCTGTATAATCGCGGTTGGTTCACAAAACCTTCAACGAAGAATGGAGTTAATAAGAGATCAACCCCTCCTTCGTTTCGGCGCCCTCTTCAAAATGCCTCCTCACGTCGTGGAGGATATGACTACGAAACTATTGATGGTAGAGGTGTACGTGACGGTGTGACGTCAGAAAGAACAGTTTCTGTATTGTTTGAAAATCAATCCTATGAATTAATGTTGGGAAATATCGGTGAAAATTCAACCGAAAACTGTGGAGACTCTAAATGTCACTCTTATGCTAGAAAAATAATTAAAAATGATAGTACGGTGACAGTCGATGATACAGCGAAGGTGGATAGCAGAAGAACCTTGTAATGTGGGCTATGTATAGATCTGAATGATAAACAAGGACTGAAAGATCGCTGTATACCGTACCGAGTACCCGGTAGCAACAAGCTGTCAAACCGTGAACTGATAGCTCAGTGCAATATAGAAACATTGGATGAGTATATCTTTCGCACAAACTGGATCAGGGAGTTCAATAGCAGATTTATAGGGCACACCGGTACGTGTGGTTCACAGCCGATATGCAGTGGACGGAAATGAACTAGAGTCTTGAACAAGACTACACTCGAAGGGGTTCTTCTCCCCGGCCGAAGGAGCTAAGTCCCCAGAAGGGACATTAAAACTTGAAGGAGATATGGCATCCCCCGAAAACCAGTGAGTTGCTAGCAACTCTTTGCCCAAACATATTTAGGAATATACCCAGAATTCTAAATACAGTTCATAACTGCACTTTGATTGACATTCATTCAGACAATACAGCTTCACTTTGGTTGGTCAACAAGGACTATTGTACAGTCTGTTGTGTTTCCAATTAAGCTCACACAAACACACACACACACACCCATATATATATATATATATATATATATATATATATATATATATATATATATATATATACACACACACACACACACACTGTGCTTGACAAAACTGCCTCAAGCAATTTTAACTCAGTGCAAACTAGTGTGGCTCTGCCTTAGATGTGCACTAGACAGGAGGTTTGGTTTTAATTGAAGGGGGGGGGGTGTTGAAGTTAATTTAGTAGGGAGAATTGTTACTGTCTGGGGTGAGCTTAGAGAGCTTTTGACTGACCACCCCTCGACGTCGTAAATAGTAATATGAATACTTTTTACAAGGTACGATTTATTACCAGTTTCTTTACTATTTAATACGACGCATGTGTATTTTCTTCCCACGCAACGTGGGGTCTTCAGGATAGCCGCATCTTGATATTTGTTCATTCTGAAACTGTAATCATCTGTAGACGAAGGAACTTCGAAGCTTACAGCAGGCAGCATTGCTTAGGGTTAATTTGACAACCTTCGCTTGAAGGTTTACTGCTATATGTACACGAATACGCCAATCTACTAACTTACGAATAACGTCACTGCCTAATATGGAAGAGGTAGAAACAAGCAAGTATCTTATAGCAGCATAGGGGTAGAGTCATAGGCGAACGGGTGGGAAGGGATGCTGGGGCTGCAGGAAATGATGCGTCTACTGAAAATATTTTTTAAGATCTCTTCAATGTATATACAAAGGAAATGGCTGACCGTTTGAAACTCACGCTTCCTTCTTGACTATATGTCTTCATGAAGATATGTATAAATTTGGTCTACACTGGAGTTTCAAATTAACCAATGATTTTTTTAAATTTGAACAAACGTAGCTTAAGCCTGAATCCCGTCTATAACGGGTATAATGGTGGTAGATCAGTTCATAGTTTTCAGACATATTAAAGCGTAATTACCAAGAGTAGACCATGGTCTCAGTGAGTTTAGATAAGAGGTTGCTGCTAATCTGAAAATTTAATATTACTGGGCGAAATATGACGCTCAATAAAGGCCCGACTTATTAGTCAAATTTTTCGTTTTTAATTGTTTACTAATAGGAAGAAAACTTCTAAAAACCATCATCTTGCCATCATTTTTGCCAGACGAGAGCTTGCTTTTCCAGCCCAGAGAAGAGTGACTTCTTTTGCAACATTGATTCTTAATTTCTTGAGGTTTACAGTACCTGCCATTTTGGTGCGATATGATTAAATAAATGAAATGAAACAGTGGCAAGGGCGCAGGCAGGATTTCTATAAGGAAAGTTCGAGAAACTTATAATGACTCCCCCGCTGGACCCCCTTACAAGGCAACATTAATCTAAGGGGCTGTATAGGATATACTGCTGTAACTCTCTACGTTTCAACACAGTTAAAAGGCTGATAATCCCAATCTCACACCCCGCCGCCCACCCCCCGGCTATCACTATGAAAAGGGGAAACCCTCTAATCTGCCATCATTCATTTATTATATTATTTCAGACCGCGATTCACTTTTTAAACCAATGACTTCTGCGCAGTATTCAATACTTCACATGATGCTAGCAAATGTTCCTCATTGCCGCATTTTAGAGGTTGACATGCATCGTAGTGAACTTTACATTCTATTCCTATTTGTAGTTTTCGAGATATAAGCAGACGAAGTCATCCGTCACATTTTCATCCACAGTGAACTTGAAGAAAACACACATGACATCATAACCTCACGTTACTGAACACTTTTTCATTTTCCTTTAAACTTTACAACCAATGTTCTCCTCCACAATGTCATGATTTTGTAATGTGAATGCACGTGAGGGCGGTGAGGCAAAGGAATTTTGCAAAATTTACATTCCTTGTGAGAAACTCTTCTAATCAATTTCATCGTCAAAGCAACAGAATGAACAACAAAGAAACAAAACATTTCATAACAATGTGAGGAAATGACATCATTTATGCTTGTAGCAAGTTGAGGCTTTGAAAAAGTTCCCAATCTTTCTAAAATTATTGACTATACTTATAGGTTTGGTTACAAAAGAACTAGCTTCTCCTCCCAATATTTCTAGAAAAATGCTTCGGAATTTAAATGAAAATTTGACCAGAATGAGTAGAATAAGTTTCTATTTTGAATATTGAAAACAGTTTTTCCTAAACCTCCTTTTTACTGGCACTATTCTTTCCCACCAAATATCGTATATTCTTCTGACATGTATGGAAATAGTGACTCTAGGAAGGTTGGGGAACTTTTCCACAGAAATCACCACGTCGGTGTTGCAGAATCATATCCAAAGACCAGCATTTTAGGAGGGAGAGAGTGGGGCAGGATTACAATTTGCAGGACGAGATAAACAATGGAAACAGTATAGCAATTACACAACAGGTATATTTTGTCATTTCATGGAAGGGGGAAGGAATAGGGGACCAAGGCCTCTGACAGGTAGAAATGTCCCCTTTACCCCTATCCCTGCTAGGGAGACTCCTATCAGAATGCTTGATAAGTAACAGATCTACCCGAGGAAGCCCACCTTAGTCCGGCAAGCACCCTCTGAGAAAGTCAGACAACGTGAGAGGAAAGGCGGTGAACCCGGAAAGAATAGTATCTCGATAGGGATGTCTTTAGCAGTTGGGAACAAACCTTTCTGACAGATATGTTAAAATATTCTGGCTTTTTTGTCATATCAGACATAATACAGTTATTACTTCTTTATAATCTATGACCATGAATATACCAATTTCAACCATTTGAAACCTTTACCTTCGTTTTTTCGGATTTTTCCTCTTTATTTCTTGTTTCTCGTCATTTAATCATGAATTAACGATATACTTTGAAGTGAATCAGTGATCTGTGTAACAATTTATTGCTTACATTAAGATAACTAATTAACTACATCAAGAGAAAGGATTTACTCCTTACTTGACCGTAAAGAGAGTCAAAACTTACTTATGCACAGGCGCGTAACCAGGATTTCCAAAGGGGAGGGGCAACTGGACCCTACACCCCTTTTCTCCCCTGTCCTTAGTATAGGAACCGTACTTTACATTGTTTGAAACACGCCCAAGTGATGCTGTTTCAATGCTTGAATTATACATTTTTCCTGTTAATGTTCAGCGTGGCTTGTAAATGTTCCGTAGTTTGACGTATTGATGATATCGAAAGCGGTGGGGGGGGGGGGGTGGGGTGAAGGAGGAAGGGGAACAGGAAGCCGTGGTCTCCCGTCGCAGAATTATCCAACTCCTTCATGAGACATGTAGTCAGGATAGTAGGTACGATTAAATGTAATCCCGAAGCTGGTGTTCCGACAGGGGCCCAAGCTCCCCTACGTGGGCTGCAGCTTGAAGCCTCGACAAGGTCGACGGGTTGCCGAAAGGTTATCGAGAGCACAATTTTCGGCGCTCATTTGGGTTTTTAGTTAGTGAAATATGAAAATTTGGGGATTTATCACAGGAATTGCGGCCTTTATTTAAAGTACCGTACTGTAAAATATAAAGTAAATTACAGAAGCGGCTGGCCGTTGTGGGTTTCTTCATATTTTATCGTTCCCGACGAAACTAGAATGGTGACGAGCCCTAAATGTGAGCTTCCACCAGAGGGGTGAAATGTCCAGGGTGAGAACTTTTGTAAGGAAATAGGGGCGGAGAAATGACCTGATTTAGTGTGTAAGTCAATGGGGGCAATAATAAGTGGTTCGCTACCGAAAACAAATATTGTAGAAGTTTTCGCCAGGTATAAGCTTACCCCTCACAAGAAAGCCGACAAGTTGGCCATCCATGGCAATTTCAATTTACCATACCATGACCGTGAAGATTTTTTTGCTAGCGGAGCTCAAAGTTTCCGTACCCTTTACCCAGCTAGGCATTTTTAATCACTCAAAGCCTGATCTACAGCCGCCAGCTTCTAAGCCTATCATTTCTTCAAAATTGTTTCAAGTGACCCTATTTTGGTACCATTGTTTGCAATATAGCCTATTCCATGAAATCAAACTTGAAAACGATGGGAACAGCCATTAAATGGATTGAAAACTTGAAAAAATGCATCAGATTACTTGATACATTATCTGTCCTTCAAATTTTTCAATGGGTCTAAAAGAGAAAATGCAGTCATCCCAATGTGGATTACAGTACCCTGGTATGTTATTTCAAGAATGCCTTTTGAGAATTATGTGACAATATTTTTTGCAATAATTGTAAAATTCACGCACAGTTACTGGTGGGTTTACCTTGAAAGTGCAAAATTTATGTCCTGAAATATCATGAAAGATACTTCGAGGGGAAATAAGAAAATATTTATGAGATTTAGCTGTTGTTTCAAAATTAGTTTGGAGCGACTGCTTATGCCCTTTCAGTGAGTCCCGTAACCATCGCTTTAGGGATTAGCTGTTCGCCCTTGAAATAGTTCTGATCAAGTTTTCCCTCACTTTTGAGAGGCTGTTGACGATCTTAAACCTGGTCAGGTCTTGCAAGGTCAGTTCTAGACTTATGAGGAGAATAAAACTATTTTTAGATTAATATACTTCCATCCTATTCTATATGTAAGGGATAAATTTTCCCATTCTTAGATTACTATAGTATTTTATGGGGAGAGTGTAATATATGCCAGGAGCATGGAAATAATGTTAAACTTGTACAGATGACTGCTGAGGGGAAAAGTTTAAATGCATCTATAGAGCTCGAACCAGGGAGCTGTCACAGTTCCCAGGCTCGACACTGCTTTTTGAGAAACTGGAAAAGAATTCCTTAGCTTTTACCAATATGGAAAGGAAAGAAGAATGATAATTTGTATAAAATTATGAATGATCTTAACCCCCATCTTACTTGAAAGAGTTACTTACCCCCATAACAAATATACATAAGTATTCGTGACGATCGTCATCTTCAAAGAATTTCTGCACAAAAGGATGTCATAGAATATTTAGCGGCAAAGGAAAGGAACCACTTAAATGCTAACATAAAATGCAAAAAACACTTTTTCATTTTAAAGAAATGATTTCTATTGTTATATAATGTTGCACATACCAAAAACTTGCTATATCTTTTACCTATTCGTTTTAATACCATTTTAGTATTTTTATTTCTGCTCAGTGTGTATAACTCTTATCCCTGTAAACACAAAACGTTCTTAAAACGTACTTAAAATGTTCTCCTACCGTTAGTAATGTTTTATAAGCGTTTCCAAAACATTTTGTGTTTGCTGGGATTTGACTTTTGTCCTTTAGATGTAGTGGGTGATTCCATAAATAAGGGGGGTCAACTTGTCACATCATTGGATATTATTTCCATTTCTAGAGTTAAAAGCTGAACAAAAAATATTGTTTTTTTCAGATAATATATGGGCATTGGAAATATGCAAATCATGTCAAAATTTTAAAAAAAAAATTCATAAAAGAGGACACCAAACACAGATTTGCCTGAAATATTGAAAGCATCACTTACTTACCTGAAAAAGGGTGTGTAATATTACACATGGTATAGTAAGGTGATCTTCTCTATGGAATGAAATGCAGTTTATAGTATGAGGACAATAGGTTATACTTGTACTTTTTAAAGGTGAGACAACTTACATTTGGTGTCCCCGGCCGAGGTGTCCCCGCTTCTTAATGAAACTTTGATCTCAACGCTTACAACTGTGCACAATTGTTTGAATTTGGCAAACGAGGAATTTCTTATTAGTGAATATAAATCCGAAATCCGAAATATCAGTCATCACTAAAGTTTATGACTGATACCATATCAGTCCCACCACGTGCACAATGCTTTTATACACTGACAGTATGAAGGTAAAATATATCATGTAACGTGGGACACCAGATCTCAGGCTGGCCCCCTTATTTTATGGAATCACCCATAGACATTTTAACCTTTTAAACTACATCAGTGTCGCTTTTGTATTGCTAAATGAGTCTTCGTACCCAATCCGAAACGTCCTCAGTGTTGCTGCGAATCTACTGACCATGCAGAACAAGCAATTTTGGATCACCAACATTACTTGATAGAAAATGACTGGCAATTTAAAACTTAAAACACAAAGAAACAGGTTACCCAGCATTGAAAGAAAAACTTTTTCTTCACTATTTATTGGCATTTGCATCAGGAAAGGGCACTAAATGCGAAAAGTACAGCATATCAGGGCTCTCAATTGTAGTTGCAGGCCGAAGAGCACTTTTATCGGAGTTTCAGCATTGACTGATTTCAGTAGGAAGAACTTATCCGGGGAACTTAATTTCGTTTTATTTTTGGACATAGCGGTGTCGGGGATGAGGAGATATATCCCCATGGCTACACCCCACGTTTTGGAAATGCTCCCATTGACTCACTTTTCACACAGTAATTTCTCCTCAGTGCCCATTATTGCATTATTTTGTGACAGTCTGGGCTTCATAAAAAATATCGTTGTGGCTATTTGCCCGACTGGAAGTTTAGTTTTCTTATTTTCCCGACAGCAGTCGACCAATCATATCACCCCAACGAGTTTGTGACGTAAGAAATGTTAGTTGGAGCGGTGCGGTGTGCGTGTGTAGGCCTACCACAGAACAATATATAATTCTGTGGTGTGTACGTACGTACAGTATGTGTGGTTACTACTTACAGATCAGCACACTCAGTGGACTTCCATAGCTTCGATGACTTACGGTGCAGTACTCAATACTCAGGAGAAAATTCCAGACAATTCCCATTGAGTCCCATCGGATTATTTTAAAAACTATCAGAAGAAACGTTTTCTGTGTTTTAGCATAGTTATTTGTAGAACAGTAGAAACAGCAAACAAAGTCAAATAAAGGAAGGAAACAAGAAATGCAATCTGAAGTTTTGCGCTCAATAGTTGTCTGCATGTTGCAAATTTAACAAAATGCTGAAGTCGACTCGGAAATAGGCTTCAAACTGTTATTTGGTGGCACCATTTTTCTTCTAGCGAACTTCTCATTTTCAAAAAGAAAGAAAAAAAAAAACTTGCGCACGCAACTGCTCCCTAGGCTCGCCGGTAGGACAAATAAGGAAGGACCATTAGTTTCCCGACATACAATTCAAATATTTTCTGAGGATAGCCCCGTCACTTTCGTACACAGTCGGGAAAATAAGGACGTCCAATAATTTTCCCGACTGTCGGGAAAATAACGTTAACCTTATTTTCCCGACATACTATTCAAGTATTTTTAGAGGCTACAAATTTAGGATAGCGCCATCACTTTGGCCAATCGTCGGGAAAATAAGGAAGGAAAAGTCGTGTTATTTTCCCGACTGTCGGGTAAATAGCTTCCACCAAAAATATCTTTGCTTTTGTATTGACAGCGCGCCATCTTCCCAAGTCTGAGCCTTCACACCATCTCTACTTTTCCATAATGGCTATGCATGGTCAGAACAGTACTGTTGGGAAAATGCCTGCCATGCAGTATAAGCCCTTCCCTGGACGAAATATGTAAGACAAGTTAAGTAGATTCTTCACAATCCAGGAAGTACAGGGAACATTCAAGATCCAGATATAGGCAGCTACAGTACAACTTTTCTCCCGTAGCATACTGCTGACCAGACTCGAACAAAATGTCCGTCAGATATTATTATTCATCTGTGACAAGTTCTTTGGAGGTAATAATGTCATCAGGTTTCTCAATTCGTTGCTGCTAGGAGATTTGCCTAACGTTAGTAAGATATTTCAATAAGTTAGGCGTGAATCGTTAATACTGTAGGTTATGGCCAGCTACAGTAAGTTAGTGGGCTTGGGCGTAATATTGTTTACACTTGGCCTAACGTTAGGCTGAAGGAATGAAAGTGACACTCATAGAATACCGTCCGGGTGATTTTAGAAAATAGGTGAGGCATTTTTCATTATTCTTTTTTTTGCAACACTGGTCAATATAGCCTTGGCAAAACGACTGAGTCAAGAACGTCGTGGTACATATATACAGTACAGTACATGATTCAAAACGAAAGTTAGGACTAACATAGGACACTAGGCCTACATTTGCAGTACTGAAATGATGTACACTACTGAATATGGTTTTGAGCTGTGTGAGACATATAAACGATGACAACAGGTGAAGTTTTTATTTTCACAAACCATTTTAATTGCGAATTCTGATGAAATTCAAAGTATTCCTAGGCCTAAATGTTTTTGCAGATTTATTGGCCCTCTAAGCTCACCCTAGTCCTCAGTAAAGGCCCGTGTATAGCCGGTCGCCGATAGCTCCCTATACATGGTCCTTACTCCGACTAATTGAAAACCCGGGGTCTTCGACCAGCACAGTGCTGGTCGAAATTGATTTTCTTCTTATTGCAAAGTTAGGACCTTAAGTCTTAATAAACTACCATAACTTTTCCTTTCCATGTCTTACACTTATATTGCAGTTGTTTTTTATCACTTTAAACGTCGGAAAAGTTCCGAAAATTTGAAATAAAATCATCAACTTTGCCGCTTCGTAACAATTTACTGTAGCGCTCGAAATATTTGTTGACATCTGAATGCCGTGTGCGTAACTTTGTGACGTCACGCACAACATTTTGATTACTGTAGTTCCTATGCATACACATGGCAACTGCCTCTGCAGGCATTCTGTACTGATGTAACGACGTAGCTCATTAGCATATTGTTGTAAACAAAGTTCCAAAGTCACACAGTAAATTTTACAGAGCGAAAAAGTTGCTGATTTCATTTCATATTTTTGGCACTTTCCGGAAATTCTCGGTGGTCCAGAACAGCTGCAATACTCTTGTAAGATCTGAAGAAGAAAATTCCTGGTTGTAAATTAGGATTTTTCTTTCAGAATTTGCTGTGAGAAGACAGAAAATTTCAACCATTACACAGACGGTCGATCCCCCCGCTATTTTCAATGGTCGGTGTAAGGACTGTGTATAGAGAGCTGTAGGCGAACGACCACAGTCCTTTACTGAGGACTAAGCTCACCCCAGATAGTAACAATTCTCCTAACTAACCTGACTTCTAGCCCTACCTCCAATTTAAACACAAACTACCGTCTAGTAGTAGAACACTTCCAAGAGAGAGCCACAGTAGCCCTGCACTGAGTTTCAATTGCTCGAGGCAATATTGAAAAACAACCTGTGTGTGACTGTGAGCCTACAGTACTGTGATCGTTTAACTCCCGTAGAATTTTTTCTACGATCGCGGAAAACCGCGCAAGTTCGCACAATTTCGCACAAATTCACACAAAATCGCACACGCAGATTTCAACGAAATTCCGTACAAATCAACGCATACAAATATCGCACACATGACCACAAGAATTTGTGGTCAATGAAGCAGAGAATGGAATGTTTACTGATAAAGTGAAAGATTAGAATTTTCGAAGCCGTTTCACAAAAAGGATCGCCGGCAACAGAAATAATATTTTGGTACACTGTGAGCAACTTTGAACAAGCCGTTGAAATAAAGTTTGCAAAGCTTAAGGGAGATAAAGGTGTTGCAGCTCTGTATTATTGATATATATCACAGTTGTATTAAACGCTTGTCGGTATTGACGGGGGACTAAAGAAAAACAATACCATGCAGCTGAGCAATGTGAATCAAATACTGCTACAAAAGAAATTCGTCAGTTGACAGCTGCGGTGAGGAATGAAGTGCGATAAGGCCTCCACTGCAAAGCCTCTGGAGTCTGAAAGCTTACGTTAACGAATGATGCAAGTGTCTCGATCGGCGAACGCCAAGAATGGGAATAGGAAGCATTGTTTTTGAAATTTTCCATAGTAATTGTGCTACAGCATATATCTTTTCATACTTTATTATCTATGAAATAGTTTCATTACCGATATAAAATTATCACATAGAACAGACAACAGAGTAGCTATGCAGGCTACTTTTAAGTTCCTTTCAACGAAAGTTGATGAAGCTTACTATGTATGGCGACTTCTACAGCATAGACGAGCAATCGCATACTTTGTACAGATGAAAAATCACTGTAATTTAACAATTAACATTATTTTGATTGCTATTAATCGGATACTTTTGGCGGAGAGGGGGAGGTTTGTATGCATTTCAGGGGATAATAGGATGGCAAACTGAATTTTATGTCGGGGTTCCAGTACAGCCGGGAGTAAACGAGAGAAACGTGAAAGGAGTTTATCAGCGAGTTTAACCTACTGAAAAAGTAATCTGAAGCAAATTAAGAAATTTCTGTTCAACTTCACCCTTTTGTTCATCAAACGAAGTTTCTTTTCATTCGTAACAAATTGGGACAATGCCGCATGAAACTGCGAATAGGACGATGGTTAATCAATAACGGTAATTAGCTATACAAGTTGCCGATTTAGTCAGGTTTCTGACGGGGGGACCCGCCCCCGGCCCGTACAGCCATGGCCTCGCCGCCTTTTCGTTTTCATTTCACACAGATGTTGCGATGGATATGGATCCCATTTTGACCCCACCCCTAACCTTTGGAACCTTTCTAACCAACCTCCCTATACTTTACCCGCTACGACGCAACTGCTAAAATTTTGAATCTTACCTACTGTGGACAAAACTTTTGAAGTCCGAGTCCTTGGGGAAAAACATTAATCCAATTATAGTCCATTCAGTGAGAGAATGAAGATGGAAAATTCGGCAATCAATTTTCGAGACTTCGCCTCTGAATCTCTGACTCAGGGCCCTACAGCGGAGTGCAATACAGTATTGCCGAGATCTCCCTAAATTTCACCCGCGGCGTACTGTGCTAACATGATCCGAATTTTAACCCGGCCCTTGGGAAACCGTACCTGCATTGTCATTTCACTGGCACACGCTGTATACGCTACAGGCGCCGGCCTGCAGGTCTAGTCATGTACAATACCATTCATTCACACATGGGCCTAATACTCAACTGCGTTATGTGCAAATACCATATGTTGCATGCTGTTATTATGAGGGCCGCTGCAAATGCATGGGAAATGCAGCTGCTTTTTACGTGAAATATCCAATCGCAGCTCTGGGTTTAACACTCATTCATTCACAAGCGGCCAGCGCCCATTTGTGCGTAACCTTTTTTGGAAGTCGTATGCCCAATATTAGTCCCCGTACGTTTACGTGACGTCACACATATCGCCCGGGATTTTTTTTTCAACCTTCGACAGCCAGCGCCATCTTGAGATTTACACATAAGCGATATTTCGTCCGATACGAAACTTTTACCGAATACTTTTCTCAAGAGCAGACTTATTCTACACCCATGAAAGAGATAAGGTACAAAATTTAGCTCGTAATGGTTGATTTTGCTGAAAATCTGCATGCTGAATTTTGGCCCATGACAGCTGGTTCGTAATGACGTACGTAGAGCGGCGCGTTACCTAGGATATGAAATTTACTTCGTTAGGTTACTGTACTGTACTACAGGCCTACACGCTGAAGTGACAGTACGATCGTAAATAGACAGTAAAGTCAGACAGTGCTGTATGTTTTCAAGAGGTGGGTGTAGCCTAGTAGGGCGGGATTTAACAGTTATGATGGTTACGGTGATTGGTAGCAGCCAATGGAAATTTTACACGCATCAAGTCTGTGAAAAAAAGGGGAAGTCCAATGACGTCACTAGCAAAGCAATGCACAGAGCGTTGCATGCAAATAAGTTGGGCCCATTGCAGGTGCCTGGGAATTCTCGAGTCGAAGGTTTCTCATGGAATTGAAGTGACACAGTCCTGTACCGGTAGTCTGCATTCGCTATGTAGCAACGAGATACAGTAGCCAGGAAGCGTAAGCGAATAGTGATAGTGTGCTGCATTGGGCTATAAAATGTAAGGCAGTACAATGATGGGCTGAAAAATATGACAGTGAAATAGGTTGCAGTTTAATTTATGCGGGCCTAGCGATTATTAAAAGGTCATTCACCATCGTATTGCCGCCGAAAATTGTGTTTGCGGTTGTCCGAGCGGAAAGGTATGGAAACATGCATCCATGGCCGTTAAAACGATTGCTGCACCTCGCCATTCTATATGCTCTGAAGATGAAATAATTAATACACAGAGGAAAGCTCCGCTCATTTCACAAACTAGGAAATAAATAGGATATATATTCAAAGAATGACGGTTCGGGACGGCTGGCAACTTCGAAATTAATATTTTTGCGCGGGGGATATATCCCCCGCGCGGGGCAAACTTTCCAATCTGGGCAAGGTATACTAGAGAGACTATTGTTTGAGATAAGACGTGCACCACTGCACAGCCTTTTCAGTGAGGAAAAAAGGGCGAGCTATGTAGTGAGGGAATGACTCATGCTCTGATAAACTAAGTCAGAAAACCAGCCCAGACAGGCACACGACAGGTTTTTGAGTTCTCAGAAGGTGTTTCATATTAGTATAGTGGCAAAATTAGCGGCATGCCCTCGGCCTTAGTAACAGTTAATACTAGCCTATAACTTACTACTATTTACGGAGGCAAGTTAAGGGACTGCAGAATGCCTCTCCTTCACTGTTACTGTATAAAGTCACGGGTCTTGAGTTTAAGATTTTCCAGGTGTGCAACAAATCGCACTCCTCAGGAAATTAAGGAGTGTGGTAGGTGTGCTGTTTTATTAAACTTTAATTCTGTAGATTTATGTGAGTTTCCATTCTTTATCTAGGAGTGCAAAAAATAACACTCCTCACAGTGATTTGAGGTGAGTGGTGGTGTGTGTATGATCACTCTCTGTTACGGCTTGTGGTCGCAGGTCAAACCAATAACAGCGAAAGATCACAGAAGAACGAGATTAAAATTCAACAACTAAATGATTATTTACAATCTCCTTATCTCACTTAAATTTACAATAATTAATTAGACTTACTCACAATCCTTTACTTAATATTTGCCTGGTCTGGTCCAAGGGCTGGTAGTGCATGCACGTCGACGATGGTACGGTAGTAGACCTGCAGCGTGCTGTAGCGTAGGAACTGGTTCCACGAGCGAATAACGACAAGGCTAGGCGATGATGGATGATAACAATATCAATGCACAGTGTAGAAACGGCGTAAGGCAATTTATCACAAGTGTACAGTGTCAGTGGCTGGCTTCTCAATAGCGTCTGGACTCGATGAAGTATTAGGGTATCTCTCCTCTATGACAGTTGTTGCACTGCCTTTTATATGCTAGGCTTTTAATCGAGAACTCTCCAGAATTTAACAGAAACTTCTAGCGTACACAGTCCAGCAATTACGAGAACGTTCCTTAATAGAAACTTCTAGAACACACAGTAGTTGTAAACAATTGCAGCTGGCTAGGAGTGTTGCCAGGTCGCTGCTATAATTGGGACATAACGTAAACAGTTCTCACTTCTAGACAGTTCTAGAAAGGCTGCGTTGAAGTTGAATTCTCTGGAACTTTCCATTCGCTCGTCGATGGATTCAATCCGGTGTTCCTGACGGGTCGTCTTGTAACACTCCCCCCCTTGAAAAAGTTTTGGACATCTCGGACAAAACTTAAGTTACAATATACAATGTATAACTTTACAGTAATAACTACAGTATGTATATTATGTAGTCCAATATTCAATGGAAGGTATAATCATAACATACAACTTGTCATGCTAGGTGATGATACATGAATACAGTGACATCATCAATACACATTGTGCCATAGTTAACACAAAATTTCAAAACTTACAGTGATATTTTCAACATACTGCATCAAATCAAATTCTTGACAAAGAGTCAACATTGTCTTTCCCTTTAATATGCTTAATATCTACATTATACGATTGCAGAAATAAACTCCACCTCATCAATCTTTGATTTTTGTTCTTCATCTTAGATAAAAATGTCAAAGGGTTATGATCAGTGTATACAGTGATAGGGAAACTAGTAGTTCCCAAATAAACATCAAAGTGTTGAAGACCAAGTATCAAAGCTAATGTCTCTTTTTCAATTGTTGAATAATTTTTCTGGTGTTTGTCAAATTTCTTAGAATAATAACAAACAGGGTGATCAACACCATGCTCATCAGCTTGAAGCAAAACTGCTCCTATGCCATTGTCACTGGCATCTACTGCCAACTTAAATTGTTTTTCAAAATCTGGAGCAATCAACACTGGTGAACTCATTAGTGCCTTTTTCAATGATTCAAATGCTGCTTGGCAATCATCTGTCCAATCAAACTTTTCATTTTTCTTTAACAACTTTGTCAATGGTGCAGCAATGTCAGAGAAATTTGGACAAAAACGTCTGTAGTAACCAGCCATGCCTAAGAAGCGCATGAGCTGCCTTTTATCAGTTGGGGCAGGGAATTTGTCAATGCCCTCAACTTTGGCCTTAATTGGTCTAACTTTACCCTGACCAACCACATGCCCTAAGTACACCACATGGGCACAAGCAATCTCACTTTTGACCAAATTTACAGTCAAATTAGCTTTGGCAAGCTTGTCAAATAATGCCTTAACATGTTGTACATGTTCATCCCACGAGTTGCTGTACACAATAAGGTCATCAACATATACTTCACAATTTTCTAAATTTGACGTAAGATTATTTACTAAGCGCTGAAACGTCATCGGTGAGTTTTTCATACCAAACGGCATAACCTTATACTGAAATAACCCATCTGGCGTCACGAATGCCGAGATTTTCCGAGCCCTCTCAGTGAGTGGTATCTCCCAGTACCCCTTTAGTAAGTCAAACTTTGACACATACGTAGCTTTCCCAATCCTATCAATGCAATCATCGATACGGGGTTTCGGATAGGAATCCGTTCTTGTGACTGCATTCACCTTTTGGTAATCAGTACAAAATCTGTACCCACCGTCTGGCTTGGGGACCAATATACAAGGGGAAGACCATTCACTATTACTAGGTTCTATAATGTCATGGTCCAACATGTACCGAACCTCATCCCTGAGATGTTGTCGTTTTCGAGGGTTAACTCGGTAAGGATGCTGCTTGATTGGTGTGGCATCTCCCACATCAACATCATGTTCAATCAAATTTGTCCTAGTAGGATCATCTGAGAACAAGCATGCATATTCATAGATTAATGATTTCATTTCTGACTTTTCTTTGTGATCCAGATGACTTAATTTCTGGTCAAGATTTTTCAACACATCAGAATTTTGTAACTTAATACACATGTCAGGAACATTATTAGCCTTGATCTCATCATTACTGAGTTCATGATCAGCATTGATAATACACACTTGATCACCTGTATCATTAGTGTTACTATTTACATCATGTACACTTTCATCCTTAGAAATGTCACAATCTTCTCTTTCATAATATCTCTTCATCATATTAATATGACATACTCTTTTAGATTTACGCTTGTCAGGTGTCAAAATGACGTAATCTGTGTCACTGACCTTTCTCTCAATGACATAAGGTCCTTGAAAGCGAGCTTGAAGTGGCTGACCAGAAACAGGCAAAAACACTAGCACCTTATCACCAGGCTTAAACTCTCTTTTCACAGTGGTCTTGTCGTACCACGCTTTCATTTTCTTCTGAGAGTGCCTCAGATTTTCCTGAGCAAGTTCACATGCTCCATGAAGGTGATCTTTAAAGCGGGACACATAATCAAGTAGATGTATGTCTTCACCTGGTTCTGATAACCACTTCTCCTTTAACAATTTCAATGGTCCACGAACTGTGTGTCCAAAGACAAGTTCAAATGGACTGAACCCAAGTGACTCTTGTATAGACTCCCTGGCAGCAAACATTACAAATGGAATGCCTTCATCCCAATCTCTCTCATTACCATGACAATATGTCTTTAACATATTCTTCAATGTTTGGTGAAACCTTTCTAAAGCCCCTTGGCTTTCAGGATGATAAGCCGAAGACTTAATTTGGTCTATGCCTAACTCATATAACATCTGCTGGAATACAGTTGACATGAAATTAGACCCTTGATCTGATTGGATCTCTTTAGGCAACCCAAACAATGTGAAAAATTTAAGTAAAGCTTGTAAGACTGTCCGAGCCTTAATATTTCTCAGAGGTATTGCCTCTGGAAACCTTGTAGAAGCACACATAATGGTTAATATATACTGATGCCCTGCCCTACTCTTAGGTAAGGGACCTACACAATCAATTATGACTCTACTAAACGGCTCTTCAAAAGCAGGAATTGGCTTTAAGGGTGCAGCCGGAATATTCTGATTCGGCTTCCCAACCATTTGACATGAGTGACAGGTCTTACAAAATTTGGCCACATCACTTTTAAGTTTTGGCCAATAAAAGTGATTTAGAATTCTGTGGTAAGTCTTATTGACTCCTAGGTGCCCTGCAAATGGCATTTCATGAGCAATACTCAGTATTTCCCTTCTATAAGTCCTAGGTACCACAATTTGATGGTAAATTCTCCACTCTTCATCTAATGGTGCATCAGGTGGTCGCCATTTACGCATCAAAATATTGTTCTTAAAATAAAAACAGACTGGGATGTCTTTCGATTCATCCTCAGTGAGTGCACCAGCTATTAATGGCTGAAGCTCTTCATCATGCTGTTGTTGGACTGACAACTGGTCTCTGTGTAGTGTGTCAGACATTTTTGATTTTTCCTGTTCTACCCCCTCACTATGTGTGGGGCCAGGAGACTCACAATCCTGACTATCATTAAGATAGTCATAAAAGATTGGCTGAGATCATACCAAGAATCTTCACTTTCGTGAATATTTTTACTAGAATCTTTTTCAGACTCTGACTCCTCCTTTGGGAGTGTTGTTCCATTTTTAGGAACTAATTCCTCAATTTTAGAGGGCGGATGATTAAGTTTATCATCCTTATTTTCAGAAATCATACCCTCATTTTTAGAGAGTGGATGTTTGAGATTATCATCCTTACATGATTCCCTACTTGTTCCACTTTTGGGAACTGTATCCTCACTTTTGGAGGGTGGATGTTTAAGATTATCATCCACAGCGAGCTTTTGTGACATAGCTCTAGTGACAGCACAGGCAGGGAATAAATTTGGAAATTCCTTTTCTAATTGCTCTGTGTTGTTATAATCACATGGTTTATCTGTCAAAATTGCATTGGCTACTACCTTTCCACCAGCTAGGTCATTGCCTAGCAACAGAGATACCCCCTTTACAGGTAGAGTAGGTCTGACCCCTACTATGACCGACCCAGAAACTAAATCTGACTTCAAATTAATTTTGTGGAGAGGGACAGAAATAAATCCACACTCAACCCCCTGAATTAGTACATTTGCCCCTGTGGAAGTAGAGTCCAATAATGGCAAAACTCCATCAAGAAGCAACGACTGAGTTGTGCCTGTGTCACGCAAAATTTTAATTTTGACGGGTGGATGAGCTGAATTCCCATCTAGGGAAATAAACCCCTCAGACACGAATGGAAGGTATTCTTCCTTAATTTTGTCGTTAGAATTAGGCCGTAAAGTCACGACTACCTCAGAAGAGTTCTCTACAATGGCTAAGGCATTGGAGGCTGTTTCAGTCTCCTTTAATTTTGCCAATGTGAAGCAATTTGCCATTGTGTGGCCCTTTTTGTGACAGAAACCACAAGTTATGTCTTTAAAGGCAGCTTTGTTTGAGCTGACCTGGTCGTTCTTTTGACGACTCGAATCTGGTTGTTTTTTACCAGAATTTGTTGGAGAGATAGAACCAGACTGAGATCCACTGTTACCTGTTGTGCCACTACTGTTGCCATATTTCTTATTTGGCTTACTAAACTGACCCTTGTTTTGAGTCTGACCCACTTTACTGAATTTATGGGTAAGTGCATACTGATCAGCCAAATTTGCAACTTCCTTCAAGTTGTCAGCCTTATTTTCCTCAAGGTGAGTCTTAATGTCATCATTCACACACCGTTTGAATTCCTCGACCAGCACCAATTGTCTTAAAGTGTCAAATGTGGAGACCTTTTTGGAAGCACACCATCTATCGAAATGCCTTTCTTTTTGATAAGCAAACTCTACATATGTTTGTGTATCCGCCTTATGATACTTTCTAAATTTTTGGCGATAAGCTTCAGGCACCAATTCATAGGCTTGTAAAATGGCCTTTTTAACCTTATCGTAATCCATGCTGTTCTCTATTGACAGAGCGGAATACACTTCTTGAGCCTTGCCTGTGAAATTACTCTGGATGAGTATGGACCATTTATCTCTTGGCCACTTTAGTTGCTCACCCAGCTTTTCGAAATGGTTAAAGAATTTCTCCACATTATCCTCCTGAAATTTGGGGACAAATTTTACGTGCTTAGAAACATCAAATACCCCAGTATCCAAGCCTGTTTTAGGGTCTGAGCCTTTTATGACCCCTAACTCTAGTTGCTTCAACCTAAATTCATGTTCTCTTGCCTCCCTTTGCATTTCTCTTTCTTCCTTTTCCCTTTGCATTTGCATTTCTCTTTCTTTTCTTTTAATCTAATCTCCTTATTCATTTCCATTTCAAGCCTTTTCAGTTCAAATGTGTTGTCAGTTGGCACAGTGATAGCTGTTTCCAATACTGTACTAGGTAGGATACTTTCATCCACAAGATATTCTAGAACATATCTTTTAATCTCGTCTTTCCGCATTAAAGGCTGAAATTCAATGCCATAATGTTTTGCGACCTTTACAATCTCAGACTTCTTTAATGAATCTAGTTCCTCGACTGAGGGACTAGCCACGAATTTATCTAAGTTGAATGGCATTTTGAAATTGTATCAAGCCTTCAACAAACAAATAAGTAGTCTGAGCAAACACAGTTGCTTACGATTCACAACAGAATTTCTCGAATTTTCTAGTATTTTTCGTTCCCGGATGTTAGGCCACCAATTCTGTTACGGCTTGTGGTCGCAGGTCAAACCAATAACAGCGAAAGATCACAGAAGAACGAGATTAAAATTCAACAACTAAATGATTATTTACAATCTCTTTATCTCACTTAAATTTACAATAATTAATTAGACTTACTCACAATCCTTTACTTAATATTTGCCTGGTCTGGTCCAAGGGCTGGTAGTGCATGCACGTCGACGATGGTACGGTAGTAGACCTGCAGCGTGCTGTAGCGTAGGAACTGGTTCCACGAGCGAATAACGACAAGGCTAGGCGATGATGGATGATAACAATATCAATGCACAGTGTAGAAACGGCGTAAGGCAATTTATCACAAGTGTACAGTGTCAGTGGCTGGCTTCTCAATAGCGTCTGGACTCGATGAAGTATTAGGGTATCTCTCCTCTATAACAGTTGTTGAACTGCCTTTTATACGCCAGGCTTTTAATCGAGAACTCTCCAGAATTTAACAGAAACTTCTAGTGTACACAGTCCAGCAATTACGAGAACGTTCCTTAATAGAAACTTCTAGAACACACAGTAGTTGTAAACAATTGCAGCTGGCTAGGAGTGTTGCCAGGTCGCTGCTATAATTGGGACATAACGTAAACAGTTCTCACTTCTAGACAGTTCTAGAAAGGCTGCGTTGAAGTTGAATTCTCTGGAACTTTCCATTCGCTCGTCGATGGATTCAATCCGGTGTTCCTGACGGGTCGTCTTGTAACAACTCACACACCTCAAAATTCAAGGCCTGATGTCACTACTACACACTTACTGTACATAAGTACTCTTACTTCTCAAGAACTATAGCTATAAGTGAATAGGCCTTGAACAAACAACTAGAATTTGAAGGGACAGCAAATGCAAGCAGTGTGAACAGAACTTTAATAATGAGCACTTGGGGCTTCCATTAGGTTTTCTTTCCCAGAGGCCCTAAAACCAGTGCATATTTTTATGTTGGGGTCCCAGTCTAGGTGCAACCAGGGCTGGAAAAAATGCAAATTTCCCGGCAAGCCGGAAATTATTTCCCGCGTGATTATAATTCTTTACTATCTAAGCAGAGCGTGACCATGGGTTCACGCGTAGCGTACAGAAAATTTTTGGCAAAATGAAGCCTCCCAGATTGCAGGAAACGGCCCTCCCAGGCCCTGATGGTTGCATCTCGGGCCAGGGCTCAGAAAATAGTTTTGAAAGAAGTAGCCGTCGGGGTTTTTGGTATCAGACTGTACGTGGTAGCCCGACAGGACTTTGTTTGAACCCAACATAACTAAATTCATGCATATACATCTGGCACTCATAATACTGTACTTTGACTTGTTTGTGCATGGATTATTAATATGTAAAGTCTCCTTGTGTTTTGTTCTTCAAAGTTTGTTACATTTATTTTAGTTTTGTTCCTTTGTCAAGCGATCTAGGCTCAATTCTCTTTTGTGCCGTACAGTCAGGTCATTAGGCTCAGCACCTACATTGTATGTACTGTTCATACATGAACGTCAAAAGACAGCTGGGGAGCGTGTTTTGCAAGCAGTGCGTGTGGATTGGGAACGTTCCGATACTTTTTTTCCCAAAAGTCCCCCCAACTCTCTGGCGAAGAGCCAGGGGCGAAAACCAAACAATACTCCCGAAGGAGTTCTGCTCCCTAAAGGAGCTATACGTCCCCAAGGAACAACTTACTTAACAGCACTACCGACCAACCTGACGTGCGAAGTCACGTTCTAGACTGGCTGAATAGAACGACCTCCGCCAGGGAGTTCCGCCGTCGTGACCACGGATACTCCTGCGCCAGATAAGTATCTGTGGGCACATACACTTCTGTGTCAGATTAGTCCCGTTCTTACTGAGGCCGAGAAGTAGAGTGAAAGAAAGTGCTGAAAATCTGCCATTGCTGTAAAATGCATACCCAAATTGATAGGTCAATTGGCTTGACTTTGATGTTACTATACATTTCATACCCACCACTTACATTCAAATGACATGCTTTCATTATCTAAGGAAGTAAATTTTGGTAAAAAGTTACGCTACATAAACTATGCACATATTCCAACCACAATAATATTCTCGTGTCTCAAATCAATCTCTAAGACTTCAAATTTTTGGTGGAAAGATTTTTTTGGAAACAAAATTCACTTCATCAGCTGTAGCATCATGCACATTCTTTCAAGGGGTATATTGCGCTTGCGCTGTGTGCTCAGAAAAAATCTTCTATCCTGTCCTATCTATCCTGTTACTACCTTAAGAACTAAAATGATTTCTACCTTTATGCTGCTCATAATTTTTCATTGCTATTCAAACTATTTGTTTCCAAACTATAAGTTTCCAAATATATGACAGAAAGAGCAAAATATTTCCCATTTTTGTGTACCCTCATTTGTTAGTGGATCGTGCCAAAGTCACGTGCACTGCTTCGGTACAGCATATCGAAGAGAGCACCCAGGCAACAAACGAACGGTAGTATGTGATAACGACGTGCACAGTGACTGCCGTATCGTACCGTACATAGTTAACGGTACTGTACGGGTGAAATCCCGGCCCAGGACATGCATTAGAAAGATTTTTACTGTAATTATTACGAAGGATCAGTGTGAACAGTAGGTAACGGATTTTGATATACAAGAAAGCAGTTTACGAGAAATTTGAACACATGGTTGAGGTACTTTACAGTGCAGAAGTTGCAGTGACAAATTTAACGTTATTTTTTGTTACCATGCACGTTACGGCACACTGGACACAAAGCCACAGTAGGTGGTAGGAGTGACATAGTATCCGAAACATTTAACATCCTGTAGTCTGCACTGCATTAGCTTTGCATACAGTGAGATTCCTTAGAGGTGCGCGGCTGTTGATCGAAGCCGTGAGTGCATGACCAAGGGATTCAGTTAAAAATAAAAGAACAACACACATAAACAAACCTCCTAGTAAGCTGGTAAATTAAAATGTTTCTTTCTTAAAGGTTTCAACTAGAGTAGTGATCAGTTATTTTTCTTCATGCAAGTGTTAAAATCATTCCAAATTCTCACATCATTATAGATTTTTTTTTGACATTTTTTTTTTTGGACGCGGCGGGATTTCCCGCGAGACGCAAAATTTCCCCGGAAGGAGCTTCCCGTTTTGCCGATTTTTTCCCGCCGTGGGTGCAACTGCAGAATACGGCTCTCGAATATATACCGCCTCCAAAACTCAGTGGACATAAACAATAAACACAAGACTCACATTGAGCCATTCTCAAAATAACACAACCTTAATGTTCCACCACTGCAACTACCACTGTGCCTCCACTCCAGATTGGCTTCATGTTTGACTACTGTGACTTTGCCTCCGGTCTAGAATGGAACCTTTGTGTTCCACCACTGCGACTATGACTACGCCTCCAGTCTAGATTGGAAGCTCCATAACTACTGTACAGTATCTTCCGTCAACAATGAACCATGCAGAACTTACTATACATGTACTGTACATACCCAAGCTGTTGTGGGGTTACGGACTTGAAAGTAGGAGGAACAGGGAGCCTGTGTACGTGTGCGCCTTCATGATTTTTAAAGGTTGCTTTTTGGAGAGGCATTGCATTCTATACAGCTACTTCCCAGTCCAAAATTGGGGGCCCCTGGCCAGGCCCTTCATCTAGAGAGCAGTCACTTCAGTGACAATTATGTTGTAGATGATATTGTATTTGATTATCAGTTTGTGTCATTTTTGTTTTCCAATAGAATGGGGCTACCCCAGGCCCATGTACCAGAATTTTGATACTGGAGGGAAATGCAGTTAAAGTGAACTAAGCACAACCACTTTATAATACTGTCTGCTGCAGTCACTCTTTTTGGGGTTAAGAAATTTTGTGATTACATAAAGCTGTCAGGAATGTCCAAATCAGAATATTCACTTTGACCCATGATAGGAAGGAGTTAGAGAAATGTTGTCATTTCACCTACAGTACATTTCCGTTAGGGCTCTTTTTCCGGAGACATTGTATGCAGGCATGCTGAGTCTGGCCACATGACACCCGAGTAAAGCTGTTTTATTCGGGGATGTTTATCAACAAAAGCTAACGGGGTTGTACACGTGTGACCATGGCCTGTATTTGTGAAGGTGGCTGAAAGTTTGTGTTTCAAGTTTCAAGATTATAGTACACTCTTGAGAAACATTGTGTTGACCATCACCACAGTAAAGGATTTAAAGAAGTCTTTCATGAATGAGAATGTCGGTACTTTCTTATTGGTTGCAGTCATCATAAACGGTGAATCTATTGGTTAGAAGCATCTATTTGGGCATTTCGTCATAAATGTGGCATTTGCAGAGCCATCAGAATATCTGCCAGTATTTGAGAAGTAAAAAAAAATAAATGACCTGTAAAAATAATATTTACTGGTTATATTTTCACAGGTTAATCTTTTGCTCTCGTACTGTACACACGTTAAAATTTTGGGAGATACTTTATGTAAGACTACCTCAAACTGAGGTGAATAGACAACTGAAAGGAAATGAATAGGCTGAATAGCCAGAAGTGAATAGGATTAGTAGGTGTCTATTCACTTCAGTTTGAGGTTGGCCTACATGAAGTATATACCAAAATTTTTGACTTCCAGATACAAGGGATTTTAGACCTGAAATTCAAGATGCTATATAGCACAAGAAAGCTGTTCTGTACTTCTCTGCACCATATTGTATGGTAAAAGCACCCGGCCCTCACTCCAAGATGAAAGGTCCATCATTAAGAGAACCAAGAATAACACAATCGGTCATGAAATTAAAATCTAACTTGTGACAATAGCAAAAATCTGTCAGTATTCAAACCAACAAATGGCAGCATTCATGTCACCTTAACTAACACTTTCCTCTAGGGGGATTTTGTCCACTTTGGAGTTTATCTCTAGCAGCTTGTGTCCTTTGCAACTACTGTACAGTATCTGTAGTGAACAGGCCCATGGAAACTGGGTGTTGATTGCTTGCTTGTGAATGCTATTATGAAAATATGTGCAAGGATTCTTTACATGCAGTAGGCCCACCGATCACTGTACATATGTAGCTACAGTAGCTTGGTCCACTCCTGCGGTGGAAATCCGGGCACCCTTCATTCTGCAGTACCAAGAACTTCACACGAGCACCATTTTGGTGCTCACTAGTTTTAATAGTATGGCTTGATCCATAAGTTTTCATAAACATTTACAGTGTAATACATAGTCTTTTCTTGTTACTCCACACATGGCAAAGGTTTGATTGGCATATAGTGACAAATTTAACTAGGGATACACCAGAGATCTGGTCCGGCCGAATAATGAAAAAACACTCGGTTCCAGTTCCGGCCAGATCTTTGAAGAAATCTGGCTGGATTTTCCTTCAGTTCTAGCCTGAAGTGTACCTCCATCATCAAAAGATATGAGTAACTTCACAGATACATTTAAAACCTTTGCTAAAGTTTTCTGCCCATGTAACATAGCAGGAAATTGTCTCATTTATGTCGTGTGGGTTAGGTGATCCTGTTTCATTGTTGCACTGACAGTGACTCAGCATCCATTGTTTAGTCTTATACAGCCATCGTAAATATGTCCAAAGTTAGTGGAGCTAACAATGAAGATATATTCAAAGTTAGCTTACAGTATGTTGACATATATAACAGAACCCACATTTGCAAATGTACAAATACTTAACAGTTATTTAATTTAATTGGTACATGTTCACAATTTCTATCAATTATTCATTGACAATATGCACAATCACAGTCACATTAATCAGAACATTTTAATTTACTTCACAGTTAATGTGACAATCAAATTGATTTTGTTGTTTCATGAAATTGGCAGCTTAATTAGTAATCTTACTCTGTCAATTAATTTTCTGTCTGCATCATTCTAGTCTAAACCCTACAAAACAACACTAGCTTAGTGACCCACAGTGGGATCGACCCACTATAACAGTATCATAGTCAACCACCGCTCCTCTGTCTTTATACCAGCTCCCCCCGCCCACAGTGCTATATTTAATGTTTCTCTTTACAAGTGAAAATGTATGGTTCCGGCCAAACTTTATCCGGCAAATCCGGTTCCGGCCGGAACCAAAATTTTGGATCCAGTGCATCCCTAAATTTACCCCCTTACTCATGGTGTCTGCTTTTGTTGCTTCAGGTGTTTGGAAGGAATGTGCGGTAAAGTGTAGGCCTAGTTTAGACTATTTTGACTCACATTGTGCTATGTGTAGACAGTTTCTATACATTTTAGGCCTATATCCCGAGGAGATTGTTTTAAATGCCACACTTGCATGCGTGGAGAGTCGACAGATTGCGACTGTAATTTCATTAATACTATAAATTAGAGCAAGTGTTTTTGGGGGGCTGAATGAAAAATTTTGATTTTTTTGTAAAAATTTGAACAGTTAGACTGATTCAAAGTTTCATACATGTTAATACTGCTATTTGGGCTGCAGTAGTTTACAGTAGTTAACATCAGATTCATTTATTCATAAGGTGGTAATTCAACAGCCAGTGGTTGATTGGAATCATGTTACAACCAGGGCTACCAACAGAGAGACAAAATAATATAGGAATTTTCGACAAATTAGGATGTTGTCTCCAGAAATATAGGAATACATTGGATATGTGCAAAATATAGGTGAAGTGGGGTAGGCCTGCAGTACCACCATCTGGCCTTAAGTATGTGGTCAGTGAACTGTCATTATCTTTAAGGGAAAATGCCAGATCATTAAAATTTGAACCGGAACGAAGAGCTTTACAATCCACTCTTTTGGTGGGAAGGAGTGTCATTCTCAAAATAACATTAAGGCAGCGTTTCTCAAAACCAGCTACCTATATGCCTGTAACTCCTGAAAATACAGTAACCCCTTAAATATGAAACCTTTTAATTTAACATAACCTAACATAACAGGTTAAAGGGCAAAGCAGGGCTGAAAGCCCTATAACATGCCCTGTGGACTCAAGCCTGAATACAAAGACAACACTGGCCCAAACTAAGTCAAAACATTCAAATTTTTTCACTATTAGTAAAATCTTATCAATGTTAACCTTAAAAGAGTGGACAAAACTAGCGTTGATAACCACTCTGGCTGGCTATTCCATCCATTAACAACCCTTTGAGAGAACTTCATAATATAAAGTCTGCGGAAAGGTTTGCCCATTTTTTACTATGACCCTGGACCCTGGAGTTAGAACAAACCTTCGAAAAGCTACATGATGACAGAGCATTGTGCTCAGAGAGAAATTTGAATACCTGGATCATGTCACCCCTTTCCCTTCTTAGATCAAGGTTTGTAAGCCCTAGCATCTCCAGTCCTTCATGACAAGGAAAACCACAGACCTCTGGAATAAGCCTAGTGGCCCTTTGTTGGACCTGTTTCACAAGAAACTTACCCTTTTCATAGAAAGGATTCTAGGCCTGCACAGCATAATCAAGATGATGTCTAACAAACTGCTTGTACAAATTTAAGACATTATTCTTACTGAAACAACAAAAGTTCCTCTATATTAACCCAAGAAACCTATAACCGTAGCTCTAGCAGCAGCTGCAGTGCACTGCTTAGAAGGCTTTAAATCACCAGTTATAAAGTGGCCAAGGTCCTTTTCCAAAGCCACAACGTCCAAAACTCTCCCATTCATAATGTACTTAACATGGGTTGAATTCTTGCACCAAAATGAACTACCTTGCATTTGTCCACATTAAAGGACATTTGTCAAGTTTGACACCAAGACATTAAGTTGTCCAAGTCATTTTGTAGTGACAAAGCATCATTCAGATCATTAACGATCCTGTAGAGCTTAGTATCATCAGTAAACTGACAAATACTACAGTAGAAGGGACAGAGCTATCAATATCATTGATGAAAATTAGGAAAAGAATTGGGCCAAGAACAGATCACTGAGGAACTCCACTAAGAACATCCTTCCATGAAGAAAAAGCACTGTTAACAACAACTCTGTGAGACCTGTCATGGAGCCAGGAACTAATCCAATCAGCACACCTCCCTCTAATACCTACTGTATGCAATTTAACAAAGAGTCTAGACAAAGGAACTTTGTCAATTTTAGCTTTCTGAAAATCAAGATAGATCGCATCAACACAGTAAACCATGCAGATTCAGAGAAAGAGTGACATCCTCTAGAAAGCTCAGTAAGTTAGTAATACCTGTTTTGTAGAAAACCATGCTGAGACAGGCTTAGTATCCCATTGTCCATATTACTTGGGCAATTCATCCTTAATTGAAGACTCCATAACCTTACATACAACACTTGTAAAGCTAACAGGCCTGTAATTACATGGTAAACTGCGATCACCTTTTTGAAAATTGGAATGACATTAGCAAGTTTCCAATCAGAAGGCACAAAGTCAGTGTCTAAATGCTTCTGAAATACAGTATAATATTCAGAGGAAGAGACAAAATATCTCAGCACTCACTAAGAATGGCAGGATGAATCCCATCAGGCCCTGTGGCCTTACAAGCTTTCAGATTCCAAAATTTTTGAGCCACCAGATCATCAGACAGAGCAATATCAACAAAGGCAAAAGGACTATCAGTACAAGATTTAATACTCACCAAAGGGGATTCCTTCATGAAAACAGAGACAAAATAGCCATTCAGTAAATTAGCCATACCTTGATTACCACTTACAGAAGTACAGTACCTGAATCACACTGGAGAGGAATCACACTGGAGAGGCCCATGGCTCTCCTTCACTTTCTGCTTTGACCTGACGTAAGCATGAAAAGATTTTGGATTAGGCTCTTGACCTTCCTGCCCAATTTCCTCTCAAACTTACCTTTTGTATCCAAAATCAGTCTCTTTAACAAAAGTGCTTATTCTTTGAAGACATTAAAATCTGAAGACGTTACTGGCTCTATAGCAGTGCAGCCCTAAGAACCTCTCAAGTAATGCAGACTGGCCCATTTCTCCTTAACATTCTCTTAAGTGGAACATAAATTGGTAGTGTCAACAAGAGTCTTTGTATGAAAGGTACCCCAAGCATCAGCAGGACCAAGGTCAGACAACAGAAACTTCCACTCCAGAAAAGACACTTTTTCACCCTTCAAAAATCAGCTTTGCTAAAATCTAAAATGAATTTATCAGTTCTCGGAAGGTTACAAGAAAAACATGGATCAAAGCTAATGAGATCATGGTCACTAGACCCATCTTTTTCAACATATAGTTACATTCCTCATCATGTTGTCATCAGTACTGAAAACAAAATCAAGGCAGTTATCCCCACAAGTAGAAAAAAGTACATGCTGAGTGAAAAGACATCAGACACAGTACCAAAGAAGACCATGAGACCCACTTGAATGAGAATGCCAATCAATATCGAAGAAGTTGAAGTCCCCAAATACAACTGCCCATTTAGGAGAGACTTTCTTGAAAGAATCCAGCAGATTCTGGTTATTCTCAGCACGGAATTTGGTGAACGCTAAATGATGCCAATAAGCAGAGGGGTATCCACCTGACCGTCAAACTATAACTGCACCACAAACAATTTGAAAACCCAGATGCAAACTTAGCAGTAATATCAACACAAGTTAGGTTATCCCTGACAAACAGCAAAACTTCACCACCTCTCCCTCTAACAGTGCCAACTCTGTCCTGTCTGAAAATTTTGTACCCTGTGAGATGAATTTCACAGATTCTATAAACCACCCTACATAGCCAAGATTCAGTAACACTAACCAAACCTGGTTTGTCTACAGTAATTCAGCAATAAACTCATTAAACTTGTTGAGGATGTTTTGAGCATTTGCAAACACGACTTTAACCCCAGAAACTGCCCTACCTGTTAGATTTTGATTTGAACTACTTTTCACTTGAACAGGGCCCTCCATACTGTACAACTGACATAGAGATACTCCTAGAACTGAAATCCCTCGCCCTTGAGCCTAGTTTGACAACTGGTAGGCTAATACTGACATTTTAAATGAAAAGCATATGAAATATAGTAGCTTTTCCCTTTTGATAGGGATATACATGCATGCTTTTTTTTTCAAAATATAGGAATATACAGTAGGAAATATGGGATTGTTGGGAGTCCTGTTGTTCTCCTGAACACTATAACCCTATTGCTACTGTAATCCTACATTGTAGCTATGTCCTACAGATTTACTGTGTAGTGGACCTTCAGTCTAGTGGGTCCATTGGGATTCCCCTCCAATATTGAACTACTACATATGGTTATTGGCAGTCAGAGCGGCAATTTCCTGCCATGACTAAGGGGTGCATCATTTAACATAAGATGGAAATGTTAAGTGCAGTATTGCTCATTCATAGTTTCAGTGCTAGTGAAAAATAACCTTTGTATTAATTTCTACAATCTTTCACGCTCGGTAACTGTTTCTTCCAGATAAAGAAGCACCAGCAGAAAATTGAAATGGTACTGGATAGTAAGAAGATTCAGTATGAGAAGATAGACATAGCTGCAGATGAAGATGCAAAACAAAAGATGAGAGATGGTATGGGTGATCCTAAAGGTCTTCCACCACAACTCTTTAATGGAGATGATTATTGTGGGGTAAGTCTGGAAACTTGTGGTCGCAATCTAGAACACACTTGGTCAAAATCTGGAGAGAGCTGATATGATCACATGGCACTATCTTGTTGTCTGTCTGTCAACATTTTTGCAAAAAAGTGCCCTTTTCACACATTATTTAGTCTTGATGATACTTGGACATATAATGATCCTTGAGCCCTGGGCTGTCTGTGGTGTTTTTCCAGGGTTGCATGGAGATAAGGAGGGGTGATGTAGATTCTAGAATCTAAGGTCAAAGGTCATTCAGGTGTGTCAAGAAAGAAGGGCTGCTTCTTCTGTATAACTGAAAGAGGTATACATGATGTAATGTATAGTTTTAAATGTTGTTATGGACCATTTGTTGGAAATTTTTGATAGGTTGTAGATGTTTTCTTCAAAGCCTGACTACTTGAGAAGCTCATCAAATTTGGAAAAGCACTAGTATGATATTCTGTTTGGAGTTTGTATTTTGTACTTGTCTGCAATACTTTGCAGTTTGGGGTAGGCCATTGAAGTATGTCAAGTAGACAACCATTACTTCCAGACTCTCAGCATATCTGTAGTGTACAAGCCATGGGGCTAGGGGCTGCAGCCCCCTGGTGAATGGGTACAAACAATATCTTGAGCAGATTTTTGGGAAATTCTGGCAAGTTTCACAGGAAGAAGAGGTTTTATATACTAAGGCAAAATTGGCACAGTCCTTCAGGAGAAAAATATCCTGTATGCCTTTGCCTTAGGGTTTGCCAAAACTACTGATCTTGGATTGAAAGTTGATCAAAGGTAACATTACAAATTTGTTCATTGGCCTTTGTGCATAAAATGAAAATACCTGTATGGAGAGAAGCTGCTTTGGGTGGCAGATCATTTTACAAGAGGGTATAAAGTAGATTTTTGGAAAGTATCACCAAGTATCACCAATTTTTGGAAAGTATCACCTACTACATGCATATTTTGAACCATAGAGAATTGGCTTTGGGGCAATGAGACTGCTTAATGTTGGGGGAGGGGGAAAAGAAAGTTGTTCAGTTTAGATGAGGGACCAGAAATAAAGGGAAAAATTTGTTCAATTTGGAATGATGAAGATGATGAATTCTTGTACATTGAGTAGCCCATGTTAAATGAACTACTGCACTATACCATACAGTACATAACTTACTGAAGGTGGGACAGTCCCCATAGGTGATGTCAAAGGAAAGTTGTCTATGTTTCATCAACAGCATGGACTGGAAATATCTTAAACTATTCAGTCTCCCCAGAATAAAGCTTAAAATTGCAATACAGGAGCTTTACCTCTCAAATGTATATTGCCAGATGAATGAATGCTGCATTATTTGAAAACTTGAAAGTTTGGTTTATAGGCATCATTCAAATGCAGGCTTCAACAAATACCCCGCCTGACGGTCTGGGACAAGTAAAAAGTTACTCGGGCAAGTACACTGTTCAATATCATAGCCCGCCGGGCAAGTACCCTTGCGAAGTCTCCTCCAAAGGAGTTTAAAGGCATATTGAGAGTGAACAGATAGATATTCACACCGACAAGCAGACTAAGAGAACAGGTTGTCCGATGGACAAGTAATGAAAAAAGAATTTTTCGAAGCCTGTTCAAATGCCATTCCTGGAGAACAATCAGTTCTTGAGGAAGTTGCAGTGACTTCAGGAAAAACAAAGAAAAATAAAGGCATGTGATTAGACACTCCATAGCTACTTGAAAAATGTCACAAATGCTGTACAGTCAATACTTGTAAGGTAAAATTTCAACATTTTATATCACAGCATACAAACTTGCTGTTAAAATGGAGTTCAACAATTGTGGTTCTGTTTGCAAACTTTGTAATAAATTTACTTAAATTTTAGTACCTTTTGGTACCTTTTAGGGCTTGATCCAGGAGAGACTGGGAGGTTGAACCCCCCACTTCTTTTTTTTAATTTGTTTTGCCATAGACAATTAGCAATGCTACCATACTTTGAAATGATACCGTATTTGCCTTTTGGTCCCCACCCCTTTAAACACTTCCCCATTTGAGAAAGCATGGATACTCCCTAGACCTGCATCCAAAAATCATGCAGTTTTTTTCCAAGTCTGGTTACAGCTGCCTTCACTAGAGTACTGAGGTATTTAATTCTTCATGTCTCTTTCCAGGACTTTGCTAAATTTGATGAGGCAGTGGAAGATGAAAAGCTAGAGGAATTCCTGAAACTAAAGTAAACTAAATCCTGGATTTGTCAAAGCAGACAACAAAGGCAGATTTTCTTTTACGGATATATTTGATTGGAAGTGCTAACCAAGATAACCAGGTGCATTTGAAACAAGCTCATTAAATAGTATTGTAAATAGCAATATGCGGGTTAACTTTGGTTATACTTTATGTTCAAAATCATCCCCTTTTTATCATTTTTACAAGGGTATAATGGGTGTTTTATGGGAAGTGGGTCAGAGACCCATTGATGCTTTTTTAAAGTGTAGTGGATGATGATGACATTTTGCTGGAAAATCCACCTTTTGAGTTATGCTTTGTGTGTTTGTGGGAGGGGGGGGGTTATGAAAGGTGAGAGAACATTTTATACTTTTGTGCCAGTGACCAATGATGAAAAAGTAGATGACCCCAAGGCAATGACATAGTTTTTTTTTAATTTTGCTGAAAAAAGTGAAAGTGTGTATAAAAGTTAGTCATCTGGAGATTCTTTGCAAGTTTAGCTTGCCTAACATAGATCATGTCTTTGAAATAAATTAATAAAAAGTTACAAATTAACCAAAAGGTTCTCTATTTTAGATAATATGGGCAACATTCCAGCAGTTCCAAGCCATTGATTGGTTTTTGTAAAGTGCACAGTAAGACTGACTGGCTTACAGAGATGTATGATGATCAACTGACACAGCATTTTATCTGTCAAACAGTTGATGTGGGTGTGTATGGTTATCATAATGCCCCCAAGGGGCATCTAATGTTAACTCTCTCATAAAAAATATTCCAGACAAGTCATAAACACTACTGCTAAGTTTAGATTTGTTCAACATTCCAAAAATTGCGTGCTTCTGGCACAGTTGATATCGTCTGTGTTTTTACATATTGCAAGCATTGCTTGGTGTAAAAGTATATACACATGGCAACTTGTAGGTGGACTTGTTCAGAGATGTACAATGACAACTGTATTAATTGTAGTGTTTGTTATTATGAAGAGTTAATGTGATTGTCCAGTTACAACCCCCCCCCTTCCCAACCCACTTTCCCCTTTTTCTCCCTTGAATGGAGAATCCTCCAGGTTACTTGTGAAAAGTTTGGGATGCTTTAATATGGTCATAATTCCAATAACTGCCCACCACTGGCTGGGCTAGATTACAACCTTGATGGGTCTGGGGCCAAGCTTTCATCAGAGTGCCTAGGAAAATAAGTGTCTCAAGACAATCAAATGACAGTTTTCATTATCATTACCATCTGAAAACCTTTTCAATTGTATATGCAGCCATATTAATCATATTTGTTTTGTTTTGCAAATACAGTCTGTGACAAAGAGGACCAAAATAAGGTACTTAAATATTTTTACAATTCTTTTGTGGATCTATCTTTGCTAGAGGCCTGGGCTGTAGCATCGGCTACTGGTAGATATGTACTGCTTACAATAAATGCATCATGGTGCAACCTAAGACGTAGTCTGACTTGTTTACAGACATACAGTAATCTCTAACTTGATGCATTTATAAAATTTTGCTACTGTAAAGTTAACTTGATTGTAAACAGTTACAAGCTCAAGTCACATCCCATATTTTTACGTCCAAATTATGGCATGAAAAACAGTGTTGTGTCATACCTTTAGTATGACAGTACGGTACTGCACTGCATTTTCTAGTGTGGTGTGAATGATACATCTATATGACTCAGTGAGGGTGCAGTCACCTCACACTTACAGAGCCCTACGACTATTTTGGACATATCTCATAGCTCTTAGAAATCTCTACTTAATTCCCTAAAAATGTCTTATGTTTCAAGGCATAAATGTCGCAGACCAAAGGTCAAAGAAATAATTCTTCATTGATGTAACAGTTCAGAAACAAAAAGAGCTGCTGTTTGTTAATTAGGGTAATGAGGTGTACTTCTTTCAAATCCGGGTGACTGCATTCTGTCTTTAAAGTCTTGTGTGTAATAACATTTTTAAAGAGATTGAAACTAAACTGAACAAATGATTGTTGGTGCTGTTGTTAATATTTAGTTTTAGAATATTGTGAGGAATAGTGGATGGATAGAGATTCTAGCAAGGTCTTTGGAATCTTGCATTATTAAAGATATACTGTAGTGTACTTTGCATTGCCTTTGCCTTGTATATGTGTTGCTGTTACTGAGAAAAAAAGAATATTTGTGGTAAAAATTGTGGCGTGGGTTTTTACTGCTGTTGATAATTTCATGTACAGTAATGCCATTGAGGCCACTTGCTACATTTTTAAAGCACTGTATTAATACTGTGCTTAAGATACAGTGATAGTTGCTGGATCCAATGAATTGAAAAAGCAGAAGTTGGTTGTTAAGTGGCAGATGTCCTTTACATTCTGATGTAAGTTGAAAAAAGAATAGTTTCCTCCATCACGAGGTACAAGCTTTGTAAGTGTAGGGAACTTGATTTTTGATAAAATCTATACTGCCATCTGGATCATTCTCTTTTGAGTTACTGCAAAAGCAGGATAGTGTAACTAACACCTGTTATAAAATCTTTAAAGAAAACTTTCCTCATCAGGAATATTCTTTCTAAACCATCTAGTTTATAAGAACTAGTCAATACATTGCAGGGACTAAAGTAATTTATAAGTTCACCTTCAGAGTGGAGTATCTTCTCCTCTCCCATTGATGGAGAAGAGAGATTCTCCTTCCTTTTGCTCTCATGCAAACACTGCTCTAAGTTACAAAGTACAGTAGTTAAAACAGATGCACAGTCATTTTTTCATTCCAGTGAACACTGATTTGATGGTTTTGGGGGGATTTCAAAAGGGTGGGGAGGGTCGGTTTATACAAAGATGGTGGAGTGTGACCTTGAGGGAACTGATTTGCTGATATACTTTCAATGCACAAAAGGTGCTTTCCATTTTTGGAGACATTTCAGAACTTCTCTAACAATTTATAGCTACACTTAACATGTGGGCTTATCTGTGTACAGTAGAAGGAACGGATGTCTTTGGTCTTTCGGTTTTCAGGTAGTGTCTTTTCTATTTGTACGACTTGTATATTAAGTTAAAATTTTACATTTGCACTTAAGTTCACAAATTAATAACCTTTGCCATTGTTTGAAGTAGGAGGGTTTCTTAAGTTGTTACTTCCTGTTTGCATACTCTAGTAGCTGAAACTAGAAGGAAGTCATTTACTCTGAGTTTATTTTTTCTAAAGACAGCAATCACTAGTATTTGACACTGCAGGCTCCATTATTTGTATTATTCATGTGGCTACAACTATCTTGAAGGTTACAGACCTGTTAATTCACACAAATGTATGCACCTGTAGCAGATTTCTTTGGTAGTTTTCAAAATGAGGACACATGGTCAAGAACATTTTCAATTAAAATAAAACTGTAACTTACTATATTTGACCTTAAGCCAAATGCACACGGATGACAGAAAACGTGGAACATGAAACAACTAGAAAACATGTCTCATATTTTCTGACGTCCGTGTGTATTGGAAAAAAACAGAAAACAGATTTTGGGAAACAGCATTTTGCAAAACAAGCACTGCTTGTTTCGCGAAACAGATGTTTAGCTAAACAAGTGTTTCCCTATTTTTAGCTCAAACCAGCTCAAAGAGCTGTTTGAGCTATTACGATCCGCCACCGTCACTCTGTCTATCTATCTATCTATCTATCTATCTATCTATCTATCTATCTATCATGTCTGTCCACAATTGCCTTTAATTCTCTCAGGGGTACATTCGTGGACGGAATGAAACGAAACTTGGACACATTGGTCGTTGAACATTAGGCTACCCGTCTTGTTCAAGAAGTTGAGGTCAAAGGTCATTTAGGGGTCATTTATGGCCATTATGCGAATATCTTCAAAATGTATCTCCTCCCACAAATAGCTCTGTATGTTCTTGAAAGTTGGTCATAATATTTCTTACACAGTGGTTCTTTAGGGTTGTACACAGATTTTTGATCCAAGGTCATTCGAAGTCGTTAGAGGTCAAAACGTGGAAATATCTTTGATGTGGGATTGTATTGAGCCTGTGAGTCCAATATTTACCAAACATGGTTTAGTTAATCGATTTTTGAAGGGCGTTCGGCGGGGTGTAAAAATGTAGGTCAAAGGTCATCCAACGTTCAATTGAGGCCATAGTTGTAAATATTTTGAAATGCTATTTTCTCGAAGATGGATTACAAAATTTTCTTCAAAATTGCTCAGAAGGAGGACTGACATGTGCAGATTACAAAGTAATTCTCCAATTTGGGATGAAGGATACTTTTGATACCTTTCTGACCAATTTTGTGCCACCCCTCTCTTTTTACCAGTCTCACAAAATCAGTTTACTCCCTGTTTTTCTTTACACTGCACTCTCTTTAAAACTGTCTGTGTACAAGAGGTCAGTCCTGTGAGTTTGTTTAGGTTACTTTAAAGGGAGCTGCTTAATGGGCATTAACATTGGGTATTTCCAGATTGTGTGCATTGTCAGAGCACAATGTGTGTAAGACTCAAGGTCAAGAGGTCAAATGACAGTACTTTACTACACAGTATTCAGTTCTTCTGGGCAGTACAGTATATATATGAATTTCTGTATTGTGTGTGGTGATGAGGTCTGTTGGCATCATAATTGATCATCCTGCATGAGTTGTAATTGACAATCTCTTCCATGATGCAAAGTTAACCTGTTCTCTTGGTGTAAGATTCTTGTGACAGCAGAGAGCTGATAGGAGGTTGTTTACTAACTGTAACTTTATAATAATGTGTCTAAAAACCAGAAGCTACTGGACTTTTAGATGGTGCATTTTGGCAGTTGAAAGCAAGGATTGCACTGCTAAGGTAGGTGGGACAGTAGTCAAGACTTCAGAAGTTGATACAAAAGAGGTCAGTCCTCGATCTGCTCCTTGTCAAGAAGGACATGGGGATTTTAATCACTTGTAGCGACCACAAAAGCCAACACTTTGGTACTGGACAGCCAGTCTGGCAACTTCATGTTCTGAGACAAAATGTGAAGTCTCCAGAACCATATTTTTGTTTTGTAATTCATCAACAAATGCAAAGATTCCAAATAATTTTAATGTATTAGGCTATTCTTCCTGTGAGATTACTGTACCTTCACGCAAGTGGGGCCATGTGAGCAAACCATATCCCTGGGTGAAAAATTAAGTCTCAAGTTGGACATATTTTGGTTTACAATGATTGTATTAGGCTATTCCTCCCACCAGACCACTATACCTCTAAGCGGTTGGGTCCAGGGGCCTTAGATCCCTGCTGGGGGTCCAGGGGGTGAAGCCCCTGGAAGCTCCGAGGTTTCAGCATATTTCTGGGTGCTCAGGATAGTTGCATTTTCGTTCATAATACATATCATCCAATGCACTATAATTCAGAAGAGTTGGAAGGGGGGGCAAGGCAAAAATCTGAGGTATAAATTCCCCTCATACCCCCCTCCCCATCGTGCTACCACTGACCTCACCACAAAATAGCCCTGAAGATCTATATTTCCCCAACATACTCTAGACCATTTTCACCACAATTAGAATTCCTACCACTTCTCGAAAGTCCCTGTTACAAACAACTCTAAATCAAATGATGAAAGCTACAGCAAGTGCACATAAACAAAGCATCATTTCCCACTTCATAGTTTGAGCTTCTGCACCGTTGGTGCTCTAGTTTGTTTTCATCCAACGCACATGGATGTCAGCGTGAGAAAACACGAAACGTTTTCTGTCGTCCGTGTGTGTTCAGCTTTAGTACTTCATTTCTTGCTGGCATTCTTTGGCTTGTGAAAATTATGAGTTTTAGTTCACACTTCAAGCAGTGAACTTCACATGGAAACTGCATGTTTTCAGTAATGATTACCAGATAAATATTGACCAGATAAATATTGTGGGGGAAACATTGCAGACAATGAACCATACATACATTTCAAACCATGAGTCTCATTGGTGTACAGTGTGTCTCATATTTCAAATTTTGATGTGCACATGGATATTGTAGCCTCACATCTGAACCCAAGGGTCTTACATGTGAAATGTGTCCTAAGCTACAGTAGTCACACACTACACGATTGCACACCGCAACTCAACTCCATTGTTGGGTGTCCAACAGTTGTGTAGTGTGTGTATGAGTTTACAACTGCGACTGGCAATTTTAAGAGTTTTATTAAGTCACGTCACCTTCAGAACCAACATGTTCGTTCTTCCCGACTGAAGACATTGTGACTTAAAACTGGTCTTAAAACTGCCAGTCTCAGTTGCACACTATACGACTGTTGGAGACCCAACAATCGAGTTGAGTTGCGGTGTGCAAAGTGGTGTAGTATGTGGCTAGCTTTACATTTCCAATACAACTCTCACATAAATGTTGTGAGGCTCACCATGAAACAGGGTTGTCAAACAGAGTTGGCAGGTCTACTCATATCATCGCTGAGACTCTGTCCTTTTGTAAAACCACAGAAAATACTTATTACAAATTTGCTGGCACTTATCTTTACACAGTCACAATAGCCCATCACTGTTACAATCATTTCAGAATAGCAATTTTGCTTGTCCAAATCTTTCCATTGAACTTTAAAAATTTCATTTCATGACTTTATATTCCAATAAACCTATCTTTATTTTGGTGCATGGACAATTTTGAAATATTTGTTGAATTATTTTAGTGCACGTTAAAAATTGACAGTTTATATAAACTTTTGATATCATTGCTACTGAAATTTTTGTCATGTTTTCATTGGTGTCATGCCTGTAGTTTCATCCATTGATAAGTATGCCATGTACAGTAGCTGTTAGTTTACAGATCAGGTGTGCAACATGTGGCTGGATGCTAAGTTTCTAAATTCTTCATTAAGATCTCCAATTATAGGAAATGCTACTCTAGTCCTGTATTTGGCCAGTTAGAGAGGAGAGTGGACATCAGCAACCTAACTTTGCGATGTTTGCCCCGGACTATGCCCTCTAAAGCACAAATTAGTGCTAAGGGGACCACCAGTTGTCTTCCAAGTGTAAAGAGAGATTAATAGATCCAATTGTAAATAGAACATTTACACAACTTGGCTCTGTACTATATGTACAACAGCCAGCCAGATGACGTATGTAATGGTGGCTAGGCACAAAGGGAAGGGGTGAATACTACTAGCACTACCTTGAGAAGGTTATTCCATGTGACAAGATAATATTCAACCACTCAATTTGCAGACTTAATTTCAATAGGCCATGCAGCTTGATACTTGATAGCAACACAGCCATTTCAGTTGCCTGCCTGGTGCATGTGTGTTTACTTGCAGAGACATATTCACTTGTTTGTGACATTTTACCAATATCTGTGAAAGAGGTACTACATCTTTAACACCTGCTGTAAAGGTTGCCAGCACAATACTCTAATAAAATTGCCCTGACAGTGAAGAAATTTAAATCCCCTTTTCATAATCCAGACTCTGAGAATCATATCTTGTCCCATAATATTGTAATTACTCAGTGTAGCATTAGTAGCTAGTTCAAGTCAGTTCTGTATGTGACAGGTAGCCTATTTTGCCATCAGCCAAAAGTTGTTGATTTTAGCTCTTTTAACTGACCTCTGCTCAAAGTTCAACTACCAGATCTCTTCAATAAACAGAGACTGAGCTCAGTGATCAAACCCAGTATGTCCACCTTGAATAACTGCCCTTTGTGTTTAATGAGATTGCTATCAGATATATAATAAATCAACAGGAAGGCAGCTCAAGTAACTTGCTGTGGCGTGAAAGGAATAAGGATGGGACTCATTACTCACTATCCAATACCCTGGAATACCCTGTTATTTGACCCAGATGTGTTTAAGGAATCTGTACTGACTTATGGACATTTATAGTATGTTCCCCCTAGTCCTCTTGAAGTTCAGGGAAAATCAATTTCCATGGCAGAGTGTCACGCAGAGAGTTAAGATTAAATTCTTGGTTGCTGCCCTCTGCTTAGTAGGCCGAGTTCTCTCGGAGAGCCGAGCCAGTCTGTATAGCCTAGGCCGCGTATCTTTCTATTGTTAAGCAAAGTGATGAAATGTTAAGCCCCTAAAGGGATGTTATGGGTAAGGTGTTTCCCGCGAAAAGCAGGCAGTTGCCGCACATCTTGCAACGGGGATGGACTAGAATCGAGGAGCAGACTCCGACATATTTTTACTGCCAAGGGCAGATTTACCATTGAGGGTAATATATTTATGTCTACTGTGAAGACAAAATTGAAAGCAATTCGTCGCAGAGGTCGATCATTGCAGTGTAGATATCGTCGTTGAGGTCGATAATCTAAAAAATAAAAGTATAAAAGGTCTGGAGGCTCCGGGCACTTAAAGCCCCACCCAACGAAATTGGAAAGTCCATTCAGTACAGAAAAAAAAATCATTCCGGAGATCCGTAAGTTGTATTTATTATTTTGGTGCTAGTAAAAAGGTGAAAATGTTAGTATTTCTCACCAAACTTTAGGGTCATGGTGAAAACTTTAGTAAGCATGAGATTAATGGGAAAATTGTTCAAGACAAGCAGTAAGTGTAAACAAATGCAAGAGTAAAAGCTATGCACAAGGTGCATTAAGTGTAAACAGAAATGCAAAAGCCGTGAAATGAAGAAGTGTAAAAATGAAACAAAGACAAAGCATTAAAATGACTGTGCTGAATGTATTATCGTAGTATCCATAAGAAAGTATTTCAGGGAAAAGAGGATGAAATGTGTGTGACGAAAATATTGAGTATTTTGGTTGCTGAGAGCAGTATATTAATTAATTAATTTAAATGCCGTCCATTATTGTATGACAAATGTATGCTAAGTTGCATAATTGGGAAATTCCCGGGGACGAATTAGTCACTTTCGAGAAAGGTATTGCTATGGTGATGCTAGTCATGTGTTGTAATTTTGTACACTCCACCAGGGTTTACACGAGGCAGTTTTGGCTCATTACCTCAGCCACCACCCATTCCCTCAGTCGTCTCATCACCTTATTGCATTCGTTCTCGGCTCTTCCAAGGGACAGCTACACACTAACCTGCTGGGCAGAGCACTCGTCAAATTAATACGCGTAGCCACCGGATGAATACAATCAAACCCTATTCGCGCACACTCACCCTTCGCCAACTGGAAGCAGTTTCTCGCGAACCACAAGTCCGCTGACAATCTCAAGGACTGACGGACGATTTGGTTTATTTATTTATTTATTTAATTGTAATATATCCAGTTCTGTATAATGTATATATGTTCTTTCACGCAAGATCCAGATTCTTGCAACATATACCAGAGTAGGCTATTGTTGTTTTGGCGTTGACGTGTCTATAGGACCAACCCTCATGAACCTTCCGAACTCCGACCCACATTTACGCCGTACCTGTGACATATTTGGGGGCCTATCCGGGAATGTGAACCGGAGTATCGGATTGTTCTGGTTGTGAAAGAGACGTCACGTCAAATACGCATGGTAAAAATTTCAATAGTAAATTATTATTTTGGTAATGTTTACACATAGTAAGGGCCTTTTAAGTGGTCAAAGGTTATAAATTTGATTGAATTTGCGTATAGTGATGATTCAAGGGAAAAACCGGGGCAAGACTATCAATTTTATTTGGTTGATCTGTGGTTTTGAGCCAAAACTAAGCCAGACAGTTCAGTGTGCTGGGCTAGTAGTATTCATTACAGTTACATTTGTTCTGCAAATAGCAGTTCAGATGGATTTAGAGCCATATATAAGACAGGGCAAAGAGCTTGGCCTGGCGGGCAAGGAGTTGTTAGATTTTGCAAAGTATGAGAGAGATCTTGCCCAGGAACAGGAAAAAATAGCTAGGGATGAAAGGAATTTAGAAAGACAACATCAAAAGGAGATTAAAGAATATGAATTAGAAATAGCAAAACAGTCCACGATTAGAAATTCAAAGGAAGATCTAGATGTAAGTACTTCTCAACCCGCTAGACGTACAGCCAAACTACCAAAATTACCCCATTTTAACGATGGCACTGACGATATGGATTCGTATTTATGTAGGTTTGAAAGGTTTGCCACCGTAGCGGGCTGGCCGGAGACAGACTGGGCTACGTCACTGAGCACGTTACTCACGGGGAAGGCCCTTGACGTTTATTCACGTATGCCCATTGAAAAATCGTCAGACTATAAAAGTCTGAAGTGTGCACTGTTGTTTAAGTATCAGCTCACCGCTGAAGGTTTAGGAACAAATTTAGATCGGCCAAATTGGAGGTAGGAGAAACATACAGTCAGTTAACAGAAAGATTGAATGGTTATTTGAAGAGATGGGTGGAACTCAGTGACAAAGAAAAGAAGTACGATGACCTCGTTGACCTACTTTTGCAAACAGCTTTTACGGTCAGGTGGGAAAGAGTTGGCTGTGTTTTTAAGAGAACGCAAACCAAGTGATGCAAAAGAAATGGCAAAATTAGCCGATAAATATCTCGAGGCTCATTTGAATTATGACAAGAGTAGAAAGAAGTCTGGTAATGAAAGTAAATCGTTTGGTAAATTCGAACGGGAGCAAAGCGCTTCTAACAAGTCAGAAAATGTCTCAGCAAGTCACGGTGACGGTGCAAAACGAAAACCCTGTTATGTATGTGGGAAAACCGGACACTTAGCTAAAGATTGTTGGCATAAATTCAAAAAGTCTAATATGAGTGAAAAGGGTGCAGGTTTACGTGTGACCGAAGTTAAGGAGGTTGGTAAAACCAAAGAAGAGAAAACAAAGAATGAAAAAGAAGTAGCTGGATGTATGTATGTTGGTAGTGAGGCAACCCTTTGTCAATGTAACGAAATTGTGGCAGACAAAGTGACGTTAGCATGTGGGCATGAACTGCCAGTAATGAGTGCAGCTTGTGCGCCAGATAAAAGTATGCCAATTAGTGAGGGTTTGTCGGAAGTAAAAGAGTTACACTCCTTCGTGACACAGGATGTAGTACAGTAGTAGTGAAGAGAAGTTTGCTAAACGAGCAGCAATTTTCAGGAGTAAATCGAAGGTGTGTGTTCTGTTGAATGGGGCAGTGCTAGATTTACCTGTAGTTCAGGTTACAATTGACTCACCTTATTACAAAGGTACTGTAGAAGGACTATGCATGAAAGATCCTTTGTATGACCTCATTATAGGGAATATCGAGGGTGCTAGGGCACCATATGACCCCGACAAGGGCTGGAAACCCCATCAATTCAAGTTGTTTCAGATGTTGATTATGCAAAACTTCAAGGTGAAAAGAAAGTAGAAGAGAGTTCTGCTGTAGAAACTAGAGGAGAAAAGGAAAAGACTTAAAGCCTTTGAAAGTTGTAAAGCCGGATGACTTAAGTCTAGAAATAAGACCCGTGGATATTGAAGCTGCTCAAAAGGCAGACCCCACCCTTGAAAAATTTAGGAAGTTTGCAAGTGAGGGTAAAGTACGCATTTCCAGAAAAGGAAATGAAACCAAATTTGTGTACATTAAAGGTTTGTTATATCGTGAATTCACTTCTGATAACATGAGTGGTAGCAAAAAGATTGAACAACTGATTGTCTCTAAATTGGCTATAGATCCAAGGTGCTTAAACTGGCACATGATTCGGCCATGGCAGGACATCTCAGGGTCAAGAAGTCACTAGATAGAATTCTCGCAAATTTCTATTGGCCGGGGATACAAGGAGATGTACGCAGGTACTGTGCATCTTGTGATGTATGCCAGAGAACAATTCCCAAAGGAAATGTACCAAGAGTCCCCCTAGGTTCCATGCCTGTCATAGATACCCCCTTCAAAAGGGTAGCGGTCGATTTGGTAGGGCCACTTCAGCCTATAACAGAGAGAGGAAATAGGTATATTCTAACATTAGTGGATTATGCCACAAGATACCCAGAGGCAGTACCTTTGCGGAAGATTGAAACAGAACGGGTTGCTGAAGCCTTACTGGAAATATTCTCTCGCGTAGGCGTTCCAGAAGAGGTTTTATCAGATTTAGGTACTCAGTTCACCTCCGACTTAATGAAAGAGGTAGGACGTCTTTTGTCCGTGAAACAGCTCACTACGACCCCGTATCACCCTATGTGCAAAGGGCTCGTCGAAAAATTTAACGGGACGTTGAAGCGTATGCTTCGAAGAATGTGTAGCGAACGCCCCAAAGATTGGGACCGGTACACTCCAGCTTTACTGTTTGCGTACAGAGAGGCACCACAGGAAAGTCTAGGATTCTCCCCCTTTGAATTACTGTATGGAAGGACAGTTAGAGGTCAATTAAGTATTTTAAATGAGCTTTGGACAGGAAATGGTCTTGACGGATGAAGAAGTTAAGACCACATACGGGTATATTGTTGACTTGCGTGTGATAGATTAGAGGCTACATGTGAAATAGCCAGGGAAGAACTTGCCAAGTCTACTCGTAGATATAAGAAGTAATACAATGTGAAAACGAAAGATCGCAAGTTCAAGGTGGGTGACCAGGTCCTGTTGCTTCTCCCAACCAGTGGCGCCGCCAGGGTTTGGTGATGGGGGGGGGGCATAGCAGATGATGTCACAATGCCACCTCAGTTTACCCCCAAGTCTGCTTAAATTGTACCATTTTTGTGCGTCCCTGCGATTGTACACAGCAATGTGGAGTCCTTTTTGGCACTACATAAAGGTGCCGCCCTGGGGGAGGGGTCTAAGGGGAGGGGGTGTCCCCCTCCCCTTTGAGAAATTTTTGTTAATTTAAGGTTGCCAAGATGCAAAATGGTGCTATCTTTGGAGTGTTTTTAGAAGTGATCTTATATGATTGGAAAATATCCTTATTTAGTGAATTCTAATTTTTGGTTAGGAGAAAGAAGAGAGTGTGCGTCCCTGCGATGGTATACAGCAGTGTGGAATCCTTTTTGTCACTACATAAAGGTATCATCCTGGGGGTGGGGTCTAAGGGGAGGGGGTGCCCCCTCCCCTTTGAGAAATTTTGGTAATATAAAGTTGCTTAGATGCAAAATGGTGTTATCTTTAGGATGTTTTTGGAACTGATCATACATGGCTGGAAAATATCCATAATTTAGTGAATTCTAATTTTTGGTTAGGTGAAAGAGGAGTGTGTTGTCTTAGAGAAGGGTATGTTGTCAACAAACCTCGCCAAGCCCCCTTTTTGGCTAGGCTTTAATGTCTTCTATTCGGGGAAAGTTTTTACGACAAAATACGTGGGTGGAGTCCACATAAACATTCTTGGACTATTACGAAAATTTTCCTTTGTCTCATTGTGCATTATAAAAGGGTATCTATTACTGACAAACACCTGTATAGTGCCTCCTGGAAGCTCTGTATTAATTATATAAAATGTGGCACTGATTTGATATTACCTGACATCCAAATGGTACTACAGGCTGTACAGAGTATAATGCCGAGCACGTTACAACAATGGTATTTTACTAAGTCTGAAAGAAAATCCAGACGAACATCTTCCATCAATGGGGAAGGAGAGAGAGAGAGTATAGGTGCAGGGAAGTGATATTAGACCGGTTAAGGACTAAAAGGCGCGTTTCAGAATATTTTTTCGTCGTAAGTGTATTAAAAACCACCATCTATACAGGTAGAGGCTGCGCGCGAAGCGCTGGGTAAAAAAATTTGAAAAATGTATAACGGCAAATACGTACTTTCAACCTTCCACATTATGCTACAAATTAGACTGAAAGATCCCATAGGCCCCTACAAATGTTGAGGATGTACTTCTGTTTTCGGAAAAGTTTTGTGATTAGAATAGTTGCATGTGTTTTAACCTTAATGATGGTCATGAGTTGGAGTGAAAACAGTGATGAATGCGTGCGAAGCGCGCCGAAATTTTTCATTAAATAAGATAACCATGACAAAACCTGCATTTATGCTCTGCATCGAGACACTTTCAACTCCCCAACAAACTTATTTGCCAATCACAAAGCCAGTCCGAGTTTACCTGAGAATTCGTAAACAGCTTTCAGCTTCTGTTGCTGTGCTTCTGTGGGAGTTGCTACCGGAAATTATTGATTATTAGAACAATATTGAGGTAAGGTTTAAAGCGCGCGGAGCGCGCGAAAATTTTGAAAGTTTGCGAAGGATTTGGAATAATTCTGATAGTTTGAGAACCATTTGTGATGGAAAATGGTTACAAAAGATCCATCACTTGGTTGAAAACACACCTCACCCTACCCCATACAGAAATCTATAGCTTAAATGCCTTTTGGGATCATTTTAAAATTTTCAAAAAAAAAATTTCTGAAATCGATTGGGGGGGGCACGCGCCCCCCATGCCCCCCCCCCGTGCCGACGCCACTGCTCCCAACAGAGGCCAATAAGTTAACAATGCAATGGAAAGGTCCCTTTCCTATTGTAAAAAAAGTGACACCTAATGATTATAGACTTGATATGAACGGTATTGAGAAAACATTTCATGCTAATTTGTTGAAACGTTATGTAACTCGTGAAGAGGTAAATCTCGACAAAGTCGAGAGTGTTGCTACTGGTGTAGTGAAAGCCCATGTAAGTGTTGTAGAGGATGAAGATGGTGAGTTTGAAGAGACCAAAGTTGAATTATATCCTATGACACAAAAGAAAAAGTCGATGATGTACATATTAGTGTGAGCATATCAGAAAGTGAGACAATTGAAGTGAAAGGATTGCTAGAGCAATATAGTGAAGTGTTCACAGATTTGCCAGGGTGTACTGACCTAGTAAAGTTCAGCATTCATGTAACAACGGACGAACCTGTGAGGTCAAAAGCTTACCCTTCTCCTTTAGCAACACAGGAAACGGTAAGAAGGGAAATTGAAGTTATGTTAGGAATGGGTGTTATTGAAAAGTCGGAGTCCCCTTATGCGTCTCCGATAGTTTTAGTTAGAAAGCCAGACGGGTCTGTAAGGTTCTGCGTGGATTTCAGGAAACTAAATCGGATAACAGTTTTCGACCCAGAACCAATACCAAACCCCGAGAACCTGATGACTAGATTAGCGAAGGCGAAGTATTTCACTAAGATAGATTTGACGAAGGGTTATTGGCAAATTCCGGTCCTAGAGTCAGATAGGCCAAAAACCGCCTTCATCACTTCTCATGGCCTTTTTCAGTTCAAGGTACTTCCCTTCGGGCTGGTTAACGCACCCGCAGTGTTTAGTAGAATGATGAGGAAATTGCTGAAAGGGTTACATAATGTAGTTAACTACATAGATGATATATTATATTTACGCCCACTTGGGAACAACATGTTCAAACTTTGAAGTTAGTAATTCAAAGATTGAGGACGAATGGTTTGGCAGCACGTCCTACAAAGTGTTTTGTGGGTTATGATTCTCTTCAATTTCTTGGCCATATGGTAGGCAAAGGGGTAATTAGACCTTTACCTGACAAAATTACGAAAATTTCTGAAGTGGTAAGACCGAAAACCAAAAAGGAAATCCGCTCCTTCATAGGTCTGACAAGTTACTATAGGCGTTTCATTCCGAATTTCGCCGCAATTGCTGCGCCACTCACGGACTTGAAAAAAAAGGAGGGCCACGAGAAATTGCGTAGGGAGGTGCTCAGCAAAGAGCCTTCCAAACTTTAATTTAAAGAGTCGTCTGGCGACCACTCCTATTTTGCATTTGCCAGATACAAATAAGGTGTTTATTTTACGAACCGATGCATCTGACATCGGATTAGGGGCGGTATTAATGCAACCTGAGGGTGACCAGAATTTTCCAGTGTGTTATGCGAGTCGTAAATTGTTACCTAGGGAGCAGAAATATTCCGTTATCGAGCGGGAATGTTTAGCAGTGGTTTGGGCAATCGCAAAAGTTTCATATTTATTTGTATGGGAAAGAGTTCGTGTTAGAAACGGATCATCATCCGCTTGCTTTCTTGGCTACCGCTAAACTAACTAATAACCGTGTTATGAGATGGGCTCTGAGTCTTCAACCCTATAGATATGTCGTTAAGGCTATAAAGGGTACCGAAAATGCTGGAGCAGATTTTCTCAGCAGGTGTGTTAATGACAATGTGTGTTAAAAGAGTGTACATAGTGTATATAGTAATGTTATGAGAAAAGTTCGAACCGAAACCAAGTAATTTACTTAAATGGGGGGGGGGGGGGGGTGGTGTCACGCAGAGAGTTAAGATTAAATTCTTGGTTGCTGCCCTCTGCTTAGTAGGCCGAGTTCTCTCGGAGAGCCGAGCCAGTCTGTATAGCCTAGGCCGCGTATCTTTCTATTACTAAGCAAAGTGATGAAATGTTAATCCCCTAAAGGGATGTTATGGGTGAGGCGTTTCCCGCGAAAAGCAGGCAGTTGCCGCACATCTTGCAACGGGGATGGACTAGAATCGAGGAGCAGACTCCGACATACTTTTACTGCCAAGGGCAGATTTACCATTGAGGGTAATATATTTATGTCTACTGTGAAGACAAAATTAAAAGCAATTCGTCGCAGAGGTCGATCATTGCAGTGTAGATATCGTCGTTGAGGTCGATAATCTAAAAAATAAAAGTATAAAAGGTCTGGAGGCTCCGGGCACTTAAAGCCCCACCCAACGAAATTGGAAAGTCCATTCAGTACAGAAAAAAAAATCATTCCGGAGATCCGTAAGTTGTATTTATTATTTTGGTGCTAGTAAAAAGGTGAAAATGTTAGTATTTCTCACCAAACTTTAGGGTCATGGTGAAAACTTTAGTAAGCATGAGATTAATGGGAAAATTGTTCAAGACAAGCAGTAAGTGTAAACAAATGCAAGAGTAAAAGCTATGCACAAGGTGCATTAAGTGTAAACAGAAATGCAAAAGCCGTGAAATGAAGAAGTGTAAAAATGAAACAAAGACAAAGCATTAAAATGACTGTGCTGAATGTATTATCGTAGTATCCATAAGAAAGTATTTCAGGGAAAAGAGGATGAAATGTGTGTGACGAAAATATTTGGTTGCTGAGAGCAGTATATTAATTAATTAATTTAAATGCCGTCCATTATTGTATGACAAATGTATGCTAAGTTGCATTATTGGGAAATTCCCGGGGACGAATTAGTCACTTTCGAGAAAGGTATTGCTATGGTGATGCTAGTCATGTGCTGTAATTTTGTACACTCCACCAGGGTTTACACGAGGCAGTTTTGGCTCATTACCTCAGCCACCACCCATTCCCTCAGTCGTCTCATCACCTTATTGCATTCGTTCTCGGCTCTTCCAAGGGACAGCTACACACTAACCTGCTGGGCAGAGCACTCGTCAAATTAATACGCGTAGCCACCGGATGAATACAATCAAACCCTATTCGCGCACACTCACCCTTCGCCAACTGGAAGCAGTTTCTCGCGAACCACAAGTCCGCTGACAATCTCAAGGACTGACGGACGGACGGTTTGGTTTATTTATTTATTTATTTAATTGTAATATATCCAGTTCTGTATAATGTATATATGTTCTTTCACGCAAGATCCAGATTCTTGCAACATATACCAGAGTAGGCTATTGTTGTTTTGGCGTTGACGTGTCTATAGGACCAACCCTCATGAACCTTCCGAACTCCGACCCACATTTACGCCGTACCTGTGACACAGAGTTTGGAAAAAACATCTCCAATTTTCTTGGGCAAAAATATTGGCTCTGTGTGCCTTGAAAAAAAAAATGGAAATCAGAATATTGGGAGTAGTGGGTATCTTACATCAAATTTTTCATAATTAAACAATTGACTCTTACCACATACAACAGGACTAAATCCAGTAGTGGACATCTGTGTGAAATAGTGTGTGTGTGTGTTTAGCTAGGGGAGGGGCAAATCTAGGGCCTGCATTTTTGGGTATGACCAAACGACATTGGTGTTGCCAGTATTACACCAAGGGCTTCACTCTCACAGATGTAGACATTGCCCCAACCCTACAAGAAATGTAAGCCAAATCTCACAAATCTTGTTTCCCTTCCAAATGTCTTTCATGAAATTTCAAAACATAAATTTTGCATACTAAAGGTGAACCAATTAGGATTAATCTTCCAAGAATTAAAAATTTTAGTATCAGAAATACCATCACACAAACAATGCAAGAGCCTTACTTCATTGGAATAATAGTTTTACTGTTCAAATATGGGAGACTACATTTGTTCCCTGCAAAATTATCTCAGATTCAATCTGCAACTTGGTGCAATGTCCACTAGACTAAAGGTCCACTTGGTCAAAGGTTCACAAGACAAAAGATCATTTGCCCTTATCCTACTTTTTACCCTAACCATAATCTCATGGTGCCCTTATCCACATAACATGACTTCAGCCACCATGAAGTAAACATCTAAGCAAGCATCACCATCTAATCATCTTGTCATTTCATCTTTTATTTTGTAGTCTGGCTGTAAAGCTACTCTTATACATGAGCAGGGTTCACCAGATCCAAAGTTCACTAGGCTAAAAATCCTATCTCTAATCACATGCTTCCCAATTAATAATCCTAATCCTAACCCTTTCTCCTGACCCCAGTCCTAATCTAAAGAAGATACTGTATTCCATTTAGCAGTTCTTGTGAAACTTTGATCAAGCAAACCTTCTGCATAGTAGAATTTCCCAAATTTAAAAACCTGACACTGCAAATTTCACTTGCAGGTTTATTGTCATTAAATCTTATTGTAGTTAAAATTTAAAAGACTTCATTTCTTTCAAACACAGACAAAGAAAAGACCTGAGTTTGTTAATATAACTGTATATATTGTCTTCATGATTCTCATAATACAATTACCATCATGTAGTAAGTGTTTTGTCTTAACAAACAGCTTGTATTTTCTGCTGTAGGATCCTTTTCACATATCTACAACAATGCTAGATTGAAGTGCTTCATTGCTTAAGTGATAAAACCTTGCACAAAATACATTATGGAACAAATCATAAGTACAATTTAAAATTCAAATCAATTATGGGTTCTCACTTCAAATATCAGGCGTCATTGACAAAGGTGCCATTGTCTCTGACCCAATCTTGAAAATGTCTGAGTAAACTGGTTGTGACATGTCAGTTTATTTCAACTTGTAAATGTTGCCTCTACATTCACGTTCCATAATTCATACTTGTAGTTATTACCTGGCATTTGATCTGACATATTTAAAATCACATATTGAAGATAAATATTAAAGGTTTGTCAAAACTTGTCTATGGCAAAAAGCATAATATTGGAAGTGCTGTGAGAAGCCTACATCTAGAACTTTGAATAACTTTCCTTATGATAATTGTAACAACAAAGTTATATCATTAAAACACATTATTAAACAAAGAATATTCTCTTTATTCTACATACACAGTACTCATAAAACAAGATCTCACTTTATATATAAACATCATCCAAAATTTCAATCATGATAAAAATAAGCACAGTGCTAAATTATTCTGACTCTGTCCATCTCTATAAGAAAACAAAGTCATCTAATCAATCAGTCCTGTGATGGAGATGGAGTATGGTGCAAAACTGACTTATTTTGCTAAGCAACAAATATTAATGGCACTGAAGCCTACAGTATATGCCAAGTGGCAGGAAAGGTGAAGCATATAGAGCAAACCCTTGTACCATGAGAGAGACTTGAACCCAAACACTTGTGAGGCACATTGGCAGGGTCCTGCCCTTAAAGAGTAATTTTCCTTAACTTTTTCATCACCTATGAAAAATCCATGAGTAACACTCACCATTTTTGGAAGGGGAGGGGGAGGTTTAAAAATCAGGGATAAAAATACAGTTTATGCATTTATAAGAAGTCTACAGTCATGTCCAAATTCTGGGACTTTTCCAGGATTTCTATCACATTTTCAAAACTTTTCCTAGAAAGGGAAAAAATTTTTCTAGAAAGGGAAAATGAAATGACTTTTTGAGGCTGCAGGAACCTAAAATTGGTGCATGGCAGCCCAAACCACTTTGCCATCCCAGCTTTTTAGTTTCTTATAACTTCCTGTTTGGAGATTCACAACATGCACATGTCATCCATACAGAAATCATTCTGGTTTGTTGCAATGCAAACTTGATTCTGACTACATACTGTACTGTACAAAATAAATTTATTCATTTTGCTAAAACAATGAAACATTGATAATATTTTAAGGAGATCCAAAAATACAGTACTTGCAGCTTCGTACTATGTATTTCCCAGTTAATGTGAAATGGTAAGAGACTTGGAGAAATTTGGGGTGTGCAAACTTAACCTGCATACAGTAAAAAAAACAGGATGCAATAACCAAAAACTATAACTAGTGAACTGCTTTGTGGTTTCTAGAAATGTAGAAGATTCAAAAGTTGCATGCTGTGTGTACTCTAATCAGTCTTGGCTCATGGCAATGTTAGCAATAGGTCTCAGAATTCGGGGAGGGGAATTCCACCTTCCAAAGGGGGATTTTGGTTCCAAGGGGGACCTCAGTAAGTTGCAACATCAAAATTCAACATTTTCACAACAGGTTTTCCCAAAAGGTGTGGAAAGTATTAAAACTTGAGTGATTGTTGAGAAGAGTGCAGGAATATTATCGCACAATATTCCCGCTGCCTAGTAACGTGACCACTGGCTCATGGTTATTTTTATTACATTCCACACTCATTAATAACCTTCCAAAGCAACACTTTAGTGTGTTTATTACCATGGCAACAGTGTGCAGTCACAGATAGAAATGCAGTTAAAGATGAAGTGTATCTTTAATATGGAAGAAAAATGTACTATTTTGCAATAAAAGTAACTTTGAAAGAAGACAGTAATGTATAAAGTAGACCCACTTTGGGCCATATCCAACCATTTTGCTGCATTTTAGATGGACTATTCAAAGCAGCTGTTTACAGTACTTATTGACCTTTTGACTAAAGGAAATCTAAAAAAGATATGCCATTACATTCCAGATGATGATTAAATAACTGAATATATCTAATTTACATTGTTTTTCTAATGTTCAATAAACTCTTAAATGAATACTGACAAATATCTCAGATACTTCAAACACATTAAACATAAAACCTCACATCTTCAAAAATTCATGCAATGTGAACACAAATTGGCTACAAATCATTATTTTCACAAGCCAGACCTTACACATAATTTTAAAGAACATTTAATACTCAGCTAATGTTAGTTTACACATTGAAGGAACATTGGCAAAAGTGGCATAATTTTAATTATCTCTTAAGCCCAGATCACACCCCACAACTACCTGCAACTCTCCGTCATATACAATTTGCATCAATGGTAGACATTCTGGTGCACCCGCTGCATCCAACTACAATTGAACATGTTCAATCGGGCTGACAGCTTACGACACGATGGAACTTTAGTCATGGAACAGGCCACGCTGCCACGACCACAGCCACCACAGTGGGTGGTCGCCATCATGTTGTGGGTTGTCGTGGCAGTGTGACCCGGGCTTAAAGCAAACGACACAATGCCCAACTGTACATGGATTTTGTCATTCTAAGTGAGCATATCTGTACAATATTGGTGAACCCATGTTGCATCCTGAGGACTGAAGCCAAGATGCCAATAAAATGAGTGAAAAGTACAGGCAGACTAGTTATATGCCAACCTTCAGCAGGGATGTATTGAATTTCATCGTGCCGCCTGTGCAGTGGGTATAACAAGGGTCCCTGCATGTTCCTTCTTAACACAAAATGTCAACATTTCCATAAATTGGTTGTAAAATTTAACTTCACTTTTCTGGAATGTATGATTAAATGATGGCTATTCAACTTACACAATCTTACCAAATGCCTTTTGTCAAATTTTCAATGTCTTGGAAAAAGATCAAGATTTGGACAGTCATGAAATTTCCAGAATCAGGGTCCATGCATTTTCTTTTTGACATTTTTCAGTATATTTGTTTAAAAAGAATTTTGTGACTTTCTTAAAGAACTTTGGTAACTCTTCTAAAGCCCTTATTAAATTACCTTTTAATACACTGCATATTCACTGATGTTTTATTTCGTGACTGTTTAGAGTTTTCTGAGACAAATGGAACTTGGTCAAACTTTTGGCTAGACAGTTTAAAGGCTGCACACTTTAAAGGCATTTTATCATAGTATATAGTACTGATTTGGCTGTTGATAAGATCAATTTATTTTCAATATAAGGAAGGTATACTTGCACAAAGCAGACAATACCAGATAATAGATACGTGTATGTAGAAGAAGAAGATCTTGGAGTGAATAAGATTCTAAGTTCGGCTCACATCTTCAAAAAGTGAGCTAGAATGACAGATGCCATTGCAACCATCCCTGAAAGAGCAATAGTAGATGCATGATTGGGAGAGACATTAAATTCATAATTCACTTTCATCGTCCTGGCCTCCATCCATTTTCTACCCCTTTCAGTCAAATATGGCCCAATCTCTGTTCGAATACGGTCATTGTACTTGTTATAGTAGTCGATCTAAAGAGGATTAAACAACAGCATTAAATCACTTCTGAATCTAATAGTCCAGCATTATGATGAACATTTGTAAACAGAAAGTATTTCTATTTCTTATTTGCAACAAACTCATATGCAAATGAGGCGGAGGTGTATTTGCCATTTTCAATCAAATCACATGATATTTTTCACAAATATGCCTTAAAAATCTGGGCTAAAGAGCTCAGCTTCCCCAATAGGAAGTGGTTCCATACCCTTAAAAAGAAACTTACTTTTGTTAAAAGTATCAAGGGATGATCATTAGAGGTGAATCACTGAGGAGGGGAATGCACAACCTACCGTATATGGGCCCAATATATTGCCAGAGGCTATTTCCACAGCAGATGGGATTGCACACCAGTTGTAATAGGTATTAAGGTAAAATTAAGCCTAAATTAATTCAATATAAAGTGATGAAAAGATTAAATATGGGACACAAAATGTCAAAACAAACAAAACTTGACAATGGCATTCAAGTGACTGTTTGCACAGGAGAAATGAGCAAGGCCCACTTGAGAGTTAAGAGTAACCAGTGACAATCTGAGACACCAAACTTATTTTCCCTAACAACCAATGATCCATGTGAAAAATTTTCCATTTTTCTTTTTTTTTTTGGCACAGTTAACTTTGTCCAAAATTTTTCTGATTCATTTCCAAGATCAGCAGCTGGCAGTAGCCCTTGGTGAACCTAACTTGTACATGAGGTTGCAACACTTTTTGTTGTGTCTATAATAGACATTCTCAAGTGTTCTGGATGGTGATCCAATTAGTTTTTCTTAAAAAAATTATAGTTGCTTGAATGTAATTAAATATTATGTTTTGTTATCCAAACTTTTGGCTCTTCAAACATTCCTGGACAATTTTAGTGCACATTGCAGGCCATACTTGGCCCGCTGGTGGCTACCCTTGAAAGCCTGGGGCCTACAAGGATAGGATGCATACGCAGCAAATACAATGGACACTCGAAAACTTGTCAAGTTCTCATTGTGACTGAAGATTTCAAAAAGTGTAAATTTGGCTCAAATCACACAGGTCAAACTCAAATGACAAGGTTTCCTCACTTTTGAGATAATGTAATATAAGAATTTTTCAAAATTTGAGGTAAAATAAGGAAAAAAATTGTTAAGAAAATATTTTTGCACAAGATCAGTTTATTTAGGATGTATTTCTTGTGATGTTAAATACATACTAGCAGCATGTTCAACCCTGAAACACTCACTGCAGCCCTAGTAGGTACATACAATACATAGGTGCAGTTTTATATATTTGCATATTTAATGTTATGGACCAGGGTACACATTTTAATTTTTTTTTTCAGAGGGGCTCTTTTCAAAAGCTTTGGAAAAATTTTCCCCAACAAAAAAGTTTTCAAGGCCACCTTGTATATTATTACTGCTTTTTTTCTCTTTGGAAATTATTTTTTTAAGGGAAGGGGAAATTTTCATAACATTTGGCATGTCTACACACTTGTCACCATCTCTCCTGGGATATTCTGGCTGCTGTAGGATCGAGTGGGTGGGGGGGGGGGGAGAAAGGCATCCCCAGTTGTCTTCTTGTATTTGGCACCCTCCTCTGGGCATTTATACACTGCAGACATACGAAGCAACATTAAGTACAATATGATTTAATGTTTTCAGTTTGGCCAGCCATGTTGCAACTTTAAAGCACCAATTATTATATAAAAGTTCAAGGATTTTTCAAACTATAACAAAAGTTCCGTCTTTTTCTGGATTTTTCACATTTTCTTACTTCATGCTACCTATGGAAAATATTCAAAAGGTCTTACCTGAGCTGGTGACAGCAGAGTGTAGTCGATCAGATTAGGGTCAAAAGGCACAAGGGATAACATCTCAAAGGTCATGTACTCGTAGGTGCTAAATTTATGCTGGAAAGTTGAAAAGGAATTAGAAAAATTATTAAAATGCATCCATGCATATTTAGAACCACTTTTCTTAATTTTGCCTGTTTTGTCAATTTTTCAAAAGAATCACTTGCTCTTTTATAGGAACACATAGGGACCGAATGAGTTAAAAGAGCTGACAATAGGACAGGAGACCATTGTCCCCTTGCCCCCTCCAACTACAAAAAAATTCAAATCATAATCAAAATTGAAACTAAGATATATGGTAAGTCAGGGTTCTATACAGATCATCACTGTGTAGTCTAGCATTTTTTGGCAATTTGTTTTAGTAGGTTCTTTAAAAATGAAAACAATTTCTATAAAACTTGTTGAATCTGGACAAGAACCAGACTAAATATTGGACATTTATTAAGGATACTATTTTATTATCAGCCACTGACAAGTAACCATTAGCACACTTACATTCACATCTAACACCCGACCGTCAATTTCAATGTTCTAATATCTTCCCCCTTCCCTGTCTCTCATCCCTTTGGTTTCCCCTGGATTCATCCATTTTTTCAACATTTCCATAGGCATAATAACAATCTTTCTTCAGACCCCCTCCCACAGCATTCTTTGCAAAATGATCATTTTCAGCATAATATTATCACCATTTATTAACATTTTTTAAAAAGTATTTTTACCCCTCTAGCCATCTCCCCACCCCCACACCAACAAACAGCTGTATGCTAGTAAAAGTGATGAAAATACAATGATCCCCTGGGAATATGAATGAGTAAAAGCTTTTCATTTTCATTTTATTTTATCAAGCTCCCTATCATCAAACATATGCTTACATCTGTCACAGCATCCACCACAATCATGTCATTTTCCAAACGAATGCCAAAAGCACCATCTTCATAGTAACCAGGCTCTACAAAGAAAAAGAGATTTCTTTCCATTAATTATTACATTATGACATATTTTACCTATTTTGTATGCTACAATTAGTGTGAAGCACATAGGCCGGCTTATTAATTTTATTCTGACAACAGCAACATTCTGGTCAAAACAAAATATCAAACAGATCAAGTTTTTGTGAAGGTGAAGTGTTTTCTTTTTCTGTCGTTTTCTGCTTTTCTTTTGGAAGCTTCATCTCATTCACGACAACAAAGTGATCCCTTGTGGAATGATGCGTATATCAGTGCTAAGCCTTTGCACCATAACATGGATTCACTGGGGGTAGAAGTTGGATTTCATCAAATGTTCCAAATTTGCCTGGGATTTTCAAAGTTTTAACTCTCTGCACATATCTGGTTGGCTTTGGAAAGAGAGTCAAGGACTCGTGCAAAAATAATACTTTGTGCAATTCTGCAGTACTGCTGAATGATATATCTTGCAATAGTGTATCCAGCACGTGTGTACTTACAGTACACAGAGCTACAAAGGCATATGTCATACATATTCAAAGCTATGTCAAACACATTTATTCAATGCTAACATTTTACAATATGATAACTTTTAGCAAATGTAATATTGCAACAAATATTGATTTTATACAATTCTAATACTTCTACAACACCACAAAACAATGCATATTTATTATTGTAATGAATATGGATGAATGACTATTTATACCCACAAATTATCACACAGTGAATATGGTAATGACTATTGATGAAATGAATATTAATAACTTAGATATATTGCTTTCAATCATCTGTGCTACTTTTCCTCATAGTAATGACAACCCTCAACCAAGGCTAGCAACCATACCCAAACTAGATCAGGAGTAATATGTGTTTGATATTGGGAATTCATATATATACATATAAACGTGGGGAAAATTTAAGGACACTATGCCACCACAAATATGGAGTTAAGCCTTAATTTTTTAACTCAAATTGGAATCTCATCTTTTTCAATTTCACATGAGAAACTGTGGATTGATCTCGACTGACAAACCCACCTTTCTACGACCCAGCTGGAATAAAGCCCCAAACTTCCTCTAAGACTCAAAACTTCTAATGCTACGGCACTTATATTTTCAGCAGTATCACCTTTTTACTAGGTTTTCTCCATATCACTTCATCATTTCTTGCTGTAACCCATGCACATACTGGAATGATGTAATATTTCACCCATACATATAAACCTCAGCCCAGCTGACAGACCTATTCATATTGTGTCCCTCACAAAATAACTTCCATCTCCTACCCACTTTAGCAAATTATAAATGATATATAGCCCACGATGGCTGAAAATGGCAATGAATGTGATCAAGTTAGCTATAGCACTAGAGAACATAAGCCAGTAAAAGCCTGAAATGGTAATAATTTATCAGAGTTCATTCATCTTTTATACTCTTTCCACATGCCTTCAAAAGGTTTTCAGAATAGCCTGCACAGCATTAAAAAAAAAAGACTACTTTGTGGTGAAGGTTGAGTTTTGAAACTGAAACCTGCAACTGGTTAAAATTTCTTAAATTCTAAAAATTAACCCAAAGGAACAGAATTTGTAACATAAAATGTTGATTCATGAATTCAAATGAGAGTTACCACACACAGACAGAAACATTTAATTCCAAAGGTACTTCAAATGTGGGTTAGTTCATCAGCATGTATGATTTACTTGTGATGTTAATTAGGAGTGGAACACACACTCTGCACCCCCATCCTTAAGAGAAAGAGATTCCTTTCATTGACTTTTCAGCCCACACCATAATATTTTCCCTTAGACCTTAGAAAAATCTACAACTACGAATTCCTCATTGTTAAAACACAAATGGTGGGTAAACCTTTTACGAAGTTCCCTCAATTCAAATCCAATCAAATCAAACAGGTCCAATTTCTCCAGATTGATGTCATGAGAGATTTTCATCAAACAGAAGTGAAATTTCATGAATAATTTGGCTCTGTAAATTAGTAGGGCCTGTTAACTCTACAAGGTCTGAATAGAAGAACTGACAAAACTTGCAATAGAACTATGCAAAAATTTGCTCCATATGACAATGGAAGAAGGGTTTTATCTGCAGCTTTGAAAAAGCTTCACACAGATATTAGCCACACAAAATTAGTTACACAATTTTGTCATACTGCCACCGACAAAATGAATGACAATACAAGACCTAGGGCTAAGTACTTTGTCCAGTGTGGTTCATGATGCCCTTTGCAAGGTTTACTTTGAGGCCCTCCTCACATAATGTTAATGAGCATAACCTCCCCCAGGGAGATGCAAAACACTAATCTTCCACACCTGCAGACACTACAGTGGCTTACTGACCCTTTCCATACAATCTACTTTATACCATCACATAGTTGGAGAATTTGAGTGAATTACCTCTCAGTCCCCATTTAATCCCTGAAATTTTTTGGTGCAGAGGAGGGGCTATTTCCCATCACCCCCTGCCCCCTTTTGACACAACCTGTGCTGCTCTTCATTAGTGCTGCTTCTGCCATGTACCCCTACAACTCATAACACAGTCTGAACTAGACCTTTACCCCAAGACCCTCACCCAGAAGTGTTACTTAAAGCTGCAAAGCCATAGCCAGTCCACTTCACATTCATACAAGCTTTAACAAATATGAGCATGCATCACCTGATGACAAAAGACTCACCATCCGACAAAAACACACCAGTTTGTATAGGTTGCTCCCCCGGGTAGTTGCCAATATTTATCGGATCTATTTGATATAACAGTCAAAAATGCAGGAAATCTGAAAACATTTCAGTGCCACACAAGACGAGAGATTACAATCTATCGCCTCACATTATGGCTCATATACCACAAAACCCATCTGGCTGACTAATGCATGCAACATCCAACAGCATGCTTTTTACATATACTAATAAACATACCATCTGAAAAGAACATTCCAGTCTCCATGGGTTTCTCACTGGATCTGTAACCTATGCTTATGCGAGCAGGTCCTGAAAGATTAACAAACATGTTAAAGCTTCTCCCAATGGGATGGATTTTTAGTCACTGATACCTAAGAGGAGAAAATCCCACAATGAAACAAGGAGAAATGCTGGTAAGAGATATAAACCAGTTGGAAGAAAAAGCTAGCACAAATGCCTTCATTATTCTGTAGATATTTAATTCTTAACTTTTAACATTCAAAGTGAAAGGACTGTTTTAAGTTGCATTAAATTTGAGTTTTCATGACCAACATTTTACTGAGGAAGTTCAAGATAAAGTGACTAATTTTTAGTCAAACTTTCCATTAAAGTGTTACTTTAACTCAACTTTAGTAAAATATCCCTAATGATATAACATGTAAGATCATAAAATAGAACGAAATTTCAACACAGAGGTGACAAAGTAAAATGGCTGGATCACCCAAGAGATGAATCAGTTCAGACAAATTCCTACATCTATTAGTTGGACATATTGTTGGTAATTATTGGCAATGGATCAAGTGCTTCATATTGGTCCAATGTAAGTGTAATTAAATATTTATCAAAAATGCCAAAACTTTACCCAACCGATGTTTACATTAACAGTGCTCCTTCAAACAAAGGTTCTCTTCTTACTTCTACATTATGAGTGATTACAACTCTAAATATTTTGCAGTTTTTTGCCTCATGTAAAATGACACTATTAGGACCGCCAGCTATTATCTCATAATCTACAGTTTTAGATTTTACTGTCTAAATGAAGGGAGAAGTGTACCCTTGAATCAAGTACATTTGCAGTAGACCTGACCTACATGGTAAATGGCATTGTGATAGCATACAAAGTGTCTAAAGGAAGTTCACTGCTAATATATCAGTATCGGCAGGTAGATATTCAGACATGAAATATCCTGCATGGGTAAAAGCTGATATAGTCAAACACTTTATCTTTAAGTATTACAATCTTTATCACATGAAACTGTAAACAATCCTTCTTGCCTTAAAATACTCTGCAACAATGTCATGCAGCCAGTTTTACAGTGGAACAGTTGACATGTACATTAAAGTGTAGTGTGTTGTATGTACAGTGTTACATAAGTGTAGGGTTATGTACGTAATAATCAGAGTATCTCCCTATAAACCTATTATCCTTAACTTTCGGAAAAAATATGCACATACTAGGACAAAATTTATAGAAAAAGTGGAATGCTAAAACATATTTGCTGACATTTTAAGGGTAATGATAAGTAGGTGTAAGGAGACACTATTTAATGCACTGTCCCTGAAGCTCTTGATGCCATAGACTGTGCTCTAACCCTTATTCTTTTTTTCCTCATAAGTCTTAATAAATGAATCCTAGATAACAGGTCAATCTTTTAAAAAAGCCCACTGGATATTATCAGCAAGAGAATGCATTCACAAAAACTTTTGATGCATATCAGTTCTCCAACTATGTTGGTGGCATTCTGAGCACAGAGCCACCTCTGATTTCCTCCCAAATTCTTGTGTTAACCTGGGGGAGGGGGTTATGGAGAAATGAGTATGAGCTGCACATGCCAAATTATCAACCACTGTACATGCTCTTACAAAGCTGGGGTTATAGGCCTAATGCTGGCTAGCACAGTTCACAAATTATTAGGCAATTATAATAAACATCCAGAGCTAATCATGTTGACAGTTGTATTGAATTCTCTTTACCCTTAAAAGCTAATCACATTGACTGTTAGTGTCAGTAAGCACTCTAGTAACCCGCTGTGCATGTATGCCCAATAAACCACTCTCTTATATCACACAGTTTTAGAGTAGCCTATAATGTGCCTCAGCGTGGCCTATACTTACGACATCTCAAAAGCTTACATAAAATTGAACAATTATATACTTTTCCTTAAAAGAATATCAACTAAGGGGCATATATTATTATGTTTGACTTACAAAACTTTTTACGCTTAAGGCTTTTTTTTTTTCACTAAAATCCAGTGCTAGTTGGGAAGCATTATACAGAATTATCTTACAACCACCTTCCCTCACAGCCAAACATCTTTTACATGCATCACTTTTTCATACATTATTCCTTTTTGTACCCAAATTCCCTTCCTTTTTTGCATTCAAATCAAGCATTATTACTGGACCTACCTTCATGGACATTCAGAAAGTGACCAATGCCATGTCCAGTGCCATGCCTGTAGTCAAGTCCATTGCTCCACAAAGGTTCCCTAGCAATGGCATCAATATCCCTGCCTACATGGTAAGAAGAAGAAGAAGAAAGGGGAGATACCTTTAGTGAACTTGTGCATAAAATCTAACAGAAAATGGAAGAAATCTCTAGATTCTCTTCACTGGTTGCTCCCTAACTGAAATTATCCATCCTTTCCTCTTTTTCACATGTGTGCAAAATGTACATTTGGGAGAGGGTCAAAGACCCATATTTTCACAAGTATAATAAATGCCAATGTTTCACCCCAACAGTCATCATACTTAGTACCTTTAAAGTGTGCTCTAAGAGGGGGTCCAAGCAAAGATGATGCCTTGTACTCTTGTGTAAGTGATGAAAAAATGGACACCTCCCCCAGCCCCAGAGATCCAAATTTATCTTTGATTAGGTCAGTACCTTCAATGTTCAGGAAAAGCTGTATGCTCTCAACATTAATGACTCCTAGAGCAAATCCCTTGCATGGGACCTTAGATTACCTTTCACCTCCACCAAAAACTACAGGGTTCTTCTAACTGAAAAAGGTCATCCACATACCAAGTATGAGAATTGTAAATTTTTTAATATCTTGAAATATCACGTTAGTGAGCTAAGGGTCACAGACACTTGGCACACACCTTCAACTTGAAGAATGTATAGGTTTCTGTTTAATCAAAACCAAAAGGGTGGAGTTGGTTGGTTAGTTTGAGTGTGCTGCCCTGTACACTAGAGATCTCTGAATCATTGAAACTCCGAGCAAGTTTAAACTGGTGAATTAAAATTTGGTATCGGTTTTCCGACTCTGGAAGTAGTCCAATTCAGGAAGTGGTAGGTTTTTAATCAGTTCAGCTGTCGAGGAGTAGTGCAGAGCAAGAATCCTCCAACCCAGCCTTTGGGGGAAGTGGCTAAAGACTTTGGAGCAAGACTGGGACTAGATCACCCTTTCCATTTTATCCTCTGAGCAATTCTCAAAAAGAGAAGGAAATTTTTGCCAGTGTTCATCCACGATCAATCTGGTAGAGGGCCCTAAATGAGACAAGTGTCTTCGTGACCATAAAACGTTAAACATATTGTAAACAAAATGAAACTTATTTTCCACGTTTTCCTGATTTCCAGGCAAGGAACCTGGCCATGATGCATAAAGACATGCAATCAAAGACTTTCAAACCAACAAGTCAAATTTTTCTCTCTCCTTTTCAAGTTTTATCTGTAATGTCGTAAAAGGCTTTGGATGAATGTTTTATTTTAATTATATTGTCTACTCCAAAATTTGGTGCATTCATACTATCAATGCATTACAGTCATTTGAATTTCCACACTATACATAATCTTCAGGCACACTAGCCATCCTATTGAATCTAAGGTAAAAACATGTAAAAAAAAATTGAAGAAAAACAAAATATTGACCATCAGTGTGAAGTCAATGACATCACATCCATCCTACTTCAACTTCATATTTGGCAGAAAATGTGATAACTCCAGCAGTATTTATTCCCACAGCTGCACTTAGAGAAATTAAATAAAAATTTCACCCTGATGTTAGATTAAATTCCCCTCCAGAATATCAAAGGTAATCTTTGATTTTTCCTATAAAAACACATTGCTATTATTCAAATTTATGTGTATTCCACAACACCCCCACAACAAAGTGAATTAAACACACACTAACTTGTAAACAAAGCTCATCCCTTTTCATTTAAAAGCATGTAAAATACGTTGCAATGATTCTGTTTTTCAAAAGCTTACCGTAAACACCAGTTCTGAAATTAGTATTCACAAGATCAATATGACCCATAAGTACTCGAGTGTATGCTTCCTAGAAATCAAAAGCAGATAAAATTATATTTTGAGGAAGTCAAATTAGGAGAATAAAAAGCATCCCTGATGCAAATTATTTTGTTAACTAAGACACACTCTTTAATCTTACACTTCTCAGTCTGTAAACAAAATTATTTAATAAAGGACAGTAGAGGTCACTGATTGTAAACCAGCCAAATCTTACCAGTCTCCACCCGTTTCCCGTGCAAGTATCTTTTACGAATCTTAGCCAGTAAGTACTGCATTTCAAAGGAAAACCAGGGAGTTTTTTGCACACAACTAAAAAGAACAATGCATGAGTTTTAACCTGGGGAAAGGGTATGGTAATGAAAACCAGGGTGCTGCCATCTGTTCCCTAAACCAAGAAAAAAGTAGGACACTTGAAGGGACACTGGATGAGAACAGAGAATGAAAACCACCATGACAAAGACCTGCAACTGCTTAGTAACAATATTTACCATTTATAAAGCAAACATGTTTATTCTTTTGTAATGCTCACAGCATTATACATCATGTTGACAATCATGTTCATTCCAAAGATACATCTCAAGCCCCCGGGGATGATACAACCAGTGCTGTCATTTAGGCACTCACAGTCAAACAATGTATTTGATTTTTGCACTGGCTCTGTACCTATTTTGATTTTTTTTTTTTTAACTTTTATTGTACAGCCCTCTGAGGCCTTGGCAGATTGTGCTTTATAAATTATTGTTGTTGTTGTTGTTGTTGTTGCTATTATTATTAAACAAGTGTAATGCATTGTAACCCTGGAAATTTGATCACAGAACATCCAGCTAAGAGGCAGGCACTCTAACCACTAGGACAAACAGAGGGTTCTACTTTAATGATGACTATGATATGATGTTATCATCAGCAAGCCATAACTGAAAAGGAATACTGGTATCTAGCTGAAGCCTAGGAGGAAAATAGCCACAATCTCCTAAAGTCTCCTTCCAGCAGAGATATTCCATTAATATCTTATTCACCCTTTGTCTCATGAAAATGAAATTAAAATTGCATTGTTTTTCAAACTGAAAGGTGTCTGAGGTTACCTTTGGTCATTTAAGGGAAGGTAATCATGGCATTCAAAATGACTTTGGTACATTTGATGGATGATGTTCAAGATGACCTCAATATGCCTTTAACATAATAAACCTTATAAACTATGATCAAAGTTTTACAACTTATTAGTAGTAATTTATGAAAGGTCAATAACCTTTGACATTCATGTCATTCTTTATCTTTATTCATTACTTCACATTAACAAAAGGCTACCATTGTTGTAAATAAAGTACAAATCAAGTTTATTACACAAACCTTTTCAAAAGGATCTGGTGTCCCATAATGCATTGTTCGGGTGATGTCAGTAGTTCCATCCCTGTCAAAAAATTCACACAAATTTCTCAGATATGAAGTCAAAACTTTCTTGTAAATACTTTTGCACACAGCTTTCCCTATGATCATTCAAACTTTGAGGTAGCAAAATGAATTAGAAGAACACCACCCATGCACATGCTGAGACTTGCCACCTTTTAGTCTTAGGTCCAGGGGGTCAATTAAGGACCCCTCGTAAGGTCCTGGGACAAAGCCCATGTGGGAGTCTAAGATTTGAAGCCCCTGGAAGTTACTGTATTTTTTGGAGTTCTTGCACCAGTATTTTTTATTCTTTTTTGTTTCAGTAATATTTTAATTAGCTATTTCAGGAACAAACTTGTACATACAAATGGATGTTGTAATGAAATCTGGAAACTAGCAAGAGCAAAAGGGAAACTCACAAGCTAAATAAAACTCATAAATGTGAGCTTCCCTTAACAAAAACAAGAAAAAAGAGCATTAAAGGAGGGTTTCACCTCCAGTAGTATTCCATATATATTAATAACCAGCAACAAATATTCAAAGGGCAAAAAGGCCTACCTAACATTTTTCACCACAGTGTGAATTTTAAGAATGCCTTAGATATCTGGTCTGACCTGATAATCCGGCCAGACTAACTAGCCACACAGTAAAAAAAACATCTGGTTCTAGTTCCAGCAGGATCTTTGAAGAAATCAGTCTGGACTTTAAGCAAATTCTGGTCAAAAGTTCCACCATCAATGAAGGAACATTGCTGCTTCATCAATTTTTTCACATCTTTCCAACTTTCTTTCATTTTAATTACTACTGTTACATGGTAAGACCTTGTCACATTAAAGTATTATAGGTCAGGCAGTCCCAATGTCCAAAATTAGTGTAGGTGACAAAAGAAAACACGATTTAATCTTTCCTACCTACAGTTATCCCATATACAGTAAGCAATCTAAACAACTATTCATACTTAAAATTTTTCAAATTAGTCTTGAAAATACAACTGTGCATCACACAAATGAAACTAGGAAAACAATTCATAACATGTTATCACTAGCATTTACTCTCACCCTAAAAATTGACTGTATTTTTGTTTAGAAAACTCAGAAATGTTATTCTGAGTGATTTCACTTTTTCACTTAATGTTCATCATCACTTTAGATCCTACTGAATTGCACCAGTTTTATTGACTTATTGCAGAACAATACCACAGTCAACCACTAGCTCTCCTTCCTGCCCCCTCCCCCTCCCCACCCCATTGCCCATTCATTTATGTTTCTCTAAATGTTTGAAAAGTCAGGTCTGGCCATATGAGGCACAATCTGGCAAGATCTGGTCCTAGCAGAATCTTAAACTTAGTATCTATAGTGCATGGGAAGTGAATTTCTTCCATATCTGCAGCTATACCTGCAACTTTAAGCCCAGGCCCAGGTGAGACTAGCCCTGTATTACTTTAGGCCATGTAGGCTGTAGCCTAGGCCTCACTATTATACAGTTTCATCTAACCATTTTGACAACAGGCCTTTTGCCTTCATGAAGTCATTAAAATGCCAATTTCATGGGATGGGGGAGGGGAAATATTCTTGTTCTTAATGGCTACCAAAACATCTTTACAGTCACACAGTGGTTTTCTTTTTGCTCTGTACTGCAGATTTCATCACATTATGTGAAAGTGTAACAGCAAAAGCTTTCACACACAATGTAGCTACTATAGATAACTTAAAGCAACTTTAAAACTACAAGATTTACTATTCAGATATGTTTTATGTAGGATAGCCATATCCTGGTTGAGAACCCTTCAGATGTTGTAAATAGAGCTAAAGTAGAGTTTTTGATTACTGTTTCAGTAATGCTTATCTTCTATTAACATACTACTGTAATAAGGGATTTTTACAGGCTCAGAACCTTGCATTGTAGTATGACTTCAGTGTGTCTAATAACAAATTCTGTATTGCACTGTCTTGTCAAAGTTCCATCTACCTTGCATTAATCTGACATATATACATGTGCATTTGTCCTTGCCATTAGACCTTGAAGTTTCATCAAAAAGCCAGTGACTGACCTATGGTCTAAGCAGTCACAACTTTATAACTTTATGGTGTTTTTATATTACACAATAAACAAGGTTTGTTCCAGGCAAGGTTTGATGCAAATGTTTAAATTCAGGTATTACCCAACATGCCCTTTAATACAGCTGCTCTAGAACTAGGCTGAAACTTACATGGTTGCTTTATTCTAAATAAACGCTACACTAGTTGAAGTGAAGTTTGGAACCAAACAATGCTAAAATTCTTTAATATCAAATAACATCTGCCAGACTCCCAGTCACCATAAATCAGAGTGTAAGATAAATGAGAGATCAATTAGGTTTGACCCCTGTAGAAAGATATTAACCTTTTATCTTTCGTATTTACAATGTTAAAAAGTCTAAATGCATGTTGCCAGAGGATCCACTGGCCATATGTTGCACCTCTGCAGCTCTCTCCACCTGTCCCCAGAGTTGTTATCTGTACATTAATCTCTTGAGCAAACAAGCTTCCAAGGCACTACTGAACACAACTTTCTTATCAAACAGTAGATCTATTTGATTTGCAGGGTATACTACAGATACAATTGTTTGAGATAAGGCATGCATCACTGCACAACCTTTTCAGTACAGAGAGGATAGGAGAGCAAGGTGTGAGAGGATGACTCATGCTCAATAAACTAAGTCAGACAACCTGCCCAGATAGGCACGCAACAGGAATTTGAGTTCTCAGAAGATGCATCATAATAGTAATGGCTAAACTGGTGGTATGTAAGCTTTAAAGTGCCATACACAACACAACGCCTCCATCCAGCCTTGAGAAGGTGAGGGAGTAATTATGGGGCAAGCCCTCGCCCCCATTTCAACTATGCCCTCTATCCCTCCCCATCTAAAATATGCCTACAAATTGCAGGCATCTGGACCCATCCATATGCCCTCCAAACAAATTACTCCCATTGAAACAACAGTCCACCCCTCCAAAATTGAAAAGTCAGCTATGGGCCTGCTTTGTTAATACAATTATGCATTCCTCTGTAGGAATTTTTTGGTACTGTACACAGTCAGTAACAATCTTTACACAAGATAATGAAAATAAGTTTTATTATCTTTTAAAGCAAAAAAAAAGAAAAACTGGAGAAACATATTTTTGTTTAGTTACTAGAATGCAGGCTGCCAATTATTTGGGTTTTCCTCTAATATACTAAAGGTAGGTCAATCTCTACATATGGTACATTAAAAACCTTTCGCAGCAGTGGATACTGGACACAAGGGGGGGGGAGAGGGGGGAGGTGGTGCAACAGCAGCCCCCCTCATACCTTAACAAACTGATACCAACATGGGGAAATGGAAATGGTACACAATTTGGCATCTAAGCCTCCTTCTGAGATCAAAAATGTCTCAAAAGTTAGTGATCCCCCATTATACTTCTGACCCTTGCCAACCATTCAACTGTTCCTCCCCCTTGGAAAATCTTGGATATGCCACATTTTCAACCCTTCAGGGCTTTGAACTTTTGAAGCACACCTAAACCCACTTGTACTGATACACAAGGACAACTTAACACTTGTAATCATTGTTTTAAAGTACCCCCCCCCCCTCCCCTTTTTTTATCTACCAAAGAGAATCCTGGGTTATGGTGCAGGAATTTCCTGCATGGAAATATTTTTGCCTCATTTTGACAGATATTGTAGAATCTTGTAACTGCACACCCTAATGTGAATTCTGTTCATCATGCAATCTTTACATGCAGTGATTAAGGTGTTCCAACCCATCCACATGCATTCCATGCTGCAATGTATGGCCAAACTACTGTATCCCCTTTACAGTACATGTCATATAAGTGTAACCAAAAAGGTACTTACTTTAATAGGAAACATGACAATTGTTAAAAGAAATGAAAATAAATTTATGTCAAGTTTCTTATAATGTAATTATTTTGTACACCTTAACCCCTATTCAACATAAAAGGGAGGGTTTAAGGAAAATTAATTTTCACATGTGAAAGAGGAACCAAATCTAAACAATTTAGTGAAACTTCCATTCAAACTGGACATGTAGTACTCGAGATATCAGCAAATGAAGTTACTACATTTGTGGCCCAAAGTGAGCTTGAGGAAACAGGGTTACATCACTTCCTTGCACTGATGAGAAATGCTTTGTTTCCTTTGTTTTTTCAGTCTGCTGTGCTGAACTTAAAGTTAATTGGGATAGGATCTCCCAATGAGGAATGTGAAATTAGTAAAATTCTTATGCCTCTCATGCAATCACAATCCAATAACATGTGATTGTGGAGGAGAAACTTGGTTGTAAAGTTTAAAGAAAAACAAAAGACTGCTCATTAATGTAAGGCTATGATGTCATAGGAGCTTGCTTCAAGTTCAGTTTGTCTTGAAAATGTGACAACTTTAACTGCAAATATCTTGAGAACCACACATCCGATTTCTATGCAAATTTCAGCAGAATGCTTAGAATAAGTACCCCTCTAACATACCAAAACTTGATTTCAGCTTAGACCCTTTTTTAAAATGGGAAGACAGTAAATAACAAACCTATTTGCAACTTACAGATGATTTGAGTTTTAAGTAATGCATTACTTATAAGTCACAAAAACTACTGCACAGTACAAGCTGATTGAGAATGGGCTACGCAAACACCCAAAGACTACACCATATCTGGAAGAAAATCAAACTTTCTCAGTCTTGATTTTATTTTTTTCACATCTGGATCAGAAGAAAAAACAAAGATGATCTCACTGAGAACTCTTTTTCATTTTGAACGAACCAATAAAACTGAATATTATCAAAGCATTTACTCACAAGTATTGAGAACCTGAATCCAACATGTATGTGCCCTTCTTGGTAATTGGTACATCTGTGGTCTCGGAAGAACTGAGGAAACGGGAAAAAATAATGTAAATACAGATGCACATGCAAAGAGGAAGGGTGGGTGCATTATGCGTTCGACTCCATTACCCTTTTATCAGTTTTCCCCCAGGTAATTGCAGATTTGCCCGGGGTGTCACGTGACCAGACTGTGTTACAGTTACCTCTTTGATCACACTCACTTTCCTGAAGGCTAGCACTGTAGAAACCACAAATCTAACACACTTAGCTGAACATGCTGATTATGTAATCACTTTGCATACAAAGTATTAAGAGTGCATGCCACACAAGCTCTGTAGAAGCAGTTGCTTTCCAGACAGTTGTGGTTAGAGTGTTTACACTTGAGAGGAAAAATCCCTGTACGCCAGAGTGGGCAAATTTACAAATAATATGTCTGGCTGGCTACCAAATTCTCAAAACAGCCTAACCAAACCGAACCTGTAAATGGATTTTCCCCCAACTGTGAGGCTCAGTCTGGGAAAGTTGGGGAATTTCAGAAGCAGAAAACCACAAGGCTTAATGATTCCATAACAATTACTAATAAACTGTACCTGTGATTTAATTAGTACTGTGGCCTCAAATTCACATAGTGTTATTATCATGTTCTAAACTACTGTGTCTACATTTAGGTACAGAATGTTCAAGATTGATATCATTTTATATGGTCAAAAATCAATGTCTTGCTTTAATTTTGGGCATGCCTAATGTAAGATCCAACCAGAATGCAAAAATGCATTGAGGTTTCGATGATATATATTCTATTCCAAATAAAGCCATGATGTCCCATCTCTTTCAGTCAATGGTCAAATGCTATCTTAACATGTTGGAAAAATACAGTTTTGTATTCCTATTTAGTCTTGGGAATTCTTGGGAATTTGCATTTTGACCTCTGGTGACCCCAGATGACCTTTGACCTCCACCAAAAACAATACGGTCCATCTTTTCACCATAACACATCCATATACTAAGCAAAAAACCTATCCAAGCTTTCTCCCTTGAGAAACTATGTTAACAAGGTTTTCAGTGTTTGACCCCTGGTGACCCTAGATGACCTTTCAACTCCACCAAAAACAATGGGGTACATCTTCTCACTATAACACATCAATTTACCAAGTATGAAATCTATTCAAGCTTCCTACCTGGAGATATTCTCTTGACAAGGTTTTCAGACATTGACCTCTGGTGACCCCAGATGACCTTTGACCTCCACCAAAAATAATAGGATTCATCTTCTCACTATAACGCATCTACATACTACGTATGAAATCTATCCAAGCTTCCTACCTGGAAATATCGTGTTAACAAGATTTTCAGAGATTAACCCCCAGTGACCCCAAATGAACTTTGACCTCCACAAAAAATGATAGGCTTCTTCCTCTTACTATAACGCATCTACAAAGGAAGTATGAAACTTATTCAAGCTTCCTACCTTGAGATATCGTGTTAACCAGGTTTTCAGGATTTCACCCCCGGTGACCCCAGATGGCATTTGAACCCCACCAAAAACAATAGGGTTCCTTCTCTACCTATAAGGCATCTACATACAAAGTATGAAATTTATCCAAGCTTCCTACCTGAAGATATCAGGTTAACAAGGTTTTTAGGGTCTGACCCCTGGTGACCCCAAATGACCTTTGACCTCCACCAAAAAAGATAGGGTTCTTCCTCTTACCATAATGCATTTACATACAAAGTACAAAATTCATCCAAGCTTTGTACCTGAAGTTATTGTGTTAACAAGATTTTTTTTCAGGGTTTGACCACCGGTGACCCCAGATGACCTTTCACCTCAACCGAAAATGATAGGGTTCTTCCTCTTACCATAATGCATCTACATACAAAGTATGAAATTCATCCAGGCTTCCTACCTCGAGATATTGTGTTAACAAGATTTTAAAAGTTTGACCCGCAGTGACCCCAGGTGACCTTTGACCCCCACCAAAAATAATAGGGTTCTTCCTCTCAATATGAAGCATCTATGTACCAAGTTTGAGAACTGTCAGGGCTTCCCATCTTGAGATATCGTGTTAACAAAGTTTTCAGGGTTTGACCCCCGGTGACCCCAGATGACCTTTCACCTCCACCAAAAATGATAGGGTTCTTCCTCATACCATAATGCATCTACATACAAAGTATGAAATTCATCCAAGCTTCCTGCTTCAAGATACTGTGTTAACACTGTTTTCAGACTTTGACCCCCGGTGACCCCAGGTGACCTTTAACCCCCGCCAAAAACAATAGGGTTCTTCCTCTCAATGTGGGGCATCTATGTACCAAGTTTGAGAACTGTCAGAGCTTCCCTTCTTGAGATATCGTGTTAACAAAGTTTTCAGGGTTTGACCCCCGGTGACCCCAGATGACCTTTCACCTCCACCAAAAATGATAGGGTTCTTCCTCATACCATAACGCATCTACATACAAAGTATGAAATTCATCCAAGCTTCCTACCTCAAGATATTGTGTTAACACCGTTTTCAGAGTTTGACCCCCGGTGACCCCAGGTGACCTTTGACCCCCACCAAAAACAATAGGGTTCTTCCTCTCAATATGGGGCATCTATGTACCAAGTTTGAGAACTGTCAGAGCTTCCCTTCTTGAGATATCGTGTTAACGAAGTTTTCAGGGTTTGACCCCCGGTGACCCCAGATGACCTTTCACCTCCACCAAAAATAATAGGGTTCTTCCTCATACCATAACGCATCTACATACAAAGTATGAAATTCATCCAAGCTTCGTAACTCAAGATATTGTGTTAACAAGGTTTTCAGAGTTTGACCCCCGGTGACCCCAGGTGACCTTTGACCCCCACCAAAAACAATAGGGTTCTTCCTCTCAATATGGGGCATCTATGTACCAAGTTTGAGAACTGTCAGAGTTTCCCTTCTTGAGATATCGTGTTAACAAGCAAAGTGTCACAAACACACACATACACACACACACACATACACACACACACACACACACATACACACACACACACGCACATACACACATACATACACACACACGCCATCATGAATGCATAGGTTTCTCTTATCATCGAAACCAAAAACGTGTCATGCTTGATAAATCACGGTTTATACGGCTTTCATAACTTGCCCTCCAGTGATATCACATGACTGTTGACTGCTATCCTTATTCTATACAGATCATGTATTCAATATTGGGTGCACACATGTCAAGTATGAGATTCATGTATATTTTCCTTCTCCAGATATGTTTACAAGGTTCTAACCGTTTGAACTCAAGTGACCCTAAATTGAGTTTTGATCTCCAACAAATACTACCAAAATAAAGCATTAAATATTGGCGCCCACATACCAATAAGAGATCTACGCATGTCTTCCTTCTTGGGATATCATGCTTACAACATTTTCACTATTTGACCTCCAGTGACCTAAAATTACCTTTGACTCTACTAGATATTACAAAGATCATGTACACAATCTGCAGCACCTCCTGTGCGTGCCAAGTATTGGGTTCGTTAATGATTTCCATTTAATGCGTTCATTACTTGACCTCTGATTACTTCAAATGACCTTTTACCCCCACCAAAAGATACAAATAGTATATCCCAGTGTGGGCTTATCCATCTGCTAAGTATGAGATTCATACAGGTTACCTCTCTTGAGATATCATGTTTACAATGTTTTCAAGGCTGACCCATGGTAACCTCAAATGACCTTTGACCTTTACCAAAACAATAAACATCTACTGAATAAGGGTATCTTCATGCCAAGTATGAGATCCCAACAGGTTACTCTTCTTGAGATATCATGTTTACGAGCAAGGATCACATACACACCTACACAGACATACACACACAACATGTTGCACTGCATATTCCAGAGCAAGGAATCAAAACTGGAGGGAGAAAAGAGGAGTGACCAGTCAGAGAACTGCTAAACTGCTAGTACCCTTTAAATGATTTAATCAGCTTTATTTGCTAACATTGATTTATAAAATATGTATTCTCCATTTGAAATCAAATGTGAAATAAACTATAAATTGAATGTTTGGACCTGTACTACTTTTCTACGGCCAATGATTTTCCGCTTCACAAATCACAAAATTCTGTTTTAAAATTTCCAAATTCCACAAAATTCCATTTCAAGCATTTCGGATTTTGGAGTTATTATGTTAAAAACAAGTCCTAAACTTGTCCGGTTACAATTCTCAAGGCAGCAAACACTTGTGACGCACAAGCGATCCAGCCCAACATACTATAGCATAGGCAAACTGGAGCCTATACCAGGAAAACTTTGCTGATTTTTGTAAATGTCCTTCTTGTTTTCTGATCGTAACTTTAAGGGGTTTTGATGATTTTAAGGTAAATTTTCCACCTTCTCAGATAGTAAAATGTCTGTGTATGTGTTTGGTATATACAGGCATTCAATTGACATGGTTTTGAAGAAAAATATGTCAGTTTTTGTCAAAAATTTACATGTATTTTGAGACTGATAATTTTTGCTAAATTCTGTGAAATTTTGTGCAGAAAAGTAAATTCTGTCTTTTTCCACTTTTTTTCCGGGAAAATCAGTGGCCCTACTTTTCAAATTTTTGTTGTTCTTTGGTTACTGTTATATACACAAGATTCATATATCTAGCGATTGGAAAAATGTGCTATGCATTTGCATTTTTGAAGTTAAGTACATTTTTTTCAAATTTACCGAATTGTCAATTGACTTTTCACTCCCCAAATATTTATGCCTTTCACCAATTAATACCCAAAAAGTTACCAAGCTTGTCTCCCCCTAAATGTGCATGACTATCACATCCCTACTGACAAGCCATTGCCCCAGTACTATCATTACAATGCATTGCTGTCATTCTCAACTATCGACAGATAGCTCAAAGGAAGAAATACAAGATGTGGTGGCCTATTGGTTAACATGTGGGACTTGTGATCCAAGGATTGCTGGTTCAACTCCCGCCTGGGTCGCGTCCTTGGGGGAAAATGTTTTCTCTCAATTGCTTCTCCCAGGGGTTAAATGGGTACCTGTGAGGTGAACTGTCATGGGGCATACCATTAGCACCACTGCTGCACTGGGGGGATTGTCTCTGTGACAATTTACCATTGAGAGCAGGGGTAATATTTGTAGGGCTCTTTTAGGTCTATTGGTAGTTTTAAATGCTATATAAAAACAATTTGTTGTTGCTATTCTTCTTGCTACTGCTATTATTGTTATTGTTATTATTTTCATTATCATTAGTAAGAAAACTGTGAAAACATTCCACAAACTAAAATCCCACCAGGCCATTTAACCAGTATGGAAAAATATAAATAGTACAGTACTATTACCCAATCAAATGACAGGCTCAGCAGCCACATTATGTGGTTCAGCTTTTTGCAATTTCTATCACATTTTTCTGTTTTTTTCCAAAGGTGTGTTGCATTTTTAGTCTTTCAAACCACCCATTTGTCCTACCCCTACATACATCAATACAGGCAACATTCTTTCATGTTTCTGTACATCAAGAAGATACATCCTGACACATGGAAACCATCATTCAAGAGCTGTCTTTCTGCTATGATTAAAAGTCATTCACACACTGTGATTGAAAAGTTACACCAGGTAGATACAACTGATTTGATAAGCCATTTAAAAGAGAAAATAACTGTTCGCAAACTGCTTATCTAAAAAAAAGCTTATATAGGTTAATAACATATCAAGAAATGAGGAAGCCTAATGGTTTGATTGTCACAAACTCCATACATCAAAGCGCTCTCAGGATGGATGGGTGACAATTGGGATGTCATCATCAATTACTTCTCCCAATGTCATTTGTCAAATGAAGACAGTACCAGATGGTAAAATACGGTGTCTAATGGAGACGTTAAGAAAGTACTTCATACTGAGAAGGGAATGGTAATTGTACAGTCAGATTCAAACCAGGGTTGGCAGTTTTTGCCACAGGCAGTTTTTACTGGAAAAAACTGTCCCAGTAAAAACTGATTTTGCTGAAAAATGGAAAAAATGGTAAAAACCTATTCTGCTACATTGAATAAAATGTTGTAAACAAGTATTTTTTGTTTTTTTTTTGCAAAGTCTAAGGACAAAAGTCATTTTGTTAGATCAAGGTTAATCACTTTAGGCAACAATATATACCACGTTAGAGTCTTAATGTTATTTGTTTAGTGATTTTGGCCACTTCTTGCCAAATTTACAATGTTTTTGTGTTAAGTAAATGTACACTAGGTATATTTAATGCACAAAAATGGGAAGGAAACTCAAGGAATGATGAAAAGATTTATTTTCAGATTGATGGGAGGCTTTCCAGAGAATACTGGGATGATGCTAACCCCATTCTTGGGTATACCCTTTTAAGGAGAACCTGCAGATGTGTAGGTCCTACAATAACTCGGTGTTTTACACTGACCTCCAGTAGTGTTATGTCTTGTTTATAATTCCACCATCCACCTTCCTTCAACATTTCCACTTTCTTGTAAAATAAAGTGCTGGCTATCAACTTAAGCTTCTTTCATTCAAACATTACGACAGTATTTGTGGTTTATCAAGGTTTTCAAAAGCAAGATAACTTATTCAACAAATAGTCCCTTTGTATTTGGTTGGCTGTCTATAAATTCTTACTAATTATCTCTCAGTATGGTGGACTTGAAATACTCAAAAGAAGCTCAATTGATGAAACTCATTTACTTCAAGTTGCTGCTTAGTCAGCATTAAAGGCACTGTATTAATTTGCTTCTCTGCTGTGTCAAACTGAAGTTTCCAACATGATAAAGGAAGTTGCTTGTCCACTTCATTCTCCTACTCAATATGTGTAACAGATATGCCCTACCAATTCGACTGAAATTTCGTATTTAGAACTTCCATAAAAACACAATTTCATTAATCCTCATTTTGTAAAACTTTGCTTGATCTTCTAGTCATTTTGAAACCAACTTTAATTTTTAGGCTATTTCTGTTGGCATGTTGTTGCTTTTTTGTGGTTTCACTTAACATGCTAGGGCTTACGGTACTATTGTATTATTGCTTACAGCTATATTTCACTCTTTGTTCTGTGTTTGGCAAGTTTTAGTGCTCACTTTTAGGCAAAATGGAAAGTTTAATGAATTTCTCAACTAGTTTAGGCCTACATATTCATCATGTGCAATGGAGAACAACAACCACACTCTCTTAATTGCTAGAAGAGGTTTTTTTTCCATTTTCTCCCAGTTTTTACTGGTAATAACCAGTCAATACCAGTTTCTATCACTGTCCTAGTAAAACAAATTTTTCCAGCAAAAGTCCAACCCTGATTGGAACTGATCAATATAGTATTGTACAGGGTCCAAATCATTTCAGTAAAACAAAATTCCCCATGTTCAAAGTTCCAGGATGATTTTTTTTTACCTATTTCCAGTTCTAACCAGGGTTGTCAGATTAGATTTACACTTTACAGCTAAACTTTGCAAAAAGTACTACCAAATCAATGACCTGCTCATCATTTCAGTGAAGGAATTTCTTCAGGAATTTCTGTTCAGGCTTAACCACTGTTTCGTAACGAAACAGCCAAATGGCAGCTCTGGTTCTAACGAGTAAAACATACCCACTGTTATCAATCATCACGTGGATAAATTCTGTTTGAAAATGAGACAATATAAAAAAGAGTGACTGCTTTCTCTTTTCAAGCCAGTCAAAGTCCCTGAAATTTATACTTTGCAGCATTTGCCTCACACTTCCTAACTTTTCTCAAACTGGGAAAAGAAAAACTCATTTTTCCGATTCATCCTGCTTTCCAACATTGCCAGCTTGGAACCCTATTGTACCACCAAAGTCTGAAGTTGAATGTTAGAAAATGATTGATGAATTTGAACATAAATAGTGATTAAAACTGTCAGCAATTATTAGGCTTCATTGTATAAACCAATCAAAAGGTGAGTTTAATCACCTTGATAACATTCAGATATGTGTTCAAACACTGACATAGTGTTGCGTGAATAAATATCCCCCTTTACCACAAAGCTTCCAAAGTCTTATTCAAACACACGTGTACCTTTCTTGCTGACAAGAAATGAACAATGGTCACCTTTTTGTGCTCACCACTTATCACACATGCACAAAACTACATAATACCAAACTATATACAACAATAATTTACAATAAAGCACACAAGAGGGTAATCCATGGAGAGGTAAATCTCATCTTCACCATCTCTACATTCTTTGAGGTCAAAAAAATTTCCCAACATTATAGTGGTATGCAGTGGCGTGTGCAGGATTTCGGAGGTGGGGGGGCACAACCTGTGATTCCCCCGACTGACATGGAGGGGTGTCACAAGTGCACTGAAGGTGCACCACGAGCGCGAAGCGCGAGTTTGCACGCGTGGGGTCCAGGGGCCCGCGCTAGGGCCCCTGGTGGGGTCCAGGGGCAGAGCCCCGGTGGGGGTCCAGGGGGCGAAGCCCCCGGAAGCTCCTGCAATATAAGGTAATAAGACCGCCGTCAATTGGTTCTAGAGGCCTTATTAATCAGGTTTGTTTGTTTCAGATTTTGTGAAATTCGATGTCAATGACGGAGAGTTCAAGTTATCCTATATCGTTGTAAGCTGCAGTATGCTACAGTATGTGTCACATAGCTTACGTTGACAGGGTAAGATCACGAGGACTGCAAGATCACGAGGCCAGTCAAGAAGGCTGCTTGAGATGATCGCAAAAGTTAACAGCAGTTTCATCCTTAAACCTGTACAGTTTTACCATTTCAGATGGTTAAAGTGACTAGCGCGAAGCATCCTGTCTGATTATTCACTGAAGGGCGATTGGAAGAGCTCTATCCTTTGGTAAACAACAATATAATGCAAAAAATCTCTCCTAATTACATTCTGTAGGCTACTTCTAAGTTTCGAAGGTGGCTAGACGGGTGGAGGCAGCGACCCGAAGCCCTGACAGCCCCGATGCCGTCAAGGGGATGGTGAGGAGGGATCTGAAGAAAATCTGTGTACTCAACCATGCCATTGTGGGGCATATATGTGCATATACTAGAGGAACGTAGTTTCGGGGCTGATTTAATATTTTCGGCCCAGAATGTAAAGTGTGAAATTGCAAAGCGCGAGAAGCGAACGAAAATTTTTGGGGTTATCCTACACTAAAAAGAATCGGTACTTATTAAAAGACAATTAAGGTCAATTGTCCTGGCAGTTGGTCCCTATCGGGCATAACTTACATTGTCCTTTTCTCCTCGTATCCTATAGCCGTACCGCACTACAGACCCAAGAGAACATTGGCTAAATGAGGTGATATGAGGTGAAATTTCCAACATTTACCTAAATTCATGTATTCAACTTCTTCAGTTACTTGGAAAGGTGGAAATGATTTGAACTATATTTAGCTGTAAGTAACAGAACTGAGAAAGAGTGGGCAAAGCGTACCGAAAATCTTGGGTTTCATTGCAGAAACGACCCTTTGAAAGCCAAAATAAGAAAAACCGATCGTAAATGCATAGCGACAGAATTTCCCGACAGAAGGCTGGGCCATGCCAGCGACCCCAAGCTTCGACAGCCCCTCTGTTGAAGAGGTGGTGACAAGGGGATATGGCTTACTATCCCATGCCATTTCAGCGCATATTTTGCATACTATCACTTAATTCTTCATGAGTCGACAGAGTTGCGCACTTTATATATAGTGGTCTTTGGAATCTGAAACTTGAATTTGCAAAGGGGGCGAAAATTTTTGGCAGGCTTACACAAAAAAGATATGTGATCATTATGAACATAAAGAAAAGAAAGAAAAACTGTAGGTTCTACACCATATCGAGGATAACATACATTTTATGGAAACACCTGAAGTACACCCTATGAAATAGGTCCGTGAGTCGCTCGCAAACTGACCGTACCGCATGACACACACAAGAGAATAGGAAATAGGCTTAGCGCCATGGAATGGAACTTTCGACCTCCACATAAACAGTGTGCTCTGCCTACATGTTTCGTGGTAAGGTTGATAGGACCTGTGCTATCTAGCAATGTGGAATGGAACTGCTGAAGATCCTGGAGTGACTGTACAGCGCGCGTAGCGCGCCGAAAATTTTGGGTTCTTATTAGAGAAATTGTCCTCTCTCAGGCGCCAACAGGGACTGCATACTCTATCGTATCGATTAAGACTCCCCGATGCGGGCCATCCCTGTTGAGTGTTCAGTGTGTCTCTTCAATATTTTTCTCTTCCCCTCAACCCTTTAATCCCCCGACTGAGGGATTTTCCCCCGACTGACTTCGGAAGTGGGGGGGCCTGTGCCCCCCCGGCCCCCCCTTTGAACACGCCACTGGTGGTATGCAAATCATGACAAAAGCCACTTTTAGGTCATTTTAACATTGAAACTCTAAAACTCTCGAACTTAAGCAACTAGAATATACTATTTAAAAATAACTCTCGTCACTCTATAAATATCACACAGGTCAATAATATTTTCTAACATACTGTAATGCAAAATAATGGATAAAAGTTAATTTTAGCTCATTTGAACATTAACCTCTTGATTTTCAACATACAGTATGACACCAACCATTACGCATGCAAAAGTGTTAATGGTCAGGTACCTATATATCCACCAACTTTGAATTTGATGAGATATGGTTAAGGAGGAATTGCCTGTTTACTTTTCACAAAATTTTGGCAAAGTTGACCTTTTAACTACATTTTGATCTTTTTGCCCCCTCCATAGCAACCAAGAAGCAGTTTTAAATTTAGGCAAATAAAGGAGAAGACCAACTTTTGGCAAATTTGACCTTTGACCTGTGATGTCATCAATTGTGTATGCACAAGTTTTTATGGACCTTTGGTCCCACCCTTTGCAATAAAGAAGCACCATTTTAAAAATTATCTTATCTGTTGTAGAATGTCATGTGGTTTTATTACTTTTTCTAATACAGTCAAACCCTGTTTATCCATGCAAATAAATTGGGACAGAAGGTAGTTCAGATAATGGGAAAATTAGGATAAATGAGGTTTCAAGTTTTTGCTTCAAATACTGTACACTGGGTCCCTAAGAAAAGTGTACCAATACATTTCCCAATAATTTTGGTAATGGTAGCAAAATTACAGAAAAAATAACAAATTTACTTATTATTTTTGTGACCGATGATATGACAAACAATTTTTGCAGACTTCTAAAACCCAGATATTTTATTCCCAAATTCTAGCCCACAGTCTCCTGATTTACTAATGCTTTGCACACACTAAGTCTGTGCATATGAAGAGAAGCTCCAACCATCAGCATAAATTCTGCTTAACTTTCAAAAAATATTGGCAGCATGCATGTGCAGAAGACTCTGAAACCGCCATTCTCAATGTTCTTGTAAGGTATACCCTTGTTTTTGGTACAAAGCTCCAGATTTATCGCAACTAGATCCCATATGTTATCCTAACGTACATCATCATATGATGGGATATCGAGCCTTTACAGACTGGAGACTCCCAGCAAGAATTTCAAAACATTCGTGTAAGATTTTTCTTCTAAATTTGACAAAGAGTTGCAAATTGTTGTGTGTGCCCAGATGCATGCTGTTTTAGTCATTGTGACATCTTATTGTGACTGTAAACATCCCAAGAAAAATTTCTTTCTGCTTAAATTTCCATTGAGTTTTGCCTTGTAATTCTCTAAAAACTTGGTGAATGCTACCTTAATTGTGTTGTGAATATAAGTCTGGTAAAAATCAAGAGGCCGGTTCGGATAAACAAAATTTCAGATAAAACACGGTTTCAGATAAACACAGTTTCTGACACATGTTGTGTTACTGTAAACTATAGGAATTAATGGCAAAACACAAGTTTTTAGCAAATTTGACCTCTGAACTTATACCTGTGACATCACTAATTATGCATGCACAAGTTTTCACGGTCAGGTACATACCCATCAAGTTTTAACTTCATCAGATTTAGGGTTTAGGAGGAGTTTGCAACACTATTTACAAAATTTAGGAAAATTTGACCTCTGATCTACATCTTGACCTTTAACCATAAAGCACTACATCAAAAATAAGCTAATCTGTCCAAGCATATCATGTGGTTTAATTACTTTCTCTAACATAATATTGATACAGAAATACTGGCAAAAAAAGCAATTTTTAGCAAATTTAACCTTTGACTTCTGACCTATGACATCATCAATTATGCATGAACAAGTTTTTATAGTCAGGTACCTACCCATCAAGTTTGAACTTCATCAATCTTACGGTATAGGAGGAGTTTGCGACACTCTTTTCTCTTCACACATACAGGCATGCCGCTTCACATTTCTGAAGTATGCATGGTGAAGTACAATATCTCATCTTCCTATACATGTAGGGAGATGAGATAACAATGGCTATTTCTACCTGCCAGTTGGTAGTTTTATTACAATAACATTACATATGGTTAATAAAAATGTTGATAGTCAGGCTGTTCGGTACTTACGAATAGTGGATAATGGCACCATGATCAGCAAAAGCAGAAATGGAATTAAAACTCAATCCAGTGAACTCAGCCCATCTGTGATTCACAAAATAAAGATATGAAACAAACATTTTTAAGTGCATCAAAAGAGCTTCAAAATTCTATTCAACCTCCGGCTTAGATTCGACCCTTACTCTGTAGTCTCGTACATGGTGCACTCCCATACACAGTGACTATATACTTGCAGTTGCTTGGCTCATCATGACTATGTAATGGATTGTTAGTTAGATGAAATTTAACGACACACCAACACAAATGTGTTATATAGTGTCAAGCAAAGTTTAAATACGGTGCAAGTCTTTCCCTTTCGTCGCCTCTTACGATAGGCGGGAAATACCGTGGGCATATTCCATAACCCCCAGCCCATAGGGGGAACTACGTAATGGAAGCTGACATAACAGTTGTATATCTGAACCAAATGTTAAGGAGAAATGATTACTGTATTAAGAGGGCGCTTTTTATGGACAAGGACAGTTACTGTCATATTTATCTTTCATCACTGTTTGACGCACAATAATTCACACTGGAAGTGAATATCACAGAAAATGAGCTTTTATTAAGTGCACAACCACACTAGCTGTGTAAAATGATCATACTCCACTAAAGGCAGATTTACTCAGGTGTCATGTGACCAAATCTGCATGTTCTTACTGGAGTTTGAAGACTGTAGAGTCCAACAGGGCAGATTTTTCTGCTTTACTACAGACCAATAAAAACCAATGTCCTTTGCTGGTCAACTTGTGCACATTATAAAATCTATCACTATTTTTAACACAGCTTGGTATATTACAAATTCTTTGCCCTTCTTGTTTATAGTCTTCAAAGATAAATGGGGATTTACACATAATGTCCAAACTGTGCTATTTATGCAAATCTTATCGTAAACAGTATATTGTGTGTATCTTGTCAACAATATCCTATGATGGTGCATGTGTTACTCATGTGTGCATGTGATAAACAGGAAACATTTGTCATATGAGCATAGACCTGATGATTTCAGATTTACATCTTTAGAAATGAGAAGATATAGGGTGGATTTTATTGAAACTAATTGTATTATTAGAGGTTTCGAGGACATAGAGCCTGCAAGTCTCTTTGAAATGAGGTTTGGATTCACCAGAGGGCACAGCCACATGATGTATAAGGGCCACTGTAGACTGAATACTAATAAGTGCTTCTTCACAAAAAGAGACATCAATGCTGCGAATCAGTTGCCAACTGAAGTTGTTGACTGCAAATCCATAAATACCTTCAAGTCCTTCTTCACCAAAGACTGTTTGGGGTGACTAATGGGGGATTACATGAGTCATTACATGAGTCCCAGACACCCTTCCCCATCAGCCACCTGTTTAGTCAGGTGGCACACACGTGAATAACAGGTGAAAACAAAAGAAATCAAAGAAAATGATGGGTAATGACTGGTAACAAAGGCGTGCACTTGGAAAATATTACCCCTGTACAACCAAAGAATGTGGCATATATACTTTCATGCTTCCACTTTCATACATTGAACAGTTTGTCACATAATTCAACATGAGCAGTGATTTTACTTGCTATGTGTCCTCTCATGTACAACCTGAATGAGATGTAAGACAAGGTGTGGTACCCTGTTACTTGTTAACATGACTCAATCTCAACACCTCTCGCACTTCCTGTGACACATCATTGCTAATGCGTACAGAAGGGTGACACAAATGTCTATTGCATATCAAACCTCAAACATACGTACAATACATGCAAAATAAACAATTCTAACCGAACATTTAAACACCTGGATATATTACTATCTTCCTCAAATAAATTTTCAGATAATTTTTTATCATTCAGAGTGCCTTTACCCTTGCAATATCTGTAGTTTCACTCCAAAACCAAATAACACAATGGGTTATGAAAAGGAGGCTAACAGAATGATGGTCTTTTATTGTGCTATGTTGATAGGTCTGGCTTGCAGACAATTGTTCTACATATACAGATTCGCTGGAAACTATAATGCAAGCAGTACGGAAGCTTACACAGCATCAACATGAAACAGAGTGCAGCATGGATTAGTAGCTAAACACACTGTTGAATAAACCTTCCTAATTATTAACACATGAATGAAATATTCAAAATCTTTTTTTAACTTCCTATGAATTTTTTAACTTCATTTTTAAGACAGAAATTTCAGGCAAGACAAGTTTACATCTGATATAGACACTGGAGTTACTCTTTCAAAAGACTCACTATGGGGGGGGGGGGGGGGGGGTGTGCAGTGGTGAATCAGTTACTATAATTGTCAGTTACAAAATTTATTTCCATATTCCCCTTTTCAAATGTTCCTTCTGAATGTCTCTTTTCAAATTTTTCATTTCTGGGTCCTCTGTTTAGGGAAAAGATTTGTTCAGGCCTTGAGGCCTTTGTCTTGAAAGGTACAGTAGCTACTTTAGGACACTAAACTTTGGGTAACTGACCGACTCAACAACTCTGATCTAATTTGGCTTCTTTTTACCTGACAAATCAGTTCAGATGGGGAAACACTACAGTACTCTTGGGTGCAAAACCCACCTACCATGACCCAGTTGGGGACAAAACGAACTCCATACTGTATGCAACCTACGATGCTTTAGTATACAAATAATGAATGTTTATGAGTGCGATAGTATGAATAATTTCATGAGTTGAAAGATTGAACGTTCTATTCAACGAGGCGAAGCCGAGTTGAATAGAACGTTAAAGCTTTCAACGAATGAAATTATTCATACTACCGCACGAATGAAAAACATTCATTATTTGTTTTATATAACACCTTATAATTTTGCTAGTAGTTGGTTAAAGTTGTGTTTTGGCAGTCACTATGGATTCGTGTTTGTCCATGTAGTAGCTCGTTTTCTTACTGCGCGTTTATGTAGGCCTGCCTGATACAGAGGGATTCTTTGTGACGTCAAGCGCGTTGGATTCTCAGGCACTGAAGGGCAAAACACACATAAGCAATAAGCGTATTTACAGCACACGCGCACGGCATCACCATAGATACTGCTGTGACACAACGGACGCTTGTCCTTCAAAACCAAAGAGACGCCCGATCACTTGACGTCGGTGAAACAATGTATGATCCCAGTGCTGCAGTGATTTATTGAGACGCGGCGTAGCTTGTACGTATCGCGCTCAATGCATCGCTGACTCATTGCCGTGGGTTAGTATATACTAACCAACGACCGTGGGTTAGTATATACTAACCAACGGTCGAGCACCGCACTCTTGATGATAGTGCCGAATCACGCATGGCATGTGACCATCAATCTTCCAATCAGATGTAGAGAAATTAATAAGGTGTTATATAATATACAAATAATGAATGTTTATGAGTTCGATAGTATGAATTATTTCATGAGTTGAAAGATTGAACGTTCTATTCAACGAGGCGAAGCCGAGTTGAATAGAACATTCAATCTTTCAACGAATAAAATTATTCATACTATCGCACGAATGAAAAACATTCATTTTTTGTTTTATATAACACCTTATAACTATCTAATGTTACCTTTATCTAGTCGTTGGTTAAAGTTGTGTTTTGGCGGTCACTATGGTTCGCGTTTGTCCGTGTGGTAGCGCCATGGTTTGTCGTTTGCTAGCTATACTCGCAGGCCATGTGCCTATTTCGTACAATGTGCAATGTGCGATCCCCAAAGCTGTGTTGAGTTGTGGCATAGTTTGTACGTACCGCAGTGATAGCTGACGTCACAGCCGTGTGTTATACTAGACTATTGCACGACCGTGTGTTATACTAGACTACTGCACAATGGATAACACACAACCACGATGATAGTGCCGAATCACCCATAACATGTGACCACCAGTCCTCCAATCAAATGTAGAGAAATAAATAAGGTGTTATATAATATGTATTAACAATTAAAGGCAGATGCTCATCACCCCAAATACATTTCAGGTTTGAGGCAACCAAAATTTATAACTGGTGACTGCACTTTGACTGACATCAAAGTGTGTAAATTATTCAAATTATACACTTCAAATATAGCCACTCTGATAAACCAATATGTACAGATCACACACAGTAATGTACTCATCAGAACATGACCCTGAGCAACTTAACAGCAGACCTTTGTCAGTGAAGTGCTGAAAACAATTATTTTGAAACTACAGAAGAGGCTAGAAGTAAACATAGTGCAGAGGATTTTAACTGACAAGGAGGAGATTTTCAGCCTTTAAAGGTTTTACTATCTGACCGCAGACAGTAAAAGTTCTACAACAAAGATTACTTCTACTCCCACTTCCAATTTAAACAAAAAACACCTGTCTAATACATCTCCCAGACAAAGCAACAATAGCTTTCACTGAGTTTCAATTGCTCAAGGCCATATCTACACACCTCTATGTGTGTCACTGAGAACACAACTGACTGCAAAAGTTATCATTGACCAAGCAGAGTGAAGCTATTGTTTGAATTACTGTCAATCAAGTGAAGTAACCAATTGTATTTAGGAATATGATCATATTCCTACATATGTTTGGCGAGATTAAAGGGCCCTTCCACACAGCACTAGAAACAACAACGTCTCACCAGCAATGTTCACAACATGACAGGTCATGCAGCAGCTCAAGAAACGCATGTGCTCTCATAAATTTCTTATGTGAATGTCTTTAAAAATATCAAAACTTTTCAGTTGCTTCAAATTGTTTTAGGGTGACAAAAAAAAATCAATGCCCAGTGGCATCTTTAGCAGAGCAATGACAGAAAATGAATGAAAAGTACACTGACCTTTCACGGAATTCAATAGCTTTTGCCTCCACTACCAGCTCACTTAGGTACTCAATGTCCCCATTTTCCTCCTGCTCAGGCTATAAATGTGAGAGATCAGTAACAATTTATTAAAACCTCGCTCAAACTCCAAATATATCACAGCCATAGAATGTAAAGGAACCATACATGATGTGAACACAACAATTAAGAAAACCACTTTGACCACATATGGTTCTGTTTTCCTGTTTTGCAAAAATTTCCTTTTTGGGGGCCAACTTTTACAAATAAACAGATGCCAGTATGCCAAAATCTACTAACTGACTCACTAAGATATATATATATAGCAGCACCATCAGTTGATGCACAGCATACTAAGGAAATTCTTGTCAAAATTAGCTTTCCAATTGCCTGCAATGGCTTTTCCCAGGTACAGCAAGTTGCATCTTAACAGTCCTTACTTTGAAATCTCATTTTTTTAGAAATTCACACATCCAAACAAAGTGTTTTCTAATAGGGACAAAATATTATGATTTTGACTAGGTTAGAATCAGTCCACCATGGGTACATGTTCAACAACTACAATACACAAATAGAGTAGCCACAGCTAAATATGCCACAACTCCACTGTCTACACAATATCACAAAGGGGTATAAAGAGGCTCACTGTCATATTGTCAACCATCTCTTGAATCCAGCCGAACAATTCACAGAGGGATACAGAGTCTTTCCACTGTAACAAAGAGAACAAAATTAATGTTCATCATTAAAGTCAAACATTATATTTGTAGTTCAAAACATTTTTATACCTTCAATAACCATTGTCTACAGGTATAGAATGAAAGGCAATATGAAATGAGACAGCTGAAATAATTGCAATATTTATATGATATGCAATCTTTACTTTTATGGAATTTCATTCCCCATGAGGATTTTTCACATCTATTTTGCATATTGTGTTTTGTATGATGTTTGCATTATAGCTAGGTCACTAGCTTGTTAAACCTTTTGTTTGTTCTAGTACCCTATCTATATTTATACTGTACCTTTTAACTGAACTGTTTTTGTGTATACAAAATAAATGAATGAAAGAAACAAATGAATATTTGTTGTTAGCAAGTATACCGCAATGTGGTGTTATGTTGCAAGCCTGGCCCTATAGTGCCATTTCTATGATAGGGCTGTGTAGGCTGCCATATACTGTTTGTGTAAACCTGTACAGTGGATTCATATAAAATGCGCACCAACAATCCTCAATGTTCCTACAGCACCACAGCAGACCGTAACTCTTTTTAGAGCCTTTTAAGAGCCTGAAAGCTCTGTAATTTACACAGTCAAAACAGTCCTATACAAACGAAGGGTAAAATTATTATTATTATTATAACACTTATATGGCGCTCATTATTGCAAGTAAACATATGGTTTCCCAGCAAAACTATACATAGCCAAAGGGAATACAACACTTTCTGTTCTACTACTTACACAAGCCTGCCTGAGACCGTCCAATTCTGTTGGGTTCTTTCTTGCTTTCATCAACAAAATAGGCGAAGCTTCCATGATTCGATTATCCTTAGCGAAAGAAAACAAGAGAACATGGAGCAGCGTTCGCATTGGGCAACGGATTGAGTGATTCCCATGCTTTTTTCAACAGTTCACAAATTTTAAAATCAAATGCAGGATATCCCGCACCTGCTTAGAAAATTGGTAGGGGTAAAGTTGGTGTTTTGTGTTGCAACGTATGAAATCTCCCTGTTTCAACCAAAAAGTTGCCCAAATATTTGGGGGGGGGGGAGATTCCCCCCTGAAATTCTTGGACATAGTGCCAACACTGATATGGAGGTGCACAAATCCTGCTCCACTGGCACAGCCAGTAGAAGGGGGTGGGAAGAGGGGGCAGGGTACAGAAAAAACATCTTATCAGGCATAAAATGATTCCAGCAAAAACTTGCCAAAAAGAGATGGAAAACTTGACCAGGCAAAAAATTTCATTACACTCAGTGAAAATATTTACCTTGTGTTACCCCCTTCCCTTCCCCCAACCTACTCCCTGAAAAAGAAATCTGGTTCTGATTCTGTTTGCCTACTACAAAGTTATCTAGTAACCACAGGTTACTGCTCAGTTCAGACAATCTAAAAAGACAAACATTTTTAATGAACATTTTTTGATAAACATCATTAATAAATGCCAATGATAAGAATTTAATGATTAATAATTAAAAGTAAGATAAGCCACTATACATGTCTGCAATATTTCAAGAACACTGTACAAGATGTTCAGCATGTAGTTCTTTTGAAATCCTCTGTTTATATGCTAGCCAAAAAATATGCAAGACTGCCCTCACCTCTGGTATTCTCTCGTAAATAGCATAACTGGCATAGTCACTATGCCACACTTTTGAGCCACTGGTCCCAAGGTCTGTCAAGTCATCCAGAAAATTAGTATAATCTATCAGCTGGATGCACTGACCTGGGGGGAAAATTACATCATAATAGCAACATTCACAAGAACACTTAATACAGTAACAATAATACCTGTTACCACAAAAGAACAGTAGCACAACACTATCTAGGTTAAAGGGGAGCATTGCTACTATCATGTTTTCAGCAAAAGTTTTACAATTTTCATTCTTGCAGTCTGTGCTGGGTCACTTTGGATAAAGAAAACTGTTGACTGCTGTGAATGTGAAGTCACTGAGGATGTGACAAAAACTTGCAGGGGTTCAGAGCCATCATATTCCAGCTTTCTGGCCTAAGAGTGGAATACCACATACAGGGTAACTGTCACCATCTCCTCCACCTCAAGGACAATTGTTTTGAAGGCTATTGTTTACAAATCCCAAAACAAGAGCATGTAATTACTGATAAAATGTTCTGTTATTGCCTATATGCTATTAATGATACAACTCTGGTTCAGGTAATTCAATGTAAAGCATAATGTGAATCTTGTCCATTAATTGGATCATAGACAGACACTACAGGGACTGCCTTCACTTTTTAATAAGTATGCAAAGACAGTGAGAAATTTATGAATTTCTCACAGAAAAAGGAAATTGGGACCACAGATGACCTCATCCGTTTCCATAGCTGACATTGAGGATGTAAAAGTGAAAAAATGCCCTAGACTGAAGGCAATTACCCTCTGAGACTCAATTTGTCACGACAGCTGTGCATCTACCACCAAAAAGCAAGAGAATTTAATGAAAGGGGTGTCAAGTCAGAACTTATGGGAGGGGATACCCCACCTCTCCACTCCCTTAAATCAGTCACAGTTCAGATGATAACAAGGCAAGTTCAATTTTAACTTCAGTCTCCATAAACTCACAGCACCAACCTTAGTCTTGTATTAATGCAATGTACATAACAAAAGAAACCACAAAGTGCAGTATTCTGGCCCTTACCAATACAATGGCATCCTTCTGGTGCTAAGGTTTTTAATACCATTTGCACTTGTAAAGGTAAGCCTAACTGGCAGGGCATATCCTTCATCAGGTGATCTTTGACCTGTTTACTTAAGATGTTTACCCCTGATAATCTTCAGGGTTTGGCACCTACAGTACTGTATCCTCCTGATAAAAAGATAAGTATCTCATTGTAAATGAAGCCACTGTTAACGACACTGTAGACAGAGTACCAAAAAAATATTGTACGTTTGAGTAGGCACATGCTTCCTGCAGAGAAAAGCTACAAAACTTGCTCTGTTACATGTGTGAGGTCAAAGTATTCATGAAAAGAGCCTCAAGAAACATGCATTGTCATTTTTTTTTAATGCAACAGACTCGGTTGCTATCTGTGCAAACCGATGCCATCAGTGCATATGGATAATTTCATCTGTAATGCTAAATGTTTAAATGGTATGAAATAAATAAAGATAAGTTAAATGACGGAACTTCCCAACCACAAACCCTTTAGTTATCTGTTACATAATTTGCCTTATGTTGGATAAACTCAGCAAAAGTTTGAAGGCAACATTCAAGGCACAAAATGACTTAAAGCATGTATACATAGTTCCAACCTTTGTCAATGAAATGACCTAATTTGTAAAAATATTAATAAGAAGAGAAAAGAAAATCTATATGTACCATCACTGAAACTTGAAACACAAGAAACAAGGATTTGTGGTAGTCACAAATATTCTCTGAGAAAACTGACAAGAGCTAATTGCATGGACAGAGGGGTTACCTGTTGCTAGGCAACCAAGTAATATTCCTTCTGAAAATCTGAGTATGATTGAGCATGAAATAAGCATGGAATTAGTTACAACAATAAGCCTGATGTGAGGCTGGTAAAGAATTTCATGTTTTTCCCTGACCCTGGCCATGCTTAGTCCTGACCAAATTCTGATTCCAAACTGACTAGATAAGTCAGTTTCACACTCACTTCTGATTAAATATTCTGGTTGAACAAATGTTTCCTGACTTATACTTTTCCTGATTTACAGTATTTCATGCTCAATTCTGACCTAATTTGTACTTTAATAATTTAGGCTTCAAAGCTAGCCCTTACTAAAGGTATTGGGAATTTTGGACTCAAAAATCTGTTGAAAGGTCCTGTCTGACAACACAACCTCCACTCCCTTTTTAACACAACTAAACCACCAAAGAGGTGTAGAGGTTGTTGGAATAGCGGCATACACCTATGACAGTGATAATTTTGTTCTACTTTTGAAGGGTGAGGGATATCTCAGGTACACCTGAAGACTTACATGGTATACTGGATGGATACAGAAATAAAACCAGAAAGCCAAAAGGCTTAGTGATTCCTTGACAATGAAATGTACTTGTCTATTACTATATGTTTTCAAATCAACAGTGTTACATAGTACATGACTGTCTGTCTGAACAATTTTGGGCACAGAATGTCTACTGGTTGATGGGCACAGATCAAACAGGCTTATACCATATTGACCACCATATTAAGTTCTTAGCCAAGGGGGACAGGGCTCTACACATACATAAGTCTGCTAGCTGAGGGTTGGCTCAAACCACACACCAGGTAGTAACAGTTAAACCATGAAAAGCCTCATGGGCTATTGCAAAATGTGGAGTTGTAATAGCCTTCGGAGGCGAGTGCAAGTGTCCTTCGGGTAGGTTGAATAAGTTTGTCAAGTGCGCCATAAGACAGTAGTAAAGCTTCAGAACTTTAGAGCCTGGAAGTGGGATGCTGACCCACACTTAGAAAATTTTTTGCCCCTAACAACATTTAAGGAAAAAAATCACTAACAGTTATCACCTTAAATACACCTTGGTATATCAGGTATGTTGCCCTTCTGAAATATTCCTCCCTGGAAGTTCCTGTGGAAGCTATACCTCTCTTCCTTCAGTACTCTTTCTGGCTACAGGCCTAGGCTAGCCAGGTATACTTAACATAACAGGTTCAAGGGCAAAGGAGGGCTAAGGCCCCATATGATGCCCTCAAGTCCATAAACCTTAACTGAAAACAAACAACCAACACCAAACAGGCTAATTACAATTAGATTCTACCACAGTCATGGATGAACTTGTCAATGTTAACCTTAAAGCAGTGCACTGATGTGGAGTTAACTACCCAATCAGGCAGACTATTCCACTCCTTGACAACTCTATGAGAGAAGCTGAACTTCCTAATGTCAAGCCTTGGAAAACACTTTACCAGCTTCTTACAATGGCCTTGAACCCAAAAATTTCTTTGAACCTTTAAATAACTACAAGATGACTTAGGCCTATTACTTACATAAAAGTTTTTCATTAACAAAATGCTATTTGCACTGTAGCATATCTCCTCTTCTATTTGTCAACACAATGGTCAAAAAGGCTTAACTAGGCTAGCCTAGGCTTAGGCTAACTAAAGTTATGACAGGGTAGGGCTAATGCCTAATGCATGAAAATTGTCTTCCAAAATAAAACTCTTTGAAAAGTTTTCCAGCACAAAAATGCAGCATTCTTCACTTGTAGGCCCATAAATTTATCCACAAAGAGTCAATAGTACAATACTAGGCCTATATGAGTTCAACCATTCCCGGTCCACTGTTCTAATAACTGCCATTGCTAATTATTGTGCAGGCAGTAGTCTACACACTGCAACAATACAGTTCTGTACAAAAACTTAACATTGAACTGTTACTGTGTTAGGCTAACCATACATACGTACATGTAGGTAACACTAGGCTGTGCTGCTTACAACAAGAACTGTGGCCTGCTTTGGATGACAAATCTCTCGGTATTTTTCAAAATAAGACATGTAGCTAAAATCAGTTTGTGTCAAAAAACTTCAATTGGATGAGAATCTGAGGTTGTAAAAAGATCGTTCTCCTCCCTTCGCTACGATGAGTCCATGCAACGGTAACGCCGTTGGCAGAATAATCCATACAATTTGTGTGAGTCTATTTGGCCAAGTGCACACCGCATTTCTTTTTTCTGCAGAGCAGATAGTCCAAAATTTGGTGGCTTATCTGCCCTGCATAAAAAATAATTCTCGTGCACACCGTGATCACCAACAGAATGGAAAGCTATGACACACAAATCGTACAAAAGTGTAGGGAAGCCATAACCATGCACCAGCTCATTGACTATTTGTGTGTTTTGGCTGGGTAAAATGGCAACCACATACCACATTCGAACGTAATAGTCGCTTACAGATACCATCATCTAGCAGCATATCATTATTGATCTTCTGGATACGGATGTCCATGAGGTATGGTTTAAGTCTTAGAGCGTGTAGTAAGTATAGTAGTATGTTATGACATCATTTGATTTGAATGGTCGATCTGAGCTACCGTAGAATGACCTTTAAAGAAAATGCCAATTTTGACCTCAAATGGCGTTTAATCTCTATGAAATTTTAGGACAAAAAGGTACCAAATGAAAGCAAGCTACACAGCAAGTTTCAAGTTAAACCAAGTTTTACATTCACAGATATTGTGCTTGGACGATTTTGAACATTTTGACCGCTAGTGACCCCAAATGACCTTTGACCTCTACCAAAAACAATAGGGATCATCTTCCTAATATGGGCCATGCACATGCCAAGTATGAGATTCCTTGAAGTTACATATCTTGAGATAGAGTGTTTACAAGCAATTTCCAAGGTATTTACCATTTGACCTCTGGTGACCCCAAATGACCTTTGACCTTCACCAAAAACAATAGGGATCATCTACTCAGTAAGGGGTATCTACCGCATGCCAAGTATGAGATCCCTAGAGATTACCCTTCTTGAGATAGAGTGTTTACAAGCAAAGCGTCACATACACACATACACACACACATACCCACACACACACACGGCATCACCATCGCATAGATTCCTTTGACTACGTCAAGGAATCAAAAACCCAGGAGTCACAAGCATGAATGCAGGCTGGACTTTCGATCAGGATTTAAGCATGGAGTTGGTAATTTAAGTCAGGATATAAGCATAAATTGATACAGGAACAAGATTTAGTATGAAAGGAGGCAGAATTTAGTCTTGAAATGTGTCAATTTTGAATCTAATTTTCCTGCCCCAGAACAATTTCATGACTTGATACACATCTGAATCTTTCTATACATGCTTAAGACCAGACTCCGCACAAATGGTGATCTCCCCATTAAGGAGGATATCTGTGCCTGAGACATGATTCATAGTACCCAGGCAAGTGGCCCCAGATCTCTAATTTTGGTTCCTCGGTTCTTTTTGGCAGGTATGGATGTTTTTTGTCCACCCTGACCTTTGCTGCTGCATAATACAGCATATAGCCACTCTAGTTATAATGCCAACAGGATCAAAGTAACCCAACTACATGGCAAGCATTACAGCTGCAGTGCTGATCCATTTGCATAACCCAATACAACCAAGGCCAGCCTTACCTCACAGAAACTAAGGTGCTAATATCTTTAACTCCACGAAAATCAGTATGAAATTTAATGATTCTTATTGTAATGTTCTTTCCACTTTTCGCTATCAGTTACAATCCAGAATATAGCCTCAAACCCACCCAAAACTGTTTCACAACCTAGCTTCTCAATTGGAATATAAAGCATAGCAAGTGAAAAGCCTCTACTGTTAGTCTGTATTTTATATTAAAAATTGATGATTGCAATGCATTAACACATATCACTGCATCTTGTGTTGCACATGATTCAATAATTCATTGAACTGTTTTGACACTCCACTCTCAAAAGGCTGCATTTCATCCCTTCAAGTCAGAAAAAGTTGTATGCCACTCATATCCATTTGAGTCCATTCCCTATAAACATAGGCGGCTCTAAGAAATTTTGTTTGGGGGGGCAAACTCAAGTCCGTATTCAGGGAGGTTGGGAAGACCCCCAGCAATATTAATGGTCAGCTCCAGATAGTACACTAGCCTCAATATAGGAGTATGCATAGGCGTAGGGTCCCAAGTTGATTTGGGGGGGGGGGGCTGTAACGATCTGCCCGAAAAATAGAAAAAAATTTCCGCGCGTTCAAAATTTTAATGTATATATCATATAGGCATGCATCCGTTATTACACTGCATGCCAATTACATACAATAATTTGCCACGTTACTACCTATTCCATATTGGTTATAATTCTGGGGGAAGTCGTTACAATAATGATGATAATAATCAGTGGTGTGGCCAAGAATTCTCTCATGGGGGTGGGACAGGCACTATGTTGTGTGATCACCGACCTAATTTTTTGAAAAATTAGGTGTCCATACATGCAATCTGCATGGTGCCACGTATGCTACCTTTGAAGTAAAATTTGTATTAAAAAATTTACCGTACGTATTTTAGGTACTAAAAGAAAAAAATAGGCATCACCCCCTACCCTATGAAAATTTTGAAAAATTAGGTGTCCTTACATGCAATCTGGTGCCACATATGCTACTTTTGAGGTACAATTTTGTGCTTTATTTTAGGTTCTAAAAAAATCAGCGTCAGTGACGGGGGAATGGCCTAATGGCTCCTCAAATACACCACTGATAATCATAATATATAAGTTGAACCATTAAAAAACACACTGGTGAATTAATACCAAATATATTGGTGATGGTGCAATCCAAATCAGAACTATATTTTAATTACCAAGAAAGTTTTTTAAAATATCGATTTCCGTTAAGCTACATTATTGCATTATTTTACTTTCAGTAGGTACCCGAAAAATTCTCAGAATATTGCCTGAATTTTCACAAATATATTTTGTTGGGGAGCTGCAGCCCCCCAGCCCCCGCCTCCTATGCCTATGGGAGTATGGTTATTATTATGTATTACAGCGATGCCCATGTAGTTTTCAAATGCTTTTCAAAACCATTTCAGGCAGTTAGTCATGAGCTGACTACTGTAAAAATCAATACAACCATATCAACCGACTGCTACCGCGTACTACCATAGGGGTGGAGTAAGAGGCAGGTGAAATTGGCAAAGCGGCTTGATCCATTTGTATCAAATGAGCCCCCACCTTTAAATATTTTATTGTTTCTTTCATTGTGTCACAATATGTATCAGTTTTGCCAAGAAGCCATAAAATGTTGGTTTTCTGGATTTTTTTCTTGAACTAACGAAAATTTCGAGCATGAAGAAACTTGAAAACTATGAAATGATAGCACTAAGTATTTTGGATCACAGTACCTTTCCGAAACGAATGTTTTTAAAGGGGGAGAGGAATTCCCTAACTCAGAACGACGTCTCATCTATATGCAAATAGCTAGGCCACTAGTCAAAAGTCTCATCACACTGAGCTTAGATTGACTGTTTGGTGTGTTTATTTTAAATCAATTGAAACGGTATACTTTAGCACAGAGGTGGAGAACCTTTTGCTTATAACAGGCCATTTGACCAGGGAGTTGTCATTTTGAAACTCCCTGATTTGACAGTCATAAGACCACTCGTGGGCCAATGGCACTGTCAATTTGGACAAGGGAAGGGAAACCTCTCCTTCTATGGGAAACACAATACTTTTAGACTATATGCCCGTTACAACTTTTTGTAGACAGATACCTATGCTAATCTGGCCAGGTGACACCCTGGCAAAACTGCTTTTAGTCATGTATGATAATCAACACGGCTAATGGGTTGTGTATCTAATGAACCCAATAGCTCTGAAGGGCCTGCAAAACTATGGGCATTTAACTCCAGCATTACCGTTACACTCTGTAAATGACATTATGATGGCTAAGCTATAATTAGATTACAAATTAGCAACTGAGAAAACGTGCGCAAAGCGCGCCGAAAAAAAATGTTTTGAAAGCACTTTATTGATGTTTAACCTTCGCATTACATTGGAAAGTTATTCACTTCATTAATTTTAAGCCCACTCAAGGAAAAGGGAGGGACTAACCCATCTCCAAGTACATGTTTTTTTTTATTTATTATTTTTATTTATTATTTTTATTTTTGAAAATTGAAGACCATGCTTTGCAAACTTTTGAGGGGGCAAGTGCCACCCCGTGCCCCTATGGCGAGCCGCTAATGCCTATAAACATGGCAGGCAGACCTCTAGAGGATTAAAACTAGTGTTTTTGATTGATTTCATTTGCTTTGGGGTTAGAAGGTACTAGCTGTGATTGGATGTGGCCAACTCCTAGCAAATGAGTACTACATAACATCCTGCTTAGTTTCTTTGACACTGAGGAAAAATACTTCCAAGTGAACAAAAGACACCCATCCAGGGGACTTTGTACATGTACTTTTCAAACTATGCAGAAACTTTGCACAGATATTAGCTGAGGTGTGCAGCCAAACAGTGCCCCACTTTACTGGAGCTTGTTTAGAATTTAGCTGGGAATAAAACACACTCGACCCTCACATTTCCATACATCACATCTCCACTTAAGTCCCTGTTATGCCTGGGAATGGGAGGAGAGCGGGGGTACTTGGGTGCAATCATCAAGTGAATAAGAATGTTCATTTATCATCAAATATAGCCAATTTTATTTAATATATAGTCAAGTCTAACAATGTAAATCACAAACTCAAAAAGTATACTAACTTGATGGGGCACAACTATCCAATTTCAAATGCTCCCTGATGTCATCCTTGACACGAACAGCTGGGTTCCACATGTAAAGTCTGAAAAAGCCAAAAATGAAACTATTTTATTACACCCCTTTGATACAGTTAACAAACCAAATGTATACTACAGAAACCCCCCCAAAAATTCTGATCTATTATTTTAACTGTATATGCCTAACTACTATCTCAAAATATCTGCAACTTGAAGGGGAAATACTATTGTATGTAATAGCGCTTACAGTCCTTGTTAAGTAAGAGAGTTTGTAGTAATCACCATCTTGAGTGACAGCTCCAATTAATCACCCTCATAAGCTACCAAGCTATTAAACAATTACAGCATAAAAGCAAATGATTTACTTTTTCCCACTTTTATGACATAACTAATTTATAATGTCATCACTTTCCCAAACTGCCTATAACTTGTATTTAATATTCGGCATGAGCCTACACATACCATATATTCTCTAATAAACACTCCCCTCTAAGGAACACCCCCGTAAATTTTTGAAAGGCAAAACAGTTCTTCAGTGGCCATTTGCCAAGGGAGAAGTGGAAGGTGTTTTGGCTTTTTATTAATTAAAAAAAGGGGCCATAACAACAACTGTTACAGGGAAACAGTAACACTGCAAGGAAGCTGGAGGGTTAGAGGGTGCCCTGCAAGTTAACCTCCACCTCTACATCTAAGAAACTTGTAGCTCGTTTGAAAATAGTACTAGTGTAGGTTTCAGCAGTTAGTTATTTTTTTAATTAAAATATACCCTTAATTAAAATATACCCCAAATAAATGCTCCCATTTTCAAAAATGCAATGCCCCGGGGCATTTTTTACAGAATATACTGTACTACATGCATCATTTCAAGTACAATGGGCAGACCATTGTCCCTAGATTGCATGTGTAGAGGAAGCGTAAAGTTTATATGCACAGCAGTAATGGCAATGTTATGTTGTGCTGCTCCTCTGATTCAGGACAAGGAAGTCACTCATCACAAATAAATACCAGTAATCGAGTAATCGCAGGAATCATAATTACTAGGTCACCAGTAATCAAATACAAATGTTTCTTCTCCCTCCTAGCACCAATATGTAAGTGTTCCATTCAAAGTTATTGTAGTTTGGTTAACTGTATCAAGGGTCAATTAAAATCCCTCTGCTTATTCTACAAGTACTTTTTCCATAAAGAACTCTCTTTCCACTTACTGTACATGATTTTAAAAATATCATAAGGACTGATTTTAATTCCAGACATATATCCTATTCAAGTGGCAGCTGCACTAAAATGGTCCACAGAAAATTGCAACCCAAAATTTACATGTAGATAGGAAGTACATCTTTCAATTGAGTTCTGCCTACTTTGATCTCTAGAAAGAAAAACTCAAAGAAAAGTGCCCCTTCCCCCCTGTGAGAACCCCCCTGTTCTACATGATTTGTGATGAGCCCTGACCTCCTATGTTCTTTGTAAGAAATTTCTTCAAAGTTCACTTTACCTGATATTGTCAGTCTCAATGATAGCATAAGAGATAAACATAGGATTAAAAGGAATATCTGCACCACGCATGTTGAAAATCCCTGAAAAATGAAAACAAAAATAGTCATAAATAATGCTAGGATGGCAGAAAACAAAAAGTGATGAATTCAGGAAATGTCACAGATCCTTATTTGTGGCAAAACTGAAAGGAGGCAGATGTTCTGTAAGAATTCAGGTCCTAACTAAAAAAAAGGCTTGTATGAAAGGCATATGTGCATATGTAAGTATGCACATAAGAATGTGCATATGTAAGTAGCTGAGAAAGTGATAATTTGGACTTGCCAAGCTTTCTTATATGGTAAGCCACAGTGACTGTCTCTCACAGGTATGCAGCATGCATCTAGAATGTCTGCAGTCATTCTTTAAAAAAGAACACTTTAAAGTTATTTTGGCAACATTCATGGGGTTGGTAAAACCCTTTCCAAGCCTCAAAATACTGCTCTCAGGTGTAAGCATCACAGTAAATTTGTTATCATTCTGATACTGCTTATAATGTGTTTAAATTTTATATCATTATTTCTGTACAAAAAATTGAAAAGCTGGAAAAAATGAAAAGGTGAAGAAAATCAGATTTAGAAAATATTAAATATGTAAGTAAAGAACAATCACTGAAATTGAAGACAATTCGACATCAGTCAGAAAAATAATTACATGAGCAAGCACTTGTCAACTAATAGGAGACTCATTGAAAAACTCATCAAGGTAAACTTCAGTGTGGCTTCATACTCATCAAACCTCAAAAACTCTTTGATTGAATTCAGTTGCACATGAGTTGCATTGTTAACCGATAATGGATTGTACATCTAGGTATGCAATTACTTCCACCATGTTTTACATGTAAAGTATGTGGAAAATACTGGTTTTAATACAATTACGATCATGTGAGGTTCCAGTATACCGGCTGTCTTTTTTATGATACACGACAGCTTACTCAAGTGGCACTTTTGCCTTCATAGCAGGTGTTGAATATGCGTGTACTCTTTTGACGTACATACTCTAACACCTGCAAACAATGACAGAGACCATCCAGTTTTGCTATATTCATGAGCCCAATTTGACGTTACCTCTGGACTGTTGATTGGTTTCAATATATGAATATTCATAATGCATGACGAAGCTTGAACTGTAATGTTGTGCAACCTACTAACTTTTACACAGTAACTCAATGGAACTTCTTCATTGTGTGAGATTTAAGTGGGAGAAATCACATACTAAAACCCCATTAATTTGGTCGTCTGAACAGCATGATGCTGTAATCAGACTTGATTTAGTCAAGTTTTTGTGGAATATTTATACTTTGTTTTTGTTGTGATAGTATGAATAGTTAATAGTGCACAGTTTTTACACAGTTTGACAAATAATTCTTGCAAAAGTTGGTGGACGTTGGTATTACAAGTGCAGCCTATAGAGGTGCAGGAGTAATACACGTATGCCAAGCTTGCAAGTACCACTTTGACTCTACACCTGTGCAATGAATATTTCCAGCTTATAACCCACGCCTACGCACTATGCCTTTGACATCTTCACATGTAACTGCAACTGCCTTGGTGCACAATATTGCAAGTTAAACTAGTTAATTTTTAAAGTCTTTTAGAGGTCCAAGTGTCAAGCCTTGACATTTCAGTACATTGTAACTAATATAAAAGTTCATAAATCAATGACAAACATACAAAGAAACAAAGAAATAAATGAGGACTCCCCAATGGCTGATATTTCAAAATTACAAACCTTGGTTGCCAGTACTCCTGTGAGATATCTCAAACACATTGTTGAACTTTGTATACAGCAAACATGAAAATGGATCATTTTGTGTTGATACTTATCAATCCATCACAGGAAATATGGAAAGAACTGTCAGATAGGGTTAAGGGTTAGGGTTATTTCATATGTGAACAAGGGTTTATGTTAGTTTTACATTTTGTGTTGCATTACAAGGGCAAAATGACAGGAATAGATATGTTGTGAATTAATCACAAAACATTTTCTGGAAGAACATACAGAACGTCAGCATTTGAGTGCAGACGACGTGATAAACTTTGAGGCAATTTCAAGAACTTTGTCTACAGCAAACTGATCAAGCATGATAGAGGTGATTCTCTATTTGTTATGTTTCCTATGTAGCTACTGTAGTCAAAAGAGAACTCACTGGAACATTTTTGAAATTCCATGCCAAGTGTGCGATAACACCCCACATATTTTAGTAAAACAGAGAGAGCCTTTGGTAACAGAATTTAATGAACATGTCAAAGCCCTTGACAAGGCATCCTAACCCAAATTACCACTGCCAACAGACTGACATCATAAACAGAATTTCTCAAATAAGCTTAAGGTGATTATGACGCTCAAATGAACCACATTATTGGCTGGAAGGATAGGTCTAACAACTGAATGGAACAAATACACGAGATGGTTCAAGGAGTCAATCTGGAATATAAGGAAGGGAGCAACAGTCAACAGGGGTCACTTGTACGATGCATGGACTATAAAGTCACTTGTACAATGCATTGATCTATTAAGAGGCTGACCTTTTTGCTTCTAAGAGTTAAAAGCCCTCTTGGGTTGGTAGTGAGTTAACAAGCAACGTAATAAGCAACTCAGTGCATCATCTGGTTGATGGAGAGAGCAGACATAGTTCTTGAAACATTCCAAGTAAGTGTTTTCATTTTTTGTCATGGTTAGACTTGTTTTGTAAATGGAACATTACAGTTTTGTTAATGGAACACTTCAGCCCTCATGATGAACTTTAATATCCAAGAATATAGTCAATCATGTTTTATTACACACATCATTGTTTACAAAGTGGTGCCTTTGCTACATGAAATCATTGGAACAACAGTTAAAGGGGATGTAACATCACCTGAAACATATTCAGGAACTCCTTATTATCTCTTTTCACATTTGGTGACTGCATTTTGACATGAACGAAACAACAGCTTCAAATATACAGCCACTTTGATTGGTTTAAGATAACTTGTGCAGACTGGTGACATGTGATATAGTAGCCCATTGCATGTCAGATTATTGCAACATTACAATCACACTGTAGTGACTCAGAAGAATATGACCTTGAGCAATTTTAACTCAGTACATGCTACTATAGCTTTGACAGTTATATTTGGAAGATACTAATTTTCAAAGAAAAAGGTAAGTTTTTTTCAGAGATACAGTGCGTGATGGGAAATCTGTTATGTCACCATCAAAGGCTGGCAAATGGGCAATACTAGGCAAAAAAACAAGACTCGGCAATACATTCGTCTATTGAAAAACATGGCACAACAACAACGCTTTTTCATCCACATTTGTTTCACAGTGCTGGACTGTCAGTGTATGTTTATATCATTAAAACTCTTGGCAGGAAATCAAGGGGTATGATCAATTGAGCTCCTCAGTTGGAATCTGCAGGCACTATGGAGAGTGAGGGCAAACACGCACGTCAAAAGGCAAGCACTGCATCATAACGCATCGATTAGGTATAGCATGGTACAGTATTTCTTTATGATGTGGGCACTGCTGCACTGAATAGTTAATAACTTCTTTTTGCTATACCTACCTATGGTGTTTTTTATGCCAGATTTACATGGAAAGATATCCAAACATTTCAACAGTATCCAATTTCAGAGACAAACAAGGCATTTCAATATGAAGAATAACTGAAGGACTCTGAGGTTTGTAATCCTGCTTTACATTTTACATCCTGTGACTTTGAGCAGATTCTTGAAACATAAAATGACATACCTTCAATTAGCAATGGAGTATTTGCTACATGATCTGGAGGATGCGTGTACAGAAATTGATTCTTCTCTTTCAAAAAGGGTCCTTATGAAATGCCTCTGAAAAATACCTTTTCGGAGTATTTCAATAATGACCATACCAATCTGCAAATCTTATACACCTTTATACAATACTCTGCATCCTACATTTAGTGTCATATATCCCACTCAGTTTCAGTTAGCACATCAATGATACAGCACATATTGCAAATTATTGAACGGGTTACAGATGAAAAACAATCAGAGTAACTTCATAAAAATCGTAATATGAAGTCTGTATACAGCTGAAAACACACTGAAGTTCCTTTGTTACAACATATCTTCTTCATACTGTACACAAGAGATAAAGCAGTTCAGAGATTTTTTCACATTTTTATTCTCATTGACCCCAGATGATCTTTGACCTTCTCTCCACTAGATCAGGTTGTTCTGCTCCATATGGGGAACCCACGTGTCAATTATAAAGAGCTTGCCAATGCTATCTTACATACCCATCCATGCATACACACGTCAAGGTTCGTCTTTTCATCAAAAATGGAAAGAGGCCAATCAAGACAGGACTTGCTTGCACTGTAAAAGATTGCTTGATGCCATGTGTGGTACCTCTTCTTTTTGGTCAGTCTGGGATGGGGCCACATATGACAGATGTATGATGTAAGGGTCTGGCAGATGAAAGGATGGTTATGTTAAGTCATATTGTCCCATCAGGGGACTAAATAGCTCCTTTGAGGAGCATAACCCCTTCGAGGAGCACAATCCCTTCAAGGTGGTTTACTCTTTGCCTGCCACCGTCCAGCTGAAGGTACTTGAAGAAAAATTAAAAGAAAGACCAACTCACATGCAATTTCATCCAGTTTATGTACGACCAGAGCATCAGCTTCCTTCGAAGCCATCAATTCCCTAATTGTATCATATTCAGAAGAAGCATCAAAGATCTTCTTCTCCCAAGATCTCCCAGTATAGGTTTCGTTGAGAATCAAAAGGTCGTCGCCAGGGTAGGCTGGTTTGGCTCCTTTCATGTCTACCCAAACAGTATCTATCAAGTTCTCTGTTATGGATTTAAGCGTCGTGTTCCTTCCAGAATTTTTAAAAGTTTCATCATAAGTAAAATATGCAGCTGAGAAAACAAGACATATCACATGATGTTATACTACTGGAGAAGATAATGTTAAAAAAATAGTGGCATGAAGAATCCCACCAATTTTCGAAAAAAAAAAAAAGATTTTTCTTCTCTTTGTGAAATTCTGTGTAATTTACTTTATATGGCATCTGATGTTGAAAGTGTCTAATTTTATGTCTTCTTCATTTCATAAATCAGTCACAGTTTTGCATTTAAACACCCCACAAATGACTGTTTTCAAGATACATACATGTACCAGAATGCTCACTTAGAGGATGCTGTTCTTTTATGATGGGGTGGGGGGTCTACTTTATGCCACAAAACCCTTACAGCTGCTGAAATGACTGTTAACTTCTTTTCAACATCATGGCCTTGAGTGGAGGACTATAAACTCAAATACAACACATACTTCCTCCCCTCCCCCTCCTCCAAATTTTACAGACTGCCCTACTATTGACTGACTCCTACTATCTCCTATGTTTCCATAGCAGGGCAAATTTCATCCATATTACCTTTTACATGTATGTTTAAGCCATCCATAATATTGGTCTACAGGAGCACCCTCAGATTCCCCTTTCACCCCTACAGTTGCTCCTTCCCCTAGGGACCATCTCAGGTGACAGGAAGCAACCAGTGAGTCATCAATTCTTTGTAGACCTCTTACAGTACAGTATGTAACCTTTTCCATGTAGTCAAAGGCACAGAACACTTGGATAGTTTTGTTTACTTTGGTTACCAAGGCCATTGTCTCTGTGGCCCAAATGATTCAGTTATGTATTCTTTACCAGGTTACATGGAAACTTGCACCCACTCAATGTTGTGTGCATAGCCGTAATTCTTAGAAGGAGTAAAGGGATGATATATCATAGAATTGCTACATAACTTAAATGAACTCATGACAATTTACTTCCTATGCTCTTGTTATCTCTTTATGTCCTATTTTGAAAAAATACTCTCAGATTTCTTCTACGTTAAGACAGTTTTGTGCTAGACTGTAGAGCATGCAATCGTTCCAAGTCAGTTCCACCTCAGACACCAACTGGATAACAACACGATTGTAAATATACACCTTTCTACAAGGTCATCTTTGTCTGTGTCTGTCTTCATTTCTTTTTGGTCACTGTTGAGAAATTTCTTTAATGCTATAAAGCAGCTGAAAGCTCCATGTTTATAAATTACGACAGCTGGTCAAATATCTTTCTCCGGCCACCACCCACTTTTCAAAGATTCTGACATTATTCCAAACACTGGGTCTTCTACTGCATAATTGGAGGATGAAAATTGACATGGACTTATCAGAAGCTAAATTCTACATTTGTTCATCAGTTAAACTGCAAACTTTCCAGCACTGACAGGGTGGTTGTAGTTGTTCACTGTGTTGGTAGGAACCTTGGAATTGCCGGCAATTAGGGAAATATATGCAAACAGGAGGTTAAAGGGAGGAATGACAAAGACTAGAATTAAGGACTGAGTAGGTGAAATACCACATATCACCTGCATATTTGCACAGTGTTGCCAATTAACTCTGACTCACACATTAATGCCAAATTCTGACCCCAAAATGCCAAACTGTATATTTCACTGCCACAATGAAGTAAAGGTCAAAGGTAGATGGATGTGTTTGAGACAAAGTTAATAAAATCATAAGGCTACATTACAATTTTGTTCAATTTATCCACTTTCGGATTCCCTCTTCACTGCCAAAAGAAAATTTTCAATGAATTTACCCAAATATGGCAGTGCACGAAAAAATACAAGTTGGCAACCCTGTGTTTGCACCCTTGGTATGAGCTCAAGATGTATTGATATTAAAGTACAGTAGTACATACAAATAGATAGTAGTGTAGGATCAAAGCCAACTTTGGCATCTGAATCCGGCAAACCAGCTCCATCGTCAGAGCCATCAACCAGCCAGTCTTCTGGCTCAGGAACACCGTCCTCTCCTGTAGGAAAATGGAGCAGTAGATTGTGTTGGAGCAAATATCAGTATTGTGACCACTAACTAAGCTTTATTGTAATTAAGAAGTACTGTAGGCACTGCTGTGTTCTTGTTTGTAACCTGGGTGGAAAAGGACATGCATGGGGATGAAAAAGCAGGAGGAGCAGTTGACAGTTATTCCTTTTTGAAACTGGCGGTGCTAGGATCGAGTACACTTTGTTGCATGGGAACATTTAATTGTCAGGGCCGGAAGAGGAAATTGAGCCTTTAATTCCCTTCAAGGTCCATAGGTCAGTGGACATCCACTACATAATGGCAGAAACCATAGCAGTCAAATGGGCCAAGCTACAGTACTACTATAAAGCTTGTTGTTTTTACATGGCCTACCCTCCATCATGTCACTGTCTGGCCACTCTCCAGCTCTTGGTTGTATATCCGGCCTTGCACAATGTGCAACCACAATGCACAACTTGCAATAGACAATTTGTAAACAAAGTTAGCAGAGAATATCATAAATACTGCACTACTACTGTAACTAATTTAATAGAGCAAGAAGATCTCTGTGATATTAACAAAGAAGGGAAAACAACTATGGAAACAAGGCAGATAAGATAGAAAATTACCAAAAGGAGCATTTTCATGTGAAACAAAAGAAGAAAAGAAAGGAAAACTAGAACAGCAATGCTGTTGTGTAGCTCACACAATTTTTCTTGTCTGTTAAAAACAGAAACTCACAAAACCAAATTTTATCATCTATTCCTCTGCTTCCAAAAAACCTCCTTACCTTTCATAGGCAACTGGGAGGAAAGAGAGGAGCATAATAATTAACAGAAAACAAAACCAATCTGTAAAATCACAAATGTGTTAAGGAATGTAAACCTGCAACTGACAAAGTTTTATGACAGATAGCTACAAATATGACTGCATATTTTCTCATATCAAGCAAGCCTGCAAAGGCTGTATATACTTTTATTAGCAGCAAGACTGAAAAAAAGTTTGTATGATGTACCTATAAACTGTTCAAGTATTGAAAAGTACATTTAATATCGCACCTTCAATTCCACAAGCACACACTGCATGGGTTTGCACTGATCAAAACTGTAAAACACACTCAAAAGGCTCCTACTGTACTTGACCTCAAAACAGTTAAATTGCAATTACTTGACTTGACCAACTCAATTGAACAGAACAGAATGGGAGATATCCCCACAATTTACAGGAATAAGTTAAGCCTATTTCCTTTCATGTGTTAAGCCACACTGACCACAGAGTTGCTTCAGATTGCAGAGGCCACTTGATGAACAAACACATGTGTGTTGATGGTTGAATTTCAAACAGCCTGCATATCCATTTGCAAGATAACAACTGAACACACAACCAAGCACACTGCTATCAGTACAATGGATAAAAAGCTAACTGCTCAGCAGGCACAGTGAACTCAGCTCTACAAAAACAGCTTTAAAACCCAACTTAACTTTCCTATAATGGAATGCAAATAGGTAGGTATTACTGCTCTGCTGACAAAAAATCATATCCCAAAATTTCAGCCCAATATCTCCTCACAACAAAAAGAAGAAGACTTTTGTTGAAAAGGTGATGCCATCCGTGCCCCATTTCATAACCTCACAAATGTACTGTGTACATGTGTGAGCTAACAAAAAAATTGTAAACGCAAATATGAAAGTAGTACTTAGTCCAAAGACTGATTTGTTTCACCTTAATATGTACAAGGCTAAAACAAAGAGAGGAAGAGCACAGAGTTAATGAAAACAAAACAGATGGCACTTGACCTTTTCACACCACTCAAAACATGCAATAACAGAATGGAAAAGAGCATGGAACTTGAGCTTTGCGACCACAGAAAACTTCCCTCTCCTAGCTATATGTCAGACCAGGGAGCTGCCATTATTAAAGGCAGCTCCCTGGTCAGATGTACTATATTGATGAAGTTATCACAAAGATACTGTACTGTAGTTTATAATGATTGACCCTGTTTTACACAAAGTTTTTGTCACAGTTCAAACAGGTAGCTGTACTTTAGATGATGTGCAGCAGTTTGTACAGCTCATCTGTAACTATGTCACAGGTGTCTTATGTTTATACCATGTCAGTTCTCATCCCAAGACATATGGAAATTTCCACTTGTAGCAAACTTATGTCACAAACTCACTTCTTTCTACCAGATGTAATGTTTTTCTTCCAGTTATTCTGAAAGTAGAAACTATCATTCAGAAAATGATCTTAAAGATACAGAGCCAAAACAACTTTAAAAGTCTACAGTACACTATGCATGGTATCATCCTATGAAGCTTAATTGTCCTACCAATTTCCATAGAGATCCACTGGCAATCCAGCTGGAGCTTGGCTTGTAGGAAATATCTTCCATCAACCCACATAGCTGCTTTGGTAGTTGTCACAATTCCCAAACCTGTAAATATTCATTACAAAAGTTGTGTATAAACAACACAGAAAATAGTCACAATGGCAAGACTTTGGCAGTTTGGCTAACCTGGAGGGAGGAGCCGGTAGTTACAATATTTGCCTATTTTGCATATCTGTAAGTTTGAGAAATTTCTCCCTCCTTTGTCAATGCTAATGTAGTCAGAAAAGATGTCATTCAATATGCTTGTCCAAATTTTTCAATGAAATTTACTATAAAAGGACGTTTTCAAAGTGACTTTGCAATAATAATAATAACACTGAAGTACATTAATTATATCACTGTACTACATACTATTGCCTTAAACCTCTTGCTGAAGACAGCTTTTTAAATTGATGTTGTGAGGCATCTGCAGTTTTAAAATGTTTACTGTTTCATGAATCATATCTTTGCTGGAATTTAGGGCATGCACCCATTTTAAAAATAATGTTCAAAACTCACCTGCTGAACCATCAAATCCAGAAATAAAGGTCCTTCTCTGGTCTGCCTCAGCAATATACTCACTCTGCCAGTACAAATAAGAAAATATCAGTAAAGGTACTGTACAAATGATGAGAGTGCCATTAAATGTGGAAATGCATTGTAATTTCCATCACTATAAGACTCAGTAGTTTCGAAGCACTGGTTACAATTGATGCTGAGTTTGTAACACATTCTTACACATCTGCCTGTACTTGCAGATGTGAGAATACGTCTGTTCCCTTGCTGTATCTGTACTGCAATTCTTCTCGAACTGACACCAGAGATTAAAGGGCCAATTACTGTATCTCATCCTATGCAGTAAAATGAATTTACTTTTAGCCCCTCCTCCAACTGAAGAACAAATAAGCATCCACTGCATGCCTTAAGTAGACAAATTAATATACCTGTGCCGAGGTTAAATTGCACAACGCCATATTCGGCTGAGTAATGTTAGGCTATAACCTGAACTCACACTTCACTGATATGCACAAGTCATGACTGACCAATCAGAGTAAAGGTATGTACAGCACTACAGCATCGTTTGGATTTACGTCAAACAGAGTGCAGTAAGTAATTTTCTGAGATACCAGGGGTGATGTGCAACAGCCCCACCCTTTATTAAAGTTAAATTAAATATTCCATTCATCCTCGTAACTGAGTTGCTATATAATTCTTGACAAAACTTAAGGTTACAAGTACAGTACATACACTGTTGCCATATCACACAACTGCTATCTTGCATTTAGATTTCAGTGCAGTTAGTTCACCATGTTCTGTACTGTACCTGCATCTACTGTACATGTCAGAGAGCAAAAATATTGGGTGGTTCCCAATCCGACCAAAAAAAAAAAAGAAACTACAAGGTTGGACACTTGATGAAGAAAACATTAAAAAGCCAGAAAATATCTCAGTTCTCATCAAAATCTTCCAGTGCTGACCACTTTACAGGGTTATTTCTATTTCCTATTTGTATCATGAATAAACATCAGCTAAATATGCAAATGTGTGACATTGAAAGATGGAAATGGATAATGTTAGCCTTTGTTTTTTTCAGCCCTCATTTCAAGGTTACTTGTAGCATTGGTATCCCCTGAGGGCTTTTAATGGAAGTTAAAACTGTTTTCTTAAAATATGAATACCACTCACTGGACTATATAAAACGATCTGAGGAGTAATTAACAGATAATTGATGTAGGGTTAACAAAAGAAATGGAACTCTGTGCACACATACTCCACATCATATATTTTTGCACATGCAATGAGTAATTACTTTAAAAACCATCAAACTTTGAAGAGGTTTATATCTTAATTGAGAAAGGTACTGACATGATTCCAACAGATCTTTCATTGGGGATTTTATTCTTTAACTGCCACTGAAACTGCATTTTTTTAGTGGCATGTCACCGAAACTTTCAAGAACAGAATGTTCTAGTGAAAACTGATTCAAACCTAATTAACTTCAGGACTCTACATTACCTTGCAAAATTTCCCTACTTCTGAACAAAGAGTACTGTACGTAAACTTACACTTGTTATATTCATGACTCCATGTCTTTTGCTGTCCAGACTATTAAGTACAGATCATTGCATTACACACAGAACTATGAACAAAACATCTACTGATGCACAGCATTCACCCTCAGCACTTCTGTGACTTTGGTAATTGGTACAAGATACTGATGAATTCTGATGCTACTTTTGATTGACATGTCACTATAAATTTACACTTCCTTTATATACTGGTTGTAAAATTGACCCATAGTGATTCACCCTCCGGTCAACATCTGAGGAATAGTGACTCACCTATACCCTGTTCTCATGGTACAGTACCACTCATGCCCAGGACATGCGCCAAAACTGGGTTAATGCCAACACCACAGTCAAGCCTGGCAAATTTGACCGATATATACAGTACTGTCCCAAAGAGTTACCTCTAGATACAATGGCAATGGTCAATATTCCTCATGATAAATAATTTTGTTTTACAGTGTGTTTCATCAGGGAGCTGTGAGAGATGGAGAAACAACACTTGTTTCTCCTTTGAAACCAGGTGTTTTGCCGACACTTAAGCTTTGCATTGTCTGGTTCCTGAAATTGTCCTAAAACTTACAGGGATTTGAGAGTGAAGACAATTGTTAATTCTTGTTGTCTGCTACATTTGAGGGAGCTCATAGCATGATTTCCCCCACTGGTATCACATTGCCAGCCATCAAGGAGAGCAAAATTTATTTCAACTTGTGCCACCAGGTCAGTGTTTTCGTTAACCCGAGCTCCCGGGTCTCTGACGCACGAGAAGCCGCCTAGACGCTTGGAAGAAAATCCTGTGCGTCCTGTGGACGCATGAGGTTCAGCCTTAGGCTATATGCACAAAAATTATACACGTAGCTCTAATGTTGCAAATTTTCTTGGCGAAAAATACCCCAAATGTAAGAAGAGTAAAAATGATGCTGCTGTTTCCCTAGCCTGCATGTCTTCTCAATTTAAACCTTAATCATAGCCCGATTCTCTAACAGAACGAATGGAAAATCGGAGACCTTGAAGCACGTAGTATTTCAATGCAATTTCACACCATCCAATCGTGCATTACCTGTGCGTACATATCATACAGAGAGTAAGTCTAACATGTGTTATAGTTTCCTACAGCAGTACGTAATACATGCACACGCTTAACATCTGTACGACCTACGGATATCTGTTTGATACTGTGTGCATAAATCAATGAGGCTTCTACTGTTCCATTTACTGTACGAGTGGCGTATAAAACTTTTGGTTTCAGATATCGTAATTTTGCAAATCATAAATGTACAAAACACAATAATATCACAGGAATTAATGTGCATGTTTTGTATAAATAAAAGCACCCACCGTTGTTAATGCAAAATATGAATGGCAACGGTAATTTTAGCAGTGCAAGCAGCGATCGAAAACATAGTCTACTTTTCTGAACCATGCCCCATGGTCTTACCCACCCCTGTACGTACGTGCGTCAACTTTCTTACAGAACTGGTCTAGCTAGCCTAATGTAACGGGTGTTTGCATCCAATTACGGAACTACATGCACTAAAAACTTTGTTGTTCTTCGCCATGCGTTTCACTTGAACTTGGGCAAAGGTATTGGTATTTGCGTACATTACGATCCTATACCAAACACACTGTTCTTGAATGCGAATTCTGTTCGCTCTCTTTGCATGGAAAAATATGGAGAAAAGGACGAGGGTTGGTCATGAGAAGTTGACTGTACAGAACTCACTGCATTTGGGATTTGTTTACTCAGGCCTTCCCTAATATACTCAAGGTGTGAAAAAAGACCTCGCTTATCTCGCCTGAGATCTTATTTCTGTACAGAAAAGGACTAGGAAGAAGTCTTACGTGATTTCCGGCTTAACTCTAGTGGCTTTCAAATCGGGGATTGTGACATTGCGATTACGTAACAGTTGCTGAACTTTCATATTCTTTTTTTATGGAATTTTAAGACCGTTTAAAGAGATTGAGGTATCGTTTTGCAGGTAAATCCCCCAAAGGTAACGTTTTTGTCACATCTGGTGTTGTTTAAGAGTATTGAAGAAAATATGACAGTAAAAACGAAGCGGCCCCCAATAGGCCAGCGAAAGTTTATCTGCGCAGAGCGTGATTAATGTGTTACTGCAGTTACCCCTAGTGTTACTTGAGTTATACCCACCCTTCAAATGCAGTGTGCTCTGTGCGGTCGTCTTGGCATTGTTGATTTTACATCATTCAGTTAAATGTTCTATGTGCTCCATTTTCATGGAAGCTCAATACATATACCTGCCTGAAGGGTTAGAGAATAGTATCTTATGCATGCACGTATGCATCATTTAGGTTTCAGTACAGGTATGAGACTCGATCTTGGAAAATCTTGGAAACCCTCAGAATTTTGGGGGGACGCACTAGAAAGAAAGTCGAGGGTTTTGGGACTCTTGAGATTGGAAGCCTAATGAAAACACTGCTGGTGCCACTTTTTAAGGGTGCAGTGTATCTTTTTATCACTTTTTGAACATAGATACATTGTTCCATATTTCAGGAACTCTCCGGAAATGTTTGAAATGTCATTATCAAAATTTAGACTCCCATTGGTTTTCAAACAGGTATATTCCTTTCTTAATGAAGAAATTAGAATAATAATGGAATTGTGCAACTTCAGAGTAGGTGAACAGTCATTTTGATCAAAACGGTGAAAACCTTTCGCACTTATCGGCTGTGCAGTTATCTTCAAAGCAACATCTTGACAATGGTCTTTGTAACAGGATTACTGCGCTTTGAAAGAAGGAGATCATCATTAAGAACGAAAGTCAGCAAAAGTCAAAAAATAAGAACAAAGAGACCTCTCAATCAAATTTGGCTACTTGAAAAGGATTAAATTATTCTCAAGTACACATTGTCTGACAGATTCAGTCCATGTTTCTCCATCCTTTACAGCTCCCTGGTTTCATGAAGGAGAAGTAAACTACAGTATAATGTCCAAAGAATTCTTCTTTTACTAGCATATGATGGCTGTGAATCAAACTGTGCAGGTAGTATACTATGAAAGTATCTGAACTATAAGCTTATTGTTGTATCCAAAGGATCAATCTTTCCAAAACTCTGGAAATTAACTCTTGCTCACTTAAATGAAGGGTTAAGGATTTAATTTATTGTACATAGGAGTAAATACTTTCAAGCATTCTGGTGAAATTTGTATGCAATTACGAGGTGTGGTTATTGAGATATTAGTGGATGCATACTACGTTTTCTACCCAAAATGAACTTTCCACAAGCTAATTCACATTAATCAACACTGCTTGATTCTTTCTTTCAACTTTAAAACAAGTTTATTCCTTCATAATCTCATACTTTTGTAAGGTAAATGTATGAGACGAATGGGAATATCACAAACTTTACATTCTCCATAAGAAATAATAAAATAATAAATTGATAAATTTATAATTTACACTTTCCAATAAAAACTCAAAGCGCTGAACAGTCAAAAATACAATACTGTAAATCAAACAGCAATTCATAAAACGTAACTGAAAGAAGCAGAGTAGTCTAAGCAACAATAAAACAAAGTAAAGAATAAAAACTCCAAAGCTTAAATGGTCAGTGACCCAAAACAAAACTAAAGTTTAAGATGCCTCAGTCATGCAGAAAGACTCCTTTAATAGACAACTTTTGAGACAATTACTAACTTCACCCTTCAGTGTTGAAATGTCCAGCACACACTGGGAACAAGCCGGTCCTACTTGCAATCCATGCAATCCAACATGCCTTCCAACAAAACTATACAAAAATGTTAAATACTAAAGTATTTAAGTGAAGTAGTTCCAATTATTATAAAAGACATGTGAAGCATAATTGTGAAACACTCATTGTCAGAAACTATACCTACCAATAATAATTAGTAAAATTAAAGGAGATGCACTGTAGTTAATTAACCCAGCAACTTCTAAAGTGTGCAGTATTACTTTATCAAAATATTATACAAGTTACATTTTCTTCTGTTTTTAAAGAAAAATTTATAATACCCATAAAAGAAGTTACTGTACTTTATGGTAGCACACTATTATTTATTCCTCCATTGACTTGCACACTAATTTTTGTCTGTTCTGTGTCCTCTGGAGTAGAGGTTTTCAACAGGCACAACCTACTGTACCCCTCAGATGAAAGCTCATGAATATACCTTTCACAATGACTTCAAATTTGTGTGCCATTACTGTAATTGAGATTTTGATCTAGGAGAGCTGGTATAGGGTGATGGTTCCTGCTTCTCCAATTAAGTATATTTTGTTTATTTTGTATATAATCTTACCACTATATTAAAATTAAACTGGCCTTAATTAAGTCACCACCCTGTTACTCAGCTCACCAGTAGGTGTAGGTAGACTTAGGCCTAACTAGAGCCTAGCTTGACTATACATAAAGTAGGGATATTCCAAGCTTAGGCCACAACTCATTTGCTCAAGCAGCAGAGCTGGTACTGGCCTTTGTCCAAGCACCTTGTGGCCCACAGGATGCAGACCCTTTCCACCCTGCCTCTCAGCTAGGGGAGAGTCACTGGAAGTGTTTTTTCCACAACTCTATCCTTAGTCTGCGATCAAGACTAGTAGGTTGCTGGGACCTGGTCTGACTGCTGTTCACCAGCCGTACTGTAGCACCTGGATCCTAAACTCAGGGTAAGTTCATGTTATTTTCACCACTAACTCTAAACTGGTGACCCAGATGTGATTCAGGCGCAGAAGGAATTACAGCACTATACTATTTACACTGTAACAAGTACTTAGGCTAGGTCAACACTTGGTTAGTTAGTAGGGTTGCCTTGATAATCACGATATCACGATATCGTCGATATACTTTTGCTCTGACGATATCAGCTTTAAAGTTTTTTAATGATGTGATATCGCAACAGAATCAAGTAAAGGACTAAAACTGTGTGTAATCTCGTATTTCTCTAATTTCTGCTTCTTCGGTCATTAACATAAAATGGAAATCATTCAAATAGTTACAAGAAATGAGAAACAGTACTTTATGTTTCATTTTGATTACTTTAGCAAAGGCCTATATGTCTTGAATTTTTATGAAACTTTGAGTTTAAAATTTAACCCTGTAAGTCTGTTCAATGTACTGTGTATGTCTTTGATATGGACAATACGATTACACGTATTACCATGGTCATGGCAAATGTTAAGACTACAGTGTTAGGTACACCATATCTCGATTTCGTCATGGAAATGTTGGCGATATCGATGAATGTAAAATGATTATCTGGGCAGTCCTATTAGTTAGTTAGTTAGATGAGGTGTTATGCCTCAGTTTCTAACCAACTGGTTGAAGTGGGGCCGGCCACAGCCTTTTTCTGTTTACACTTGGTATTAACGTCACAACAAGTCTGCTGCCTGTTTGTTGGTGACTCCAAGGCTCATAATTTTAACAAATATCCCAAGCCATCTGACTACACTTTTGAAGATGATGTACATAGCCTACATGGTGCTATAATTAGCAGCCTCATCAGTTCTACCATCAGGAAACTTACGAGTTATGCCACTTCTGGCTTATAGTCATAGTGAGACTAGCTGCCAGTATTAATGATTTAACTACTTTCATATGTAACAATTCTGGAAAGGCAGTACTCAAGCCATCTGACTATACTCCTGATACTTCAATGTCAGAGTTAAGGCAATTTAGAAAGTTAAGGCGATTTAGAGAGGCAATTCTCAGTTTCCACCCTGACAATACACTGGCTACCTTCACTACAAGTCCACCAGCCTCAAATAGGAAGTTTCAGGCCAACTGTAAATCAGGTGCACCCATCATTTCTGAGGAAAACTTGGTCATTTATCAACAGGAACTTGACAGAAAGTTACATATTATAAGTGAGCAAATTATTAATCTTAATTCCCAACCTCAGTGTGGCACTAATTAAGAACTTTGTCCTGGCATTAAACCATTAGGAAATCTGCCAAAGGGAAGCGAGGTGACACAACGGTCAACGTTAAGAGGAACCATTTTGTTAACCTCTACTGTATATGATGGTCTGCATGCCAATCTATTAATATTAAAACAATGTTGGTTCAATCAAGTTTATGAAGCCTTTAGAATCAACTTGGATGTTGTGAACTGCCTGCAGGGTGATTCCCAAATGAATTTATGTACATTCAAGCTATTTAAGCTCTAGTTAGGTCTAAGCCTACCTAGGCCTCCTGGTTAGCTCACTGACCATTGACATAAGGTCAGGTTACTTTTATTATAGTGGTAATAAACAGAATGCAGAATAAACATGCCAGCAGCAAGTACAGTAGCAGTTTCATACTCCTGTCTATTAGAGACCATTCTTAACTTAAAGTTACAATGCTTCAGAAATACCAGTATTAAGGTATCGTAATATTAAGTTCATAACATGGCCTCCAGGCATATTTATTCAATTCAGTATACAATCACTCTAATCACTGTATAAATAATTTCAAAGTATATCTGATCAGAAGTATGCAAATGTCACATGTAATGTACATTTGTGATGGTTTTAAATCACTCTTTCAAAGCAACTACAACATCCAATGTACAAATCAACATCAGGTTTGGATTGTACAGTACGTAAGTCAGGTAGGCTAAGGCAGGTCACTCAACTCTATCAGGTCAAGTGGCAACTCCCTGTCTGTACTGTTGTGTCCTTTTCAAGTCTTCATTTGGGGGGCACATCGATGTTGGAGTTTTGCTGGCCTGGGGGAAGGGTTTTAAGGGGAGAGGGTTTTAAAGGGCGGGTCCCCCTCCCCTTTGAAAATTTATGCCCATTTCAAGGACTCTACTGTATGCAAAATGGTAGGAGATTTTCCATTTTTTCCCCTTTACAGATGTTTTTTTTTATAATCTCCATTTCATCTCTTTTTTTTTTTGCAACTGCCTTGTGGCTTTTACAAGTTTGAAAGGAAAGTGCAGTCCCCCCAGTTTGAATTAGTGTACTCATCATCCTAATTCAGGAAAGGCTCCTACAGTAATCATATGACAATGTTTTTGTTACTCACATGTATTCATGCAGAGTAACTCCATGGTTTTCTTTCAATATTTAATGTTTTTATACAGAATCATAGTGAAAGACGCTTTGTGAAAGAAATCAGAGGAGATATTTTTTGTAAGATTTAACAGATTTTTTAAAATACACTTGAGGTAACTGCTTTCTCCCTTTGATCTGTTTGAGTGCTTTGAAAGTGTATTATATTGGAAAGTACTTTATAAACAGAAAACTACCATAACCATATTGTTACTCCTGTATTTTTCCTCAGGCAAGGTATAGAATAACACAAAATATCAATTATAGAAGCAGAAATACTGTACTCCCAGAGAAATTATGGAGAGCTTCACATTACTTTCTTTGAGCCAATACCTCGTACTAATATTTCAATTTACTTCTCGGACAGATTTTGGGTTCCCATTTCATCCACAAAATTCTCTATTGAACTCTGTGAAAAAATTGATTCTAAAAACATTTGCTCAAGAGGTCAAGACTACAGAGCTAAACTTGGCAGCTCTCTTGCAGTCATTGTAGGCTACTGCACAGTCACATTCCTTTATCACACAAAATGCCATCCTCTAGTGCACATAGGCATACTGTATGAGACAGGTGGGGGGGGGGGGAGGGATAAGGGGAACAGCTTCCCTATTTGGACAGAAAATTTCCAGTTATCAGGTAAAATATGTGCAAAGTACAATATCTGGGGGCATACAAGCATTCAGTTTCAGGCATGGGTTCTCTGCAGCCCCATCTCCCAATTAACTGAAAGTAATTGTCCCATGTAGGATGATGCCAGCAAGAGGGTTTAAATTTGTATTTGAGTTCACTGAGAATCAAGAAGGTATTCTACTGAAGTGGATCTTAACCTTGTTTTTTCTCCAAGACCCATTTCCCAGAAACGTGGTTTATCACAACATAACATAACATAACATAACATAACATAACATAACATAACATAACATAACATAACATAGCATAACATAACATAACATAACATAACATAACATAACATAACATAACATAACATAACATAACATAACATAACATAATGTAGTTAAAGGGCAAAGGAGGGCTAAGGCCCCAAAAGATGCCCTGAAGTCCAAACCCTTTACTGAAACCATGGAAGTACCTCGGAGGTAGTACTTCCATGCTGAAACAGACAACCAAACCAACACCAAGCAAGCCCAGTGCAATTAGATCTACAGTACCACAATCATGGAAGAACTTGTCAATGTTACTGTTACCTTAAAGTAATGCACTGGCATGGAGTTAACTACCAGTACTCAGGCAGACTATTCCACTGGTTGACAACTCTATGAGAGAAGCTGAACTTCCTAATGTAAGCTTTGCAAACTACTTCACTACTGTACATAGCTTCTTACAATGGCCTCCAACCCAAGAATAACTTTGAACCTTCCTATGTAGCTACAAGATAACAAAGGTTTCCTTTCAGAGAGAAATTTGTAAACCTGGAGCATGTTCCCCATATAATCCTTCTTTTAAAACTCCAGGGTGGTAAGCCCAAGACATTTAAGTCTAATATACGGTAGGTTCAGGTATAAGATGAGTGGCCCTAGCTCCTCTGAACTTGCTCTAGTGAAGAAACTTGTCCTCATAGAAGGAACTCCAAGCCTGAGCAGCATCATCAAGATACTGTAGGGTCTTAATTATCAACTGCTGCAAATTTAGCATAATTTCTTTACTAAAACTACTGAAAGTCATCTTGATCCTATTAGCCCTAGCAGCAGATAGCTGCACACTGCCTAGATGACTTCAAATTGCCTAATAACAAAACCCACATCTTTCTCAAAAGTCACATTACTCAAAATACATTATAACAATAGCTGAAATTTTTACGACCAAAATGAAGGACTTTGCACTTGAATCTGCATTGAAAGACATTTGCCAAGTCTACGACCATGAAACATATAAGAAACATCCTCAAGGAAGCTCTGTAAATTAGTAACACAAGATCTACATTAGTGGGCACATAACCACCTTGTGACAGATTGAGTAACCCATTATCTAAAAGATAATTCAGCAAACAATAGCCTAATTGATCACTGATTCCACAATTTTGCACACAACACTAGTTAAACTGACCCACCTGTAATTGCAAGGCAAGCTCTAATCCCCTTTCTAAACCAGAAAGCCAAAAGGCTTAGTGATTCTTTGCCGAATGGGGGATGTTTTGTTGCACTGACGTTTATTCCCTCAAATTTATCTTTCTTGACTATATCATTTTACGATGTTTTATTATTATTATTTATTGATTTAATAAAGCGCACTATCATCCAAAAGTTATCTAATGCTCTGTACAAAAACATAAAAAACATGAAAATAGACAAGAGTGTAAGGAAAAGACACTATTAAGAGGAAAATACCACAAGACAGGACATAAATACTGAGCAACAAAAGCAACAACAAAACAATTAATACATGGAAAATAACCATGTTTTACGCTTTTTCCTAAAAACCTGTACATAGTGTTAGTGCAGATTGAATATTACTTGGAAGGTTGTTCCAAAGACGAGGACGAGGGCCGGCAACCACAAAGGACCAATTGCCAAAAGATTTGCAGTGTGTCTTGGGTATAAGGAGGATTCTCCTGGCACTAGACCTAAGAACACATTTGCTGGTTCTAAATTTAAGCATATCAGTCAGGTAATCTGGGGCTTGTCCACTTAAGACTTCCAAACTAAGGTGAGGATCTTAAATTTAATTCAAAGTGTAACGGGAAGCCAGTGCAGTTCTTTTAAACAAGCTGTTGAACTATCTAGTCTGCTTTTTTTTTTAATTTGACCTCTGCTGACCTCACATGAACTTTGAACCCCATCAAATATACTGTAACAAAAGAGAAAAATGGAAGTGTCTTTAAAGGGATTCAACTCCAATGGATCTTGGATCTTGAAAATTCTTGGGAAATTTTGCTTTTTGACCTGTGGTGACCCACGATGAAGATGTTGAGAATTCTTGGGAAATTTTGCTTTTTGACCCTTGGTGACCTCACATGATGATCTTGGGAATTCTTGCTTTGAGGGTTCTTCCCCTCAACATGATGAATCTACATATGAAAAGTGTTGGTCATTCCTATCTTGAGATATTGTGATTACGAGCTTTTCAGGCTTTTACCTCGGGTGACCTCAAATGACCTTTGACCTTCACCAAAACCAATACAGTTCTTCCTCTCAACATGACGAATATATATACCAAATATGAAAAGTGTTGATCATTGCTACCTGGAGATATCGTGTTTACAAGCCGTTTACAAGGTGTTTCACAGTTTAACCTCTGGTGACCTCAGATGACCTTTGACCTCTACTGGAAACAACAGGGTTTTTCCTCTTGCCATGACAAATCTATATACCAAGTATGAAAAGTGTGGGTCATTGCTATCTTGAGATATCATGTTTACAAGGTTTTTTATTTTTGACCTCTGGTGACCTCATATGACCTTTGGCCTCTACCAAAACAATAGGGTTCTTCCTCTCAACATGAACAATCTATATACCAAATATGAAAAGTGTCGGTCATTGCTACCTTGAGATATCGTGTTTACAAGCCGTTTACAGGGTTTTCGCAGTTTAACTTCCGGTGACCTCAAATGACCTTCGACCTCTAAAGAAAACAATAGGGTTCTTCCTCTTGACATGACAAATCTGTATATATGAAAAGTTTCGGTCGTTACTAACTTGAGATATCGTGTTTACAAAGTTTTTGGTTTTTGACCTCTGGTGACCTCAGATGATCTTTCACCTCCACCGAAAACAATAGGGTTCTTCCTCTCAACATGATGAATCTATATACCAAATATGTAGTGTCAGTCATTGCTACCTTCAGATATCATGTTTACAAGCTCGGCATCACAAATACACACACACACACACACACACGACATCACCATCACATAGATTCCTATATTGCCTGCCTACGGCAAGGAATCAAAAACTGGAGTAGCATTAGGAACAAAGGAACAAAGTGTGAATCCAGACACTTCTGAATGTAAAGAGGAAGTGACATCTCATGAAGAATGGCCTCACTTGCCTTGAACTCTTATCCACACACTGACCTCATAGAGACTTGTCAGAAAATGGAGACGTTGGACCAAAGAGACGTCAGAACAGAAGGCAGTTGATTCACGAGCCTTGTTTCCTATGGATTCTGCACCATACCTTTATAGGACCACAATGTTGTCATTGCTGTTGTTGTTGTCACTCTTCTTGTTGTCTTTGTTGGTAGTAATGGTTTTGTCATTCCCATTGTCACTGTCATCGTCATCATGGTTGCGGTTATTGTTGTGGTTATTGCTGTCGCTGTCACTGTCGTTGTCGTTGTTTAATATTGTTATCACTATCATTACTATATTATTTTTATTTTGTCTTGACCACAATTCCCATCCACAAAAGCTTAACACATTTAGGTGATGTCATTCTAAAGGAAGACCAAACCACATACAGTACTAGCTATCTTTTTGCCTTTAAAAAGGTGAGATGCATTTCTGTCTGAAGTTCTATGGAATTTTTCCAACTTTTGGTAGTGACAATGGTAAATTTTTTTGGCCCAATAATCCAGTCAAAAATTCTTATGTAAAGGCTCTGTCACATCTCACCGGATTGCACAAATGGACAGAGTATGCACTAAAAACATTCATCCGGTCATTTCCATTGGCAAAAGCTGTCGTGGTTGCATCTCGGGGGTTGCAAAGTAACAGAAGTTGAACGGTTAAAATGAACAAAAAATGGACAAAGAATGGACAGGAACGGATGAACAATGGACTGACTAAAGAACATCAAAAGGATGTGAACGAAATGACAATAGACAATTAACAGATAAAGAACATACAAAAGGTAGGAGTACCGGAGAACTAACAGACAGACCGGACTAGTACTAACAAAGCAACAGAGAAGTAGCCAAGAATACAGATACAACGTATCACTAAAGGGCACGTGACTGATGAGTACCGGGTAGGGAGCCTGGGCCTTCGGAAACCTGAAATCACAAGTCTTCGAGCTCTCAGCGGGTGAGTAACTCAACATTGAGTAACGTGTTTGATGGCTTCGTTTTTTTAAGTTGCAGGAATAAATACTCTACATTTTAACCAAAGGGTGGGAAAGTATGTAGGTGGGGCATGTATCCCTCCGTTTGTGTGATGTACAGGTAAAATCCCCATCAAACTTCCAACCCCTTGGGTCTCATTTAATTTTAGATTCTACCTTACATAGCACTCCACTACAGTACAACATGAAGACTTCAAAGCAGAGTATCCATTCATGAAAAGAAGGAATACAAAATGATTAAAGTTTGCATAACTTTATTTGGAACATAATTTTCTGAGAGCTTTCCTAAAGCTTGTGACTGCATACAGCTTGTCTTGTACCACATGCAATATAAAACTTTACTTCCAACATATTGAGCCTGGCATTTTTAAATCTGTTCAATGGCATGTTACCTTACATAAACATTTGCCCTACTTGTGACATGTGAAAAGAAAACGAGCAGAATGCATGAGGAGTGGGGGAACCTCTCCCCAGCTGTCATATGAGGAGGGGACAGGATGCAAGTATGCTGCATCGTCTGTCCCCTATACATTTCTTTGCCTGTGTTTTTCGTTTCTTCAGTTAAACATGCGTGACCTATCCATTCATTGTCAGTTTTATTCCTTTACGCTTCCGTTACTTATGCGTTAGTGTCCGTTGAACATTCGGTATAGGTACTGTCTTCTACAATTCATGCGTTTGTTGTCTGGTTATGATCCTGTGAGCAATAGCAATTACTGGAGACGAACGTATACTAACGGAGAAGTCCAGTATGAGAAACGCATGAGAAAATGATAAAACGGAAGTTTAATGGATAAGTAATGAATACGTAGGGGAGACCTTTTTCAGTCGACATCCGGTCAAAGCTTTGTGCATGTTCAAAATCTTTTGCCGTTCATACCAGACATTCCCGGTCATGAAACGAAGTCGGCGAAGGAGAACAGGAAACTAAACGGATACTAACGTACATCAACGGAGTGCCATTTAGGGTCTTCATTTCCTCTCCATTATTCCAATCTGTGAGGTGTGACAGGCACTTGAGTACCAAGACCCCAATGAAAGACTAAATAAAGTAACAGCCACACTCATAAAAACATGCACCCCAATAGTTTGTAAATTGGATGATGGCTAAAAAAAAAACCTTCCTGGCCATGAAAGGATCAAAGTACTGACAAATTTATGCTCAAAAGGCAGCATAAAAGCATCAACAGGGAGGAGTTATTGGAAGGAAATACATCTCTTTTAAGTAAGGTTGTGTCCACCAAGGTCACACAATAATCTGTCTTTCTTATTTTCTTGACATTTCTATAAAACTTACACTGGATTAGAAACTAAACTCAAAGGGATTAGTTGTCTGCTACATCTACAGTAGGACTAGGGGTTTTGTCACTGCCATAGCACTGCCAGTCATCAGGAACCTAAAACGTAATTTGGATACGTTGTGATGTGCATGAGGGAATAGTATATTAATTTAGTTTTCCTGTAAAGTAACGATGCAAACATAATGCAATTCTGTATTTTGTCATCTCAGTAAACTTCAGAAACTAGATCTCTGGATTATTGTGACAAAATTATGAATTCTGCCTCTTCAGCTCATTTGCATGAGGTGACTTCTTTAGAAGGTTGCAGACTTCATAGATTTCTTTCAATTATTAAAACAGTTTTTACAAGTTTTATAGCACCTGCCCTTAAGTTTGGAGATGTCAACCTACAGTACAGTACTCAACAAAGCACTGTCCTGTATGGGCCACTAGTGGAAGACTGCTATATGTGTACAGTACAGTAAAACATTGCCAGGTTATTGATATCAAATTGAGGTAACTAAGGAATAAAAGAAACCAATCCCTGTTAGCAAAACACTGTACATGTAATTAAGTAGCTTATCACTGATAACCTTCTTGGAAGTACATTCACATTCAGTATTAAAACATGAATGAAACTTTCCGTTCTTCTCCTTCCAAAGTACAGTACTTAGCCTGCTTTAACAATTTAACAACTTACTGTATTTCATGAACTCTGTCTCTGAGTTTATTTTTCTCTTGTTTAACAGCTCTTGAGTCATGTAGAAAATTTGACTTACAGGGAAAATGCAGTCACCCCAATCATGAGTAGTATGCCCCGTCACTCTAGTTCATGAACGGCCTATTTTGATCATGTGACAATGTTTTTGTTAGTGAATTGTGAAATCCAAGGAGAATTTGTATTACTGTAAGTAACTGACTAAGAGTCAATTGCCTGATTCTGGCCAGTGTCTTAATTTCTCCTTGCTTTACCTATTGTTAGTAACAGTTACGTTCAAAACATCTTCACAGGTGCTTGTAATTTCCTGAGGAGTGTGATTTGTAGCACACCTGGAAAATCTAAAACTTAAGGCCTGCCAAGTCTTCAAAATCTGTCTGATATATCGGAAAACGTGTACAGTATTTTAAATGAAGTAATTTTCCTACTTCCCCTTGCCACCTGACAACTCTTCAAGTGTTACATATGATGGTCCAATTTGACCAATGATAAACAGCTTGTTGTAAACAGTCTTGACAAATTACAGTCTCTCCCAAGAGATAACCAAACTATAATTTGATGAGTTTACATAAACTGAGGGGAAGATTGCCCTTGTTGCTTCGAAACCAATCCTTTTACAAACACATACTGTAAACACAGCAAACAAGAAATCTGAGACAACATGTATGCAGGCTCCCCAGACCAATCTACGTACATAGTGCACTAGCACAGGACTACAGGATGCTACAGAAGGATTTTTGTGTAAACTGTACAGTACATTAAAAACTGCACTAGCACAAATTGCCTTTATACAGCATATTTTGAACTAGTGTTCTGAAAGTTACTGTATGATCAGGTACAGGAGGGGTTTACTACTACCAATCCTGCCCCCAGAACATTCCCATCAGATGGCCAAGGGCGTAACTCCAGTCTTCTGTCATTTGCCCAATTAGGCTACAGTAGTGGTCAATCGCATCCTGGCTCTTTTCCACTGCTGAGCACCTTGCTACATCAAAACTACAGTAATGATTGTTCCATGAAAGACTGGCCTACTGTATACTGTTCGAGAATTGAGTGAAATTATATTGTAGAATTATACAAGAAAAATTTATGTCAAATATGTAGAAATGGCTGTTAAGTTGCCATTTTGACAGCATGGAATTCCCTTTCTGCTGTGTGAGGCATACACACGTGATCTCCGTGACTGATAAGCAAGTTCGATAATTCGTTGCCACATGGAATTGTGGAATACAAGCAGGGTAAACAAACCGAGCTCAGCAGTGCACCGCGGTCCCCTAGTTTTGGATGTCCCCAGTTTTTGTGTAGTACCTTCCTTCATATACCATTTTATAGCCTACCTGTAAATCTATGTGTGGCCAGCCTAATGCACAAAAATAGTTCTCTACCCTACCTTACAGCAGATTAAAATACAAATTTTTACACCAAATCTTCATTTCTTTTCGCAGTCAACAGCACAAAACCACATATGTAAAAACCCTCTTCACAGCATTTGTGATGGGTTAAAAAAGGACTCACGAGTGGGGACAAATTTTTCAAGTAAACTCAAATGTTGGAATACGCATTGTAGGTACGGGTCCACTTTGCTTATCCCAAAACTTTGGAGGATGTGCACATCTGCGGACAAACTATCAAACTCGCTTATCGCACAATCATAAAACAAGTGGATGTTTTTGTCCAGGTCTGGCCTTGGTTATATAAGCAAAGGTTCTTTGTTCTTAAGGATATTCTCCAGATAGGTGATCTGTAGAGGTCATGCTGTACGTTGAAGGGAGTTCCCTACATGTTAAGTTTGGATATTCCATATTCACTCATTTTTAGAAAGAAGACTCTACAGTATGAGATGAAGCAATCTTGTGCGCTCTCTGATACCATCTTCTTTGCAAGGTATCATTACAGTTTATGATGCAATCCACTTTTACGTTCAGCAGGCCCGAAGCCAGAATAACCAATTTGGGGGGGCCCATCGATGTTGGAGTTTTGTCTGCCTGGGGGTCTGAAAAGAGGGGTCTAAGGGGAAAGTGTCCCAAACCCCTTTGAAAATTTTTGGACTCTAGATGCAAAATGGTGCGAGATCGAAATTTTTCATTTTTTCTTTTTACATTTATATTCCAAGTTAGTTAGTTAGATGAGGTTTAACATCCCAGTTTCCAGCCAATTGGTTCAAGTCGAGACAACCACAGCCTTTTTTCCAGTTGTGGCTCAATATATTCCAAAAATGCTTGTCTCATAATAAATACCACCCCCCCCCCTCCCCGTGGCTACATGCCTGACATTCAGTGATGATTGAAGACCCCTACCAACATACAGTAATAGCAGTAATCTTTCGGGAAATTCCAGGTTCTTCAACTATGAGGCAAGCCATTTACACATTCCCAAATTTGATATCAAAATGCAAGATATTCAAGCAATTATAAAGAACACTATTAATAATAATTCCCATTCTATAATACAATTGCATTCCAACTAATTTCATTCTACTTGTTGGAAGTATTTTTAGCATTAACAGGCAATGTATAGGCAGTCGCCCAAAATTTGCTTTGAAAATCAGCAAACTCTTGCAAATCTCCTCTTATTGCATTACAAGCACCTCTGAAGACGTTTTGAACAAACTGTAACTATTACAAACAATGATAGGTAAAGCAAGGAGAAATTCTCCTCGAATTTCACAATTCACTAGCAAAAACATGACAGTCACATGATCAAAACAGGCCATTGATGAACTAGAATGACGGGGCATACTAACTCTGATTGGGGTGACTGCATTTTCCCTTTAAAGTAGGCCCACCTACTGTACAATATTTAATAACTGCTTCCAGACATAACAACAAAGCAGTCAGCAAATCATCTTCGACTTAAAGTACAACAGGTCTACCATATTTCACGTTCCACTCATGAAACCAAACAGTGGCTGCTAATCACAGCAATCAAGTTTGTAGTCATTTGCAACTTTGAAATTTATTTAACATCCGATAGCCCTGTATATCATTGGTACAACAGATGCCCTTGGCTTTGTGAGCAGCTTTGCCAAACAAGCAAACCTGAGTCTTAAAAAAAAATTCCAGGGGGTAACACTGGGATTTGATTTATATGGACTGATTGCAAGGAATATTCTGTAACAACCACACCACTTCCCACCTCTAAATACCCCACCAATCTCTACCTCCCTGGGGGGGTGGTGGTTAACCACAACTAGCTATTGAATCTTCAGCCATAGACCTCTCGAGAAACTCTAACCTTTAATACACCATTGTCATAAACCAACTCATTAACATCTCCACAAAATATTTTAGCAGCCTTGAAGAGCAGAAGACTTTACCAAACATTCTGATAACTGATCACTATCATAATTTTTACTATTCATTACACTATGGTATCAAAAACATCAACGGAACTATACTTAGCAAGACTTTATTCCTTCATGATATTTTTACTCTCCTGCAACCTCTGTATACAATATACAGTATCTTGATGTTTGCCTGAGGACTGCATGAACTGGCAGCTCCAGGGTGATATCACTTTGTTTCTTGTACTGTAAATATATTTAATGATATTTCAGCTTAAATCTACATTATGATACTTCAGGAACACTCTTGGCAAATTCCAAATTTTACCTTCCTAGAGGCTACCCCTTCTCCTAGCCACCACAAAAATATATCTTTTAGTTTGGACCCTATAAAATTTTCTGTGATTTTTCCCTGAAATGGTCTATGGAATTGTAAAATACCTCTCTATTTGATACAAAAAGCATGAAATAGCCACAACTGACATCAAATTCAATCAAATATTGATTATTTTACAAAACAGTTTATTTTATGTATCATGAATACATGTATGCAAATATGCAATGTGGACGGAGGCAATCAGACGAACATTCTGATACTGTGACACTAAATCATCATTTCAATGACAGCTGTAATTTGGCCCCAAAGGACTCGCAAGTAAGAATTGCCCTCATAGAAAATTTAACATGGTGACACTCACTCTGAAGGGGTAACTTACTTTAAAGGGTAACAACATCTGCCAATCATTATGAACATGTAAAGTAGGACAGTGCAGCAAAGTAATTTCGACATGCATGTCTAACATTTGGGGATGTTTAGTGCACTACTGAACCAGTACTAGTGGCATGTCCACACACATACTGTAGCAACCACTGTACCCGTACAGTACAGTATGTGAAGGAGAGGTTTGCCTCTATGTCTGACCAGTCAGTGAGCTGTCAAGGAGATGATACACTCAGTGCTATATCTCTCTGGTCTGATCAGGATGGGGAGGTAAGGTAACTACTCTGCCCAAAAGACATAAGTTATTTGGTTTTAAAGGGGAATTTTCATGATCCCAGACAGTTCCAGTTCTCCCAACTGTACAACTTCTAGCTCCTCCCATAACTTTATGAAGCTCTTCCTTGTGCAAGAATAAACCTGTTTTATTGCTTAAAGACAGACAGTCATCACCCCAATGTATATTTTTAGTGTATGTATATCAAAATTCTCAGTTGGTGACTGCTCTTTGATTGACATCAAAGTTTGAAAATTTGAAAGATGCAGAGTAGCTCACATTCCACACAAGGCAGAGAGAGTACTTTTATTACATTTTATAGCCTTGTATGCTCACCTGGACATGGCCTTAAGCAATAAAACAGGTTTATTCTTGCACAAGGAAGAGCCTCATACAGTTATGGGAGGAGCTAGAAGATGCATAGTTGGGAGAATTGGAACTGTCTGGGATCATGAAAATTCCCCTTTAAGGCCATGTCCTGGAGAGCATGCAAGGCTATAAATTGTAATAAAAGCACTCTCTCTGCCTTGTGTGGAATGTCAGCTACTCTGCATCTTTCAAATTTTCAAACTTTGATGTCAATCAAAGAGCAGTCACCAACTGAGAATTTTGATACCCCCACACTAAAAATATACTTTGGGGTGATGCATGACTGTCTGTCTTTAAGTTGTTATGTTTGGCAATGATGAGGCTATATGACCCTTTTTAACCTTTTGTATTAATTTTAAGCCAGGCTGCAGGCTAAAATGACAACTTTGCAATAATCTACCTGAAGGCCTCTGTGTGGCTTGAGCTTCATTTTTATGGCATTTTAAAAAGCAAAAGCTGCAGACAACTGTCAAAACTGACATTATCCTCCATAATTTACCTGGTGTTTTTGAGCATTGTGGAAAGCAGCTTTTTAGTTGTAGCACTATACTGCACAGTCTACTGAGTGCAAACTAATACCTACACAGACTTCAGCTCCAGTATAGTAGGAGCAATATCTAGAAAACTGACTTGAAGCAACTGAATTCCACCCCCCCCCCCTTCCCTCCTCCCTCCCCAGAACCATTCAGACTTTAGAGTGAAGATAAGGAAAGTGGTATGACATCTTGAGATACCATGTGTAGCAAGAGCTAGTAGTATAAGGTTTTAGTCATGTGCACCCAGATTGTTTACACGTTGAGATACCAGTGAAAATCCGTCCAGAAATAAATCGTAAGCCATCACGTTAATCCTGACGAGTCATAACATCATTTTGTTACATGGTGTCAGAAGTGACACGTAAAACTTACATGAAAGAAGGAATTTTACGAGATTTCGTGAAATTCGTGATATTTGTGCGGTCGATTGAACGCACCGAAACTGAACGCTTGCTTGCAGATTTACGTTAGTGTAGCAGGTATTGATTGTGCGAAATAACAAATACCGTATTGACAGTGTACAGTACAGTGCGAAACAACGTGATGGAACAATTGAAGCCGCCGACAACGCCAGATTTTGAGGCATCGGACTTGCCGCAAATGTGGAAAAGATGGAAAGAAGAATTTATGTTATACATGGACCTGGCTATGAATAATCAGAGCACAGAAATAAAGAAGAAAATGCTCTTGTATCTACTGGGCCCGAAGGGCAGAGAGATTTATGAGACATTTGAAATAGTACCAGAAACGATTGTAGTGCCAGCAACAAGCACTACTGAGGAAACAACCACCTCAGAGATCACAGTAAGTTGTATTTTGGATGCATTTGACAAACATTGCGACCCAGAAAAAAATGAAACTATCGAACGATACAAATTTTTCACGAGAAATCAAGAGGTAAATGAACCCTTTGACCAGTACTTAACAGAGCTGAAAGTGTTAAGCATGACATGTAACTTTGGGCAGTTACAAGAGTCACTGTTGCGTGACAGAATAATTTGTGGCATCTATCATGCAAATTTACGAGAAAGATTGTTGCGTGAACCAACCCTAAACTTGGATAAATGTATATCCATATGCAAGGCTGCGGAGCTTTCAAAAGAAAGAATGAAGGCAATCCAGACAACAGACACGGTCCATGTAGTACGAGAGAGCCATGGGGCAAAAGGAAAATCCAGAGAAAAACAACAAAACACTAAGAAAGAATACCCGAAGTGCACATTTTGCGGGTACAAACATAAACCAGGCCGTGATAATTGTCCTGCCTATGGGGAGGAGTGCAGGAACTGCCACAAGAAAAATCACTTTCAGTCCCAGTGTAAACAGAAAGGGCAAACCAAGAAGAAAGTGCACAATGTTGTTGACCAAAAATGTAACTCAACTGATGACAGTGATTTTGAAGAAATAAAATCGTTGTCACTCCTGAAAGCAAATGGAGAGGAACAGGTCAACGCACTGATGGACAATGACAAATACAGCAAACACTTGTTTGCGACAATGTTGGTGAATAACAAACCGGTCAAATTCCAGATTGACACTGGAGCGACATGTAATGCCCTTCCATTCAGCATGATTGATGACAAGATGAAAGTCACAAAGTGTGATAATTTAGTGTCGATGTATAACAAAACTACACTGACACCGGTGGGACAGTGTAAGCTTAAAATGATAAATCCGAAGAATGAAAAGAAGTATCAAGCCAAATTTGTCATCTTGGAAGCTGAGTGTGTACCCCTGCTGGGATGTAAAGCTGCCCAACAGATGGGACTATTGAAAGTACAGCAGGAGAACATTATGGCTGTAACTGAGGAACTTAACTCCAAAGTGTTACTCCCGATAACACCGAAAGAGTTATTTGATGATTATGCAGACGTGTTTGAGGGAACAGGGAAACTGGAGGGCAAATACCACCTGACATTGAAAGAAAATGCTAAGCCAGTTGTCCACCCCCCAAGAAAAGTCCCAGTAGCGACAAAGCAGAAACTGAAAGCCGAGCTGGACAAACTGACAAAAGATGGCATTATTACCCCAGTGTCGACACCAACACCATGGGTGTCAAGCCTGGTGACAATAGATAAACCAGGCAAGCTGAGAATATGTATCAATCCGAAAGATCTAAATGAAAACCTGCAACGAAGTCATTATCCAATGCCTACAATTGAAGATATTTTGCCAGATCTGGGCCAAGCAAAGGTTTTCAGTGTATTCGATGCAAAAAATGGGTTTTGGCAGGTGGAACTTGATGACGAAAGTTCCTATCTTACAACGTTCAATACTCCATTTGGCAGGTACAGATGGTTGAGGATGCCGTTTGGTATTTGCACGGCACCTGAGGAGTACCAAAGGAGGCAGGACCAAGTCATAGAGGGGCTGCCTGGAGTAAAGTCAGTAGCTGATGACATACTTGTCTATGGAGAAGGTGAAACTCTGGAAGAAGCCACCAAAGACCACAACATCAAATTGCATAAGTTGATGGACAGATGCCGAGAGAGAAACTTAAAACTGAATCCAAAGAAGGCAAAATTGATGCTCCACCAAGTACCTTTCATTGGTCATCTCCTTACCAATGATGGACTCAAGCCAAATCCAGAGAAGGTGAGAGCTGTGGTTGATATGCCAAACCCAACAGATGTCAAGAGTGTCCAAAGATTTTTGGGATTCGTAAACTACCTGAGCAAGTTCTTACCAAAGTTGAGTGACATCTGTGAACCGTTGAGGAAACTAACGAGGAAAGATATGGAATGGTGCTGGTTAGATACCCATGACCAGGCCATAGAGAAGGTCAAGAGCCTTATTACTGCAAAGCCAGTACTGCAGTATTATGACCAGACAAAAGAGTTGACCCTCCAATCAGATGCATCACAAACAGGATTGGGGGCAGTGATCACGCAAGAAGGCAAACCAGTTGCTTACGCAAGCAGAGCCCTGACTGACACTGAGACTCGATATGCACAGATCGAGAAGGAATTACTGGCAGTGATCTTCGGACTAGAAAGGTTCCATCAGTATACCTACGGAAGAATGGTCAATGTACATACTGATCACAAGCCAATTGAGATGATAGTAAAGAAACCTCTGCACGTAGCTCCGAAGAGGCTACAAAGAATGCTCCTGAGGTTACAGAAATACGACACTAAAATTGACTATAAGCCAGGCACAGAAATGTTTCTGTCCGACACTCTGAGTCGTGCCTACCTGCCTGAGAAGGGGACGGCTCAGAATGACATCGAAACCATTAATATGGTGTCATTCCTACCAATATCCAAGGAGAGATTAGATGAAATCAAACAACACACGAGGTCAGATGAAACCCTACAAACATTAAAAGAGACCATTCAACAAGGCTGGCCTGATGACAGATCAGCACTCCAGGGTCAAGTGGCATGCTTCTACAATTTCCGTGATGAGATGTCACTACAGGATGGGATCATCTTTCGAGGGCAACGGGCAGTTATACCTAAGTCACTCAGGAGTGACATGATTAAGCGCATTCACTCCTCTCATATTGGAGTAGAAGGATGTTTGCGCAGAGCAAGAGAGTGCTTATTTTGGCCAGGTATGACCGCTGCTATCAAAGACTACATCAGCACATGTGAAGTGTGTCATACATATGAAACTAAACAGCAGAAGGAACCTTTGATACAACATGAATGTCCAGACCGACCCTGGTCCAAGGTTGCTTCAGATTTGTTCCAATTGAACGAAAAGAACTACCTTATCACTGTTGACTATGCATCAAATTTTTGGGAAGTAGACTATCTGGAGAACACCACATCCAGAACAGTGATCCGAAAACTGAAATCGCAGTTTTCCAGACACGGAATACCAGATGTTCTGATCACTGACAACGGGCCACAATACAGCTCTGATGAGTTCCGGCGATTTGTGAAACAGTGGGAGTTTGATCATAAAACATCATCCCCTGGCTACCCCCAGAGCAACGGCAAAGCGGAAAATGCGGTCAAAACTGCCAAATCTATAATGAAAAAGGCTAAGGCGTCAGGAACTGATCCATACTTAGCCATGCTCGATTTCCGCAACACACCAACCCAGGGAATGAACACAAGCCCTGCCCAGAGACTTTTCAGTAGGCGCACAAAAACCCTACTGCCAACCAGTCAACAGCTACTGGAACCACAAACCATGAACGACAACATGGAAAAGGTTAAAAGTCGGCAGAAAGAATACTATGATAAATCTGCCAAACCTTTACCACCCCTGCAACAAGGAGACACAGTGAGAATAGCACCACTGGGTTACGATAAAGGCTGGAAGAGAGGAACCATTGCCAAGGAAGCAGGAGTTCGATCCTATATTGTCGACAAGGATGATGGGACGCAAATTCGGCGCAACAGAAAACATCTGCGGAAAGTGAATGAGCCTGCTGCCAGCTGTTCGCACCAAACCAACATCGAAGATGACGAGATCCAGTCCAGTCCAGCTGATAGTGGGCCAGAGCTGACAGACTCCCAACATACAACCACTCCCTCTGACACACCAGTCGACAGACCAACTGAGACAAACACTACCGGTCAAGCAATTGCTCGACGGACAATGACTTGCTCTGGCAGACTTGTAAAGCCAAACCGTTACCTATTGGACAATTACACAGTTTAGCACGGTTTTGTGTTAACTTTGACTTGAAGTAGACATTTTGATTAACCATAGTATTCAGATGATTAGATTTTAGAGTAAAGTTTAGTTGCCATTTAAAAGAAAAAAAAGAGACATTTCATTCCATTTTGCGAACATTATATTTCTTAAGAGACATTCAAAGGATAAGGTCATTTAATCATAGAGACTCTAAACATTAATGAAGCGACTCGCAATTTGATCAGTTTATCTAAAAGAGAAAGGATGTAGCAAGAGCTAGTAGTATAAGGTTTTAGTCATGTGCACCCAGATTGTTTACACGTTGAGATACCAGTGAAAATCCGTCCAGAAATAAATCGTAAGCCATCACGTTAATCCTGACGAGTCATAACATCATTTTGTTACACCATGTTCACATGAAAAGTTGTAGCTTGTTGGCCTACACATGAACATACAAAAGCCAGCATGACTGTAAAGGGTTTTCCTTCCTCAAAACCGAAACTAATATGACTGCCAACTTCAACACTAGACTTCTGGCGTGGTTACAATGTCATGAGTACTATTTTTAAGGGGCCTCTTGTTGTAAAAGTATCTAGGCAGTCACTCCGAACTTATTCTGAAATATTCACTAGATACATGCTATTGCATGTAAACTACAGACTCCTCTTTCTGCATTTTGCTTTACAGAGCCAGTGTTAATGTTCCAGGACAGAAATATTACATCTGCATTTACCAATTTTAGTATCAAAAATATTGCCACATTACTAAAAAGAGCCATTCATGAAATAGGACACAACTGGGGTATATTAACTCCAATTTAGATGACTGTATTTCTTCCTTCAAAAGGAAACATTGCATTAATAATGCACTGACATGGCCTACAGTACAATGAAACAACCTACCGTGTATCATCATTATTATATCCATTAAGTTTCACCAATTAACTCAAGCAAAGTACCTGTAGCATTTAACTCCCCAATGTACAGTATGCATTACAAGAGAAACACATGTTGCATCATTTGAAATTTTGAAGGTGGGCCAACAATTGATTTCTTGAGAGCTACAAATAACTGCACTCTAACAGAACCCTAATTCTTGAAAATAAGCCCATGACATATTATGTGTCTATAAATCATGGTATTTTAAGAAAGAACATTTTCTGTACCACAAACACAATATTCCCATGTAACTGCTTTACGTAAGACGCACGACTGAGTGACGGAAATGGAAAACGGGCATTTTTAAAAAATAATAACTTTGTCATGCAACATCCACCAGCCTTCATTTAACCACCAAAACGAAGCCAACAAAGAGATCTATCAAATGCTACCATCTTTTTTTTGGGGGGGGGGAGGGGAGGGGGGTTGTATTGAAATTTCACAACACAATAGTTTCAATATTTCCCTTTAATCCTCAAGTTTGGTACAGATACGTACACTGTATGAGTACAAATCTATTCTCATGGGTACAGACAAATGTTTCAAACATGAGTAAAAGTACTGTACAGGAAGCACATGTACAGTACTTTCTACTACGGTGTATGTAGGCTAAATGCTTACCTGATGAGCATCTTCAGATGGAATAATGTATGCATCAATATCATTCTTCACCATTTCAGCTCGCAGTTTCTCCAAATGCTCAGTAGTGATCACGGTTGTATCAGGGTAAATCTATGGAGGGTACAAATGAGAAATAAACATTTTAACATTTCTGTATGACATTAAGTTTAATTTATAATCTGGCAGAGCTACTAATTAATAGTGATCTGATATCTGCAAGAGTGAACAGTTTATCAGTGAATCCTATGTATTAGTTCACAGCGACACATACATATTGTTCACTATCAATCTTTAACATTACAGTACCAAGTGTTGACAAATTCCAGGGGATGGAGAAAAGTGAGGAGGGGGGATGGGGTTTGAGGGTTCAATCAAACTTCCTTTTTCCAATCCCCTAAAGTTTCAAAGTCATGTGTATGATATGTGTTTTAGAGGCCTGCACTGAACACACCATACTGCAGGGTTTGGTCTTTCTTTTACAATTTTCTATAAGGCTACATTCGATTAAAGGAAGCTGTGTCACTAGAAAAATTCAACAAAGTAAGCAAATGTTTAAATACACACGTTGAGACGTCTCATGTAAGGCGCTTTATAAGAACTGTTGTATTACAGGTACTGTACTATTATTTTACCAAATCACATGACTTGGCACATGAACAGACCTGTACAGTATACAGTAATGTGCACACTGTACACTATGCCTGATGTAAAATCAACTACGTAATTCTGTGTACACATATATGGTACATACAGTATATCAATCACTATACTGCACAACTACAGTATTTATACTGCAGTACATTAATTGTTTTAACCTAGCCAACAAAAACACCATAAACTAACTTAATATACTTAAAACAGCACCAGCCAGAATATAAATAATATAAGGTTAGTTAGTTAGTTAGATGAGGTTTTACGGCTCAGTTTCTAATAAATTCTAATAAAATGGTTTAAGTCGGGCCGGGCTCAGCCTTTTTTCCAGTTGTTGCTCACTGGCTTGTTTTCCCTACTCCATTGCTTATGCTAAGCACCAACCACAATGGCAGTAGGTTCCATTTTTAAAGTCTTTGGTACAGTATGACCCAGCCAGGAGTCAAACCCCAGACCTTCTGGCTGCAAGGCAGATGCTCTAACCACTTGACCATGCAGTTGGTCATTGTTAAGTAATATAAGGACCTGTATTAATTTATATTTACTTCTCTGAATTAGGAGCTTTATGTGCAAAGTTTACAGAAAACACTTGCTATCAAAGTTATCACTGGCATTCAACAAGTAAAAAATGTGATATGTTTGAAAATGAAAAGTTGGTAGCAAAAATGAAGGTACAGGCACATATGCTGTACACAATATGCATATATTATCCATAATTGTATTAAATCTTAAGACAGTTAATAATGGCTTCAACAAATATTTTTTGTGAAGTAACATTACCAATGAAACAATTAAGTTTTACAATTTGAGACTGCTAATAGAAGTAAAATGCAGGCTCTGGAAGATTTGCTTAACACTTTGTACAGTGCAAACAGGGAATTCCTCACACTTGTATTAAACACTCCTTCCTCCAAGATGTGAGGATGTGAGTTTATTTTATCAGAAAATGGTGCCCTATTCAAACTTTTCAGGCCAAGATTAAAAAAATGTTCTCGTGCATTATACCATTTCTTCAAGAATACCCACTTTTAAATATTCAAGAAATCATTGTAACTGCATCAACAATAAGTCATAAATACTGCTGACCACATTTGTAACCTACTGTAAAAGTACTCTTATATATAAAATTAAGTGCACTACTCTCTGTCTTACAATACATACAAACCCAAATGTAAATTTTAAAAATAGAAATGCAAAAATCTTTTTCAAGCAACACAAATATTTTTAAACCTGATCACATACATGTAATTTTAAACCATCTACGACAAAAATCTGTTAAATTCAAATGAATTATGCATGAAGTCAACCAGTTGATATTATCCACAAGATTTCCATGGGTTTAAATATACTACCACAAGGATCAAACACATTTTTTGTATCCTCAGTATAAAATTCCTTTTCGGAGAAAAACAAGCATCCTACGCAAACATCACCACCCACTGTTTTCAGAAAACAAAGGGTACAGTATCTTACTTGCCACTACGTACATCTCTCCAAATACTTTTGATATATTAATTAACATATATCCAGCCAAAATATTCATTTTAGTTGATATCTTTCACGGTATTTAGAAAAATAGGATTTAATTTTAACACTATGGCATGAAAGTAAGCATAACATTGTTGAAAATGTTGAGTATGTAAATGTTACTGTACTGTCAAATGGAGATCATGCAGTGACAGGCAATGACTTCATTTAACATTGCAAACAAATTTGTTTTAAAACCTCACAAACCATGTTACTCAAAACAAGACCTGGACAGAGAACTGGTATGGTAGGCCTATAGGCTACAGTACCTCGCACTGTTAACATCACAATGTAATACTGAAATTCATTGCTAATGTATCACTTAGTATAGTGACCAAAAATGCAAAAAATTGTAATTTTTATGGTCTTTAAAGCTTGTAGTTCACATAAGCGTACAAGGCGGGGGGGGGGGGGGCAGGGGGGGGGCATATGCCCTCCCAATTCGGGCAAAAAAATGGATCCATTCGGGCAAATGAGACAGCCGAGAAAACAAATTATGCCTTTTCGGAACCGACACAACGGTATCAAAATTCGGGCAACTTGGTCCAAAATTCTAAATTCGGGCAAAAATTTTCCCTGACCCCCCAGAAATATTGACCCCCCGTACGCCTATGGTAGTTCACCATGCTTGTCCAAGCCCATGAGAGACCAGCCCCTCCCGAATACACAGTACAACACATTTACAACTGAGGCCTTGATCACAACAGCTGTTGGTAAGAGGAGTTGCACGCCTGCCTGCCAATCAACAGGACAGTAGTTGGCATGAGCCTCACACATTGGTTGTCTTTGAACTGGGCTGGCATATTATTAGTACCTAATGGTAAAAAAAGTGTCTGGTCATGAATTTGTAAGAAATTATTTTATTCATTAATTACCCTATCGTTACCATTCCAGTTGTGTGTCAGATGTGCAGAATCTCTTAGTTTGACATTTACCGTCAAGATGTGAGTATTAAAACAAAACCTTGATGTGATAATAGGTTCCAATAAGATGACAGGAAAAGTTTCTTCTAAAGAACTGAATGTTTGGCTTATGTGTTATTGAATAAGGAAGAGAATTCCACAGCTTGATTGCTCCATGGAGCTATTTCGTACTGTAGTAGCTCCATGATTGCACAGTTACGGGGAGAACTATGTTGTGAAGAAGTTTGAATTGTGTCTTGACGCAGGAATGTAAATTGGTGAGTATTGTAAATTGTAACCATGGATTGAGGATTTGTGTGAAAAGTAGTTTGAAAAATAATCGGTAAGATTTTGTTTAGGGAACAGTAGGTGAAAGAGGCAATGTAGAGCTTTATCATGTCAGGGAGTTTTAGAAGGCTGAGTGACTTAAATAAATCACTTGTGTCGTCACGTAGTTTGGAGCAGGTGATACATGGCTCATTTTTGTAAAATGTGTAGCTTGTTCAGTTGGCAATTGCTGGTAGTAGACCAAATAGCTGAGCAATAGCGGATAGATTAAAGAGATACTGTAGTGCGGAGAGCATTTCTAGGGAGCAAACACTTCAGCATTCCTAAAGTAACAATGGCTCAAGCAATATGAGAAGAGGTATTAAAAATATGATCGCTCCATGATAGCTTTGAGTCAATTGTATACTCCCAGGAATTTAACACTATTAAAGAGTTTCAAACATCTTCTATCAATAGAAATGTCAAACTGCGCTACACTTATTGTTAAAGACCTAATTCGTTTAATAAGTTCAATGAGAGCTTTAAATCTGCAGCAAATCAATTAAAGTAAAGCTCAAGTTTGCGACACACCAGTTCCTTCAGACAATTTGGGTTAGAATCACTAAAGAAAATGTTGGTGTCATTGCAGCAAGCAAGACATGTGAGGCATTCTATACATAAGTTAGATCGTTAGTGAAAATTATAAAGAGGAAGGACCCAAGAATGGACCCTTGAGGAATGACACATTTTACCTACTAACCTCAGAGTTGACACCCATAAAAGAAGTAAATTGCTCCCTGCCTGAAAGGTAGTTTCTTATCAAGTTATAAACCCCTCTAAAACCATAATTTGATAATTTAGTAAAAAGAATATTTATCATGATCGATGGTAGCAAAAGTTTTTGAGAAGTCAAGAAAAATGCCTGTGGAAGTAAAGAGAAGCTTTGTTGGATGTTTCCATAGCATCTATTAAAGCAAGTTTGGCAGAGCGGCTAGGACGAAAACCATACTGGCAGTTTGATAATATGTTGTGCTTTTGCAGGCAATAAAACATTCTATTATAAATAAGTCTTTCTAAAATTTTTGACATGCAAGGAAGAATAGATATGGGTCGATAGTTAATGAATTTACTTTTGTCACCTTTTTTGTTGCTAGGAATTACTCTAGCTACTGTACTTTCAGTTTATCATGAAAAACTCCCTGAGACAGAGAGATATTAAATACAGTTAGTAAGAGGCTCAGCTATGAAAGGGGTAACATAATGAACAATATCTGGTCTCAAACCATCATAACCAGCAGCTTTCTTAGGATTAAGACACTCATGAGCAACTTTCAAAAACTCATTTACATTAATTGGTGAAAGATATACTGAATTCACATTTAGCTAATGAAACTGGAAATCAATTGCTAGTTGTGCAATCTGGAATATTTTCTGCAAGGGAAGGCCCAAGATTAACAAAAAAAAATTGTTGAAAGAATTTACAGGTATTAGCAATGTTCTGAGGACCACTTACAACATTGTCATCCTCAACAAAAACATCAGGATAGTTTGATTTTCTGCTACCTTTGTGGAGAATGTCATTTATGATTTTCCAAGTAAGCTCTGAATCATGTTTAGAATTATTAAAAATATCATAGCAATGAAATGATGTTTCATTCGAATCAGACGTACAGTAGTTACTGTATTTACAAAGTCAGACTTATCAGAAATACCATGAAACAGAAGTACTGGATTGATCTCATGATTACAGGTGATTACTGCATTTGTACGTCACGTCTGGATTGTACAGAACAGATCCACTGTTAGAAAAGATCCCATTACAAGCAGTACAAACATAAGTAGCCATAGAAAGCCCAATAGAAAGTTACAAGAAGAGAAGAAAGGAAGTTACAGATTAAGCTAACAAAATAACAAGTACAGTAAGAACCTTTGGAGGTACGAAAAGCTGAATGGTCGTCTCAAGCTGATAAGTATGGATTCAACGACGAATGGCCAGACAAACGAATGGGATTACTGTTGGATGACCAGTGAAAAGTGTGGTACGTAAAATCTGCGGTGGACTTTGTATTGTCAAAACAAATAAGGCCAATGAATTTCCACTTCACAAAATTCCGTTTTTAACTTTACAATTCCGTAAAATTTCGTTCCAAGCATAAGTGCTTTCCGTGGTTTTCGGATTTTTGAGTAATTATGTTGAAAACAAGTTCTAAACTTGTCTGGTTATGAACCTGAAGGCAGCAAACACTTGTAACACACAAGCGACCTAGCCCAACACACTATAGCAGGCAAACTGGAGCCTATATCGGCAAAATTTTGCCAATTTTCGTAAATGTCCTACTTGTTTTCTGATTGTAGCTTCAAGGGTTTTTGATGATTTTAAGGTAAATTTGCCACCATCTCAGATGGTAAACTGTCTGTGTATGTCTTGGGTATGTGCAGGCATTCATTTGACATGGTTTTGAAGAAAAGTAAGTCAGTTTTTTGTCAAAAATTTACATGGATTTTGAGCCTGACAATTTTTGCTAGATTCTGTGAAATTCCGTGCAGAAAATTAATTTCCTTTTTCTGCATTTTCTGCAATCGCAGAAAGAAAATCCTTGGTCCTAAACAGATAGACAACACACACAAATCCGCCATTTTCAAGCAGCTTCATACTTTTTTAGGTTGTCTGCACTCGATATTTTCCTTATAATTTCATGCCCATCTTTAGTTGTTAGAACGAAGATGTTACCATCTTTAGTCCATGTGTTACTAACACCAGGGAGATCCAGAGACTTTGCCAGAAGTAGTTTCTCATTTTCCCTGGTGAGGTACTCTTTGATAACAATGCCAGCACCTTTAAAGTGGACCTAAAGTCTAGAATTACAAGAATATATATTTTAGAAATTAGAAAATGAATCTCTTTCATCCAACGTCCATTTCCATAGCGTACTCCGTTGCTGAGATATAAATTTTGAAATTTATTCACTTAATTTGAAAAAGTTGATTGTGCAATAACTTGTGATGTTCTTCTTGTACAACTCACATTACCAGCCTTTGTTTCCTTTTAAAATTACAATGTTTATATGACCTTGAAACAATGACAGTTCCCTTGCATGATACAGGGGTGTTGCACAGAGAGGACTTACATAGCCAAGTCACCCTATAACAGCAAGACAGTGATCACATTTTGGCACAAGGAGCAGTGCCTTTCCACACAAAACAAAGAACAACAAAGACTGTAATTTAAGTAGTACAAGAATGGCATCACAAATTATTGCGCAATCCGCCATTTTAAATTGAGTGAATAAGCTTCGACATTTTATATCTCAGCCCAGGAATGCCCTGTGAAGATGGGAGTTAGACCATTTGCTTGCATTTTTCAAGCTTTTTGACATATATTTTTGAAATTTTAGACTTTAGGTACACTTTAACTTTTCTTCTGTTTCAGATGACTAGGTCCATTTTATGGTATGAGATGAACTTGACAATTATGCCCCTACTTTTTCCGCCCTTTACCATTTGGGCCAACCCTGTGGGACCGATCAATATCTTGGTGCTCTACAGTACTTCTACACCGAGCTTCTCCTTGGTGAGCGTACATGAGTTCTGTCGTATCTTCATTTGTCTTTTCTGCCAATCCAAAAACTTGTAAACAATTTCTTTTTGAGTACTTATTGTTCTAAAGAGTTTACATTCTCCTTCAGGGGTTTCAGTATTAAGAGAGGTGAACTAGATTCTCCAGAGAGCCCTGTAGATCAAGAATTTCCTTTTCTTTCTTATCAAGGGCTTGGTGCAAGGCAAAATTTTTTGCTTCCTGTTTCTCTTGCTCATCTACGAGTTTTTCCTTTCTCTCACAATAACTTATTCTACACAGTCTGCCAGCAATTTAGAAAAGTCTGAGTTACCAAGCATTTCAATAAAGATATCCTTCACGAGTCTTGTGCCTCACCTACTGTAACTGGCTGCAGAGGGAGATGATATTCAAATCGTCCAATTGCCCGAAATTTTAACTGTTCTCATTACTTTTCCATGGAAAAATTTGATAAGCAAACAAGTCAATGAGAGCTTGCAATGTCTTGTGTCAGCGCCATGGCTCTTCCGAGAAAAATGAGACAACATATTTGTCAAAAAGGTTTTGCTGGCTCTTGTTGCTGATCCACTTGCAACGGGAAAAAGTAAAGTTGAACAAATCAATAAACAAAGTTGAATAAATGAAGTTGAATAAACAAAGCTGAATAAATGAAGTTGAATAAACAAAGTTGAATAAATGGATAAAAAGTAAGTTGAATAAATGAAGAGAAAAAAAAAAAAACATTGCCAATGACTTTTTCACCTTGGAATAATGATTACTTGATATCAGAATGATTACAGAGAAGGCCTAGTCCACAGCAATTATAACCAAGACTTTGATAACAGGATGAAGTCTACTTTGTGTAAGGAATGTCTGGCTTCATTCTTTATCACACGTATGAGCTTTTGTTCAATGTTCAAGTTGAAAACAGTAAGGTCTCATTATACAAACTCTTAAATCACCAGCTTACACTTAGTTTACAATGCTACTTGCTCTGCAACACTGCACAGTACTTAGCAGCAAGAAGGCATATACCCCCTGTACTTACTAGGAGATTTGTCACTAGAGCTCCCTAATAGTACACATTACAGCTACACACTAGAATGAAGACTTGGTACAAGTGGTATCAGTATGTTGTTTGAGAAACAATACTTTGAAATGTCAAAGGGCAAAGAAACTTATGCCACTAAATTTTGTGACTAATTGTCAGTTTTACATAAACATACTTTACAAGAAGTTTATATACCAGTACTCATAAAGTACTCAGCCTAAGCCATGTGCAAGTACCAAAATATAGAGTATGAGTAAGATTATTTTGAAATTTGAGTATGAGTACCGACTGACGAGTACAAAGTACTTCAACATTCGAGTACAAGATATTCGAGTACGAGGTACTTTACAAGTACTACAACACTGCCCTTAAGTTCCCCTAGACTAATCTGAATGTAATAAGTCCTGGTTATGATATGATTAACTAAGAAAGATTTGTATGTACTTACCGGATTGTCGGGGTCTTCACAGTTCCTGACATCTTCCTGTCTGCGGACCCTGTTCTTTCCCAAGGGAGACTTCACTTGAGATCCAAATTCAATAGGAGAAGATGCCACAAGAGCAAGTACTGAAAGTTTCAAGAAAAAGAATTCAAGCAAGCATAAACCATATGTGGGTTAGTTTAACCAAACTATCATAAAAGATTTAGGTAGGGGATGATATACAATATGAAGTACATATATATATTTCTATAATTTGGGATTTAGGCGAAAAACCGAATGCAAAAACGTGACTGTTGGGAGAACTCGACCCTTAGGCGAAATAATCGTTTGGTCTTAACGTTTTACACACTGTTTTATATAGGAATGCGCTACTCTATATGCAAGTCCGATTTACCACATACTGTAATGTTTATGCAATTACTTAGCTGCACACCAACTTACGTGCATGTATCCGTTAACACTAAGGACTTACGGGCCATTGAAATAACGTGCATTTATATCTCAGAACCAAAAGGGGAAATATAATCTTATATATTTTATTGTTTTTTCCTTCGCCGGTTGTATTGGCGGTACACCGATTTCGCCTAACAGGTCGAATTAGCCTTATATTATATATATATATACATATATATATATATATATATAATATAAGATGAATAAGTAAAATTAGATGAAAATCCGAAGACATAAACGAAAGATGGACAAAAGAGAGTACTGGTTTTGTTAACGTCAAATATTTCCACCCCACCTGGGGCCTTCTTCAGTGACAATTGAAAGCTTTGAATCTAAACACACACCTTAGTACATGCATTGCATGTAAAAACAACTAGAGCGTAATTAGATGAGCGTAATAAGATCAGTTACGTCACAGAGTTATCATAACTACAAAATAAGGGGACAAAGACGCGTATTGCGTTGCGTCTAAAGAGAGATTTAAAGTGAAGTACACGCACACGGCATAACCATAGATACCACTGTGATAAAACGGACGCTTGCCCATTAAAACCAAATAAGCGTGCGGCCACACCCCTCAAAAACGTACACCATACACACCAAATACTGTAATGTATATAATGTACTGCACCATGCAGAGATACACTGTAAATCAAAATAACAGGCATAACTGTGAGCTTTTATGTTTCTAAATATTTTCTCAGGTTGGAAGCAGGGGCGTATATTCCTGAATTCGCAGGGGAGGGGGGTGTGAACTTTTGGGACCGACTACTGTACATTTCTTGGAGACCAACTCCCATTGCCATACTTGTACAATTCAAAATTTTGGAGACCTTTTTTTTTTGGCTTTATCGGGGAAACTTTTCACTTCAAATGTTGTTCATGTCTGGTCTGCTGTTACAACGGCATACTGGCCTAGCTTTTAGACCGACTTTTTGGAGCTCAGAGACCGACTTTTCATTTTCACAGGTGGTGTCACACCCCCCACACCCCCCATATTTACGCCCCTGGTTGGAAGTACAACAAGTACCGCAAGAATGGAGAAGATGGTTCACAAGAGGCTTTTAACTCTTATCATGCTGAGTCTTTTTGAGGGAGGGCTTCATTTTTGAAGCATTAAGCTCTGCATGCAGGTGCACCTACATACTGTAACTTCTCTTTACTAGAAATGACCTATTCTTAGTTCTTAGAGTTGAGGCCAAAAATGCGAATGAAAGACGTTCTTTTGTTTCACATATAGTGTATTCAATATTTTATTTGGAAAGCGCCTTCAGGAAAGATATCTCACCTCCTGCATAATAAGAGTAAAAAAGAATAAAAAGTTAAAATTCAGGAAATTTACAGTTTTTCCTCCTGAGTAGCAACTTTGCAACAGTATATTCCAGTGTTGTAGCCTAGGCCACTAGCCTCTCTGGGCTCAGCTTAATTTCCAATGCGAGAGAGCATGAACTTACATGTAAAGCATTCAAAGCATAAACTCTCAGAGAAAAGGCCACAAAAATCTGTCTGAGGGCTTGCCTAGAGACCTCTAACACTGGCCTGTTCCTATTAGCACTGAAGCACTCAACAGAGCATTTCAAAATTCAAACACCTCACAACAGCTGACAAGAGATTTGTTGGGCCTTTAACATCTAGGTACAAAATGCAGATTTTTAATCCAGTGTAGTAGGCTGAAATTCAACTCATCCAGATACCACACTAAAACATATTATCAAAAGTTTGTGCCAACTTCAAAAGCTGTAATTAATGTCAAAAAGTAACTCCCTTTATTTCTCACTGCTCACCTTAAGCTGTACCAAACTGCTAATTATCCACACCAAAATATTTTTAAAAGGCTAAGAAAAGGAATTTAAAGCATGTTTTTACACCACCTAAAAATCTTGCAGTACAGCAGTCTTGTCTTAAACCTTGCTATAGTACTAGGGTAGGATGGGGCGTTTTCAGCAACTTAAGGGCTTTTGGTGTCAAAAATTAAGACGAGCAAAGACACTGAACCATCTTCCCTTTGCATTTGGTCAACCTTCTGTATTTTGCCTAGATACTACCATTCTGTGTGACCTTTGTTTTATTGGTTTCTCTTTTGTAATGATGAAAAAAGTGGATGAAAATTGGCTATTTTCGACCTACAATCTTGGACAAAACTCGTTGGGACACCCCCGCTCCCCTTCACAAAGTTGACCATTTTCACGGCATACAGTCATTCTCTCTGCGCAACTTTGGAAGGGGGAGCAGGGGTTTCATGTAAACCTGGGAACGGAGATTCAAGAATATTATGACAAAGCGTCCCAACAGTTTTGTCCAAGACTGTCTGAGAAATTCGAGAAGTTAGAACTGCTTGCAGCCCACGGTAGAAAGTTTTTCTTTGCGTTGCGTTGATTCGCAAAAGGGAAGGTGTCTTTTCTTTAGGTATAAGAGAACAGTAACAGAGAATAATCAGCATATTCTGAGTCAATATTAAAGTTCTTGTTAATATAATATTACTGAAGCTAAAAGCATTGGGAAGGTAGCTAAATAAGTTCAAAGCGTCCTCTCATTCAGGAAGACATTTTCAATAGTCACGTATTTTGGGCTCACACTGTCTGAACAGGTACCAAATAAAAAGAACATTCAGCAGAAGTACGTGTTGTATCCTGCCTGTTACTTTGTATTAAAGTAATTTACCAGAAATAAGTTAAAAAGTACTTGAATGTATATTCATTTCACCTTTATAACGCAGTAACTTTTTATTTGAGTAGCTGAAACTGTACAGAAAATATGCCATACATGCTAATTTGACGAGACCGGGGGTGAAGGCTAAGTTAACCAAATGGTCTACCATTTGTTTTGAGAGCAACTTTGAAAGCAAAATGTAAAGAAATTGAGTCGGCTAAAAGAAGGCATAATAGATAGCTTCATGTGACATGAACAAATGTTGTCATAGGCATCAAATTCGCTTCAAAATATGTCTAAAACCAGCTCTAATTATTAACGATCTACCATCGTTATAATAAAAAGCTTGGCTTGCAGTTCAGATTCAAGAATATTATGACAAAGCATCCCAACAGTTTTGTCCAAGATTGTAGCTTAGAGTATTTTCAACCACCTCATTGAAAACCATGCTAATGTAAGCTCACACAAATCTGCAAGTTTTGCAATGTCTTTGTGCTACATATCTAAAACCAGAAAGCCAAAAGGCTTAGTGATTCCTTGCCGATGAAATGTAAGTCTATCTCTGTATTTTAAAATTGACAGTGTTTCATAAATTACTGTCTTTACAAGTTTGGCACAGAATGTCTAGGATCCCTGGGCATATATCAAACACAATACCATAATATTACTAAACTTTTGACCTCCAACGACCTCAAACGACTTTTGACCCTCACTAATATGGGCCATCCACATGCTAAGTATGAGATTCATCAAAGTTTTCCTGCTTGAAATATCATGTTATCAAGATAATGACCCTTCTACCTCTGGTAACCTCAAATGACCTTTGACCTCCACAAAAACAAGGATTATCTACTAAATGTGGGCCACCTACATGTCAAGTATGACATCCCTTTAAGTTTCCCAGCATGAGATATATCAAACACAAACTTTTGCAGCTAAACTTTTGACCTCCAACAACCTCAAACGACTTTTGACCCTCATTAATATGGGCCATCCACATGCTGAGTATGAGATTCATCAAAGTTTTCCTGCTTGAAATATCATGTTATCAAGATAATGACCCTTCTACCTCAGATGACCCCAAATGACCTTTCACCTCCACCAAAAATGATGATCATTTACTCAATATGGGTCATCCCCACATGCGAAGTATGGGATTCATCAAAGTTACCCTACTTGAGATATAGTGTTTAAAAGGTTTTCAACCCTTTTGACCTCTGGTGACCCCACATGACCTCAGTCCTCCCTCATCATCAGTCCCTTTTTATATCTCTCTTGTACTGACACGGTTTTAATTTCTACTTCTTTTCTTGATCGATTTCTTCCTTAATTTGTCATGTTAACTTTTCTGTCTATCATCATCATATCGTTACCATTATCAATAGCTGTCATTGTCTCTATCTCCTCTTTGAACATAATCCACCCTTGACCCCCCTCCCCCAATTTTCAAAACGTGTAATGGAAATTTTTAAATACTGTAATTTGTCCATTATCAATATCTGTCATTGTCTTTATCTCTTTCTTTTAATCCTTCACCCTTCTCTCCTCCCCCATGTATCCTAATTTTTGACAAATGATAGGTATATTCATGAAACATCATGCATTCAGAACAAAACATACAACAAATGAAAGAAAGAGTGCTGCTAAAAATACAAAAGATGAGAAAAATCATACCGTACAACACATGTAATGGAAAGTTAAAACAATTTGTTTGCAATCCCCTCATCATTTTTGTAATATCTTGTGTTGACACTTCCTTCTCTTCCCCCTTTCCCCTTCCCCTGCCCCTTCACATGGCCCTACCCCTTGCCCCTTCCCCTTTTCCTTCCGCCTTGAGCATTTTTTGCAAACAAGCTAGGGTAAAAATTATCAGAGAAAGTTAAGCCCTGTATCCATGTTAGTTGTACAGTACTAACCTAGGCCTAGGTCTAGCCATGATCCGAGATTTGTAGACATGCCTCTCGTAAAAGCAATACGTATGGAATCTATGGAGGAGGTGTAATAAATTCTGTGCTTATTGTGTGTATGAGAACATCTCCCAACAAACTAGGACAAAAATTATCAGAGAAAGTTAAAGCTCTGTTGGCCTAGGCTTTCCATGTTAGTTGTAAAGTAGGCTGATAACTAGGCCTACCTAGGCCTAGGTCAAGCCATGATCCGCTATTTTTACACATGCCTCTTAAATATTTGCAGAAATTTATGCCAACTGAAATGATATTCAAAATCAACACATTAATAACAAAATTTGCAATTAGCCCATACTATTGACATGTCATAGGCCTAGGGGCCTAGACTAGGCCTAGCCATGATCCGAGCTTTTAACACATGCCTCTTAAACATTCGCAGAAGTTTATGCTAACTGAAATGATACTGTAGGCCCCTATTCAAAATTGACACACTAACAACAAAATTTGCAATTAGTCCACACTATTGACATGTCGTATTAAAATTTATGATGATATCTATTGCCTAGGACTAGAGTACCTTAGTCACTGAACGTGACCGTATAATCTGCTCCTTGTAGTCACCCCTTACCAGAAATGGAGTGTATAGTATAGGAATGTAATGCTGTGTCCTGCTCAAGGGCTAAGAGTACCTAGGTTAGGCCAAGCCTCAGTAAGGACCAACATCTCACTATACAGTCCTTACACCAACCTATGGAAGTAGCAGGAGGATCGGTCGTCTGTGTAAAGGTTGAAGTTGTCTTTATTCACACAGCAAATTTTGAAGTAAAATCTTAATTTACTACCATGAATTTTGTTAGTTCACAGATAGAATATTACGGCCCAAAAGTGCCCCTAAACCCATGTTTTGCAAGGAAAAGTGAAGAAATTGCAGAATTTGGGTTCCCGTTATTTTATGCCCATTCTTATTTGAGAGTCAAAATTCTTTCTGTGAACTAACAAGGCACTAGACTGCCCATTTCATGAAGATGGGAGCATCTTATGGCAGAGTATCAGAGATATTACTGCTCAAAAATGCCCTTTTACCCATATTTTTTACTTAAAGTGAATAAATTTCAATATTTAGGTTTCGTTTATTCAATATTCCCTTTTCACCTACCAGGGAATTTTTTTCTGTGTACTGCTGAGGCACTTGAGTACCAATTTTGTGAAGATGGAAGATCTTGTGTGGCTCTAGAAGAGATCATCATTGTTCAAACTTGTCTTGTAGTGCCAAAACTTGTAGTTTTTATTAATGAAAAATGTAAATATTGATGTTTTAGCTGTTTAGGGTCTATACCAATGGAAAATTTGTCTGCTTTCAAAATTTTCAAAATTGATGTGTGTCTTAACAATCCACTTTTCTTTTAATAGCAGAGAGATCAGTAAACTTAGTTATTCAATTGCAGGAAATATTGGGTATAAAAAATGATCCCAGAGGCCAAAATTTCCCGACGAAATACAAAGAAATTGCAAATTTTCAGTACCACTCATTTCATGTAGGTTTGATCTGGGAGTCCAAATTTTCCCCACATACTGCCTGGTTACAGGACTACCCATAAACAAAAGTTAAGGTCGTTGGTATACACACTTAAGGGGAATCTGGTACTCAAATTTGTCTCCCGGCGCCAAACTTGCCAATATTGCCGATTTTTGGCGAAAAGGGCCATATTCAACAGGTCACTACAACAAAACAGATAAATATTTTGGGGAAAACTTTCAGTATATTTTGAGAGACTGTGTATATTTTACCACCTTTACTCCTAAAAAAGTTTTAGACCTCAAATCTTGGTGCAGCAGAGCCTTTTTTGAGCCAAATCAGCCAAAATGGTCAAAATGGTGGTCATTTTGAATTGGCTGGCTACCCCCCTTGCACATGAAAAAAAATGGCGCACATACTTTTCTGATTCTCTGATGTCTACTCTACATCTAGCAAATATAGCAAGATAAAATGTAAACCCCCAAAAAGCTACGAAACGGCCTGGACTACTGGGCGTAGTCGGTAGTCGTGTTTAAAAAGACTCTTAAAGTAGTGACATGAGGCTAGGGAGAGAACGTCATCCCTAAACCCCCAAATACGGTTAAAATAGTACTCATTCGTATGATAATTGATATCCTTGTTATTTGTGATTCGGAGATTGCTTATTTCAGAGGCCACTCAACCCTAACCTAAACCCTAAACTGACTTAACCCTAACATTATCCCTAACTGAACCCCAGGCAAAATCGAACCCCAGATGGAACCCCTGAATAAACCCCGTTTTAACAATAGGGTGACGTTCTCTCCTTACCTTGGCTTAGTCGCATGTGTCGAATGCCAGAATGGGCTTTTCAAGGGAATTATACTTTTTTGCTTCTTTACATAACATTATGAAAGGTTCTTCCTTAATTTCCAAACTTAAAAACACCAAAACTGTGTTTGAAAAATAGACAATCTGACGCGATGATAAATAATGTGATAAACCCTGGAAAACAATTTCGCGAAAGTAGTACCCCTGACATTGTCTGCTACAGCACCACCAGCTACTATACTAAGCACTCACCATGCATTCCACAGAAAAAGTACCCTGCGATTTCCGATAATGCCCTAAATGAGACGGATGCCATTACTGCTCTCTTAATTTCAGTCCCTCATACTATTTTTGGTGATTTTGTCATATTCATCATTAGGGCTATCCATTAGGTACCATCGCCCGTCAGAGATCAGCTAAAGGCCTACTACTATAGTGCAGTACATTAGGACATGGGATCAGTGTTTCCACACCCTGAATTCATTTTTCCTGAAATGGAATCTAAAATTTCCTGAAATGGAATCTAAAATTTCCTGAAATCGGCTTGGTATTTCCTGATATTTTCGATAACGCTTCTTTATGCTACTTTAATGGCTGATCCAGGATTTTACCCTGTCAAGCCATACATTATTTCCATAGGTCATACGCCATTTCCAAATTTCCCGAAATTTCCTGAAATAATCCCTCTTCCCGAAAATTTCCCGAAGAGCACCCAAATTTCCCGAATTTCGGGTAATTTCGGGAAGAGTGGAAATACTGTATGGGATATGCTAACGGTACGGGACTGCAGCTCGCGCAATTTTTTTTCCCACGAGGTTATGGGCAAATCATGCCAATGGACCAATCAGCTTCTTGGAAATATGCCACACCCCTAATTCCAAAATGGCCGCTTTCCGACCCTTTTATTGTAATTCTGACACTGGTTTATGAAAGAACAGGCCAAATAACCCCTGGCCACATAACCCTAACCCTAAAAAAAAAAAAATAACCCTGACCATGATTTTGAAACAAATCTGAAAAATTTTGAAAATCAAATTTGCCCATAACCTCGTGGGCAAAAAAAAAAAATTAAGCCTGCAGCTCAGGGTTGCCAGATTGTTCATCATTCTTCGGCGTAATATGTGACGAAAACCAGCCAAAACGCACTGATTGTGACAGCAGTTTTGACATGCATTTGTTGACTGTATCAATGCACGAAATTCAAAAGTGTCCTTATTAGGTCACTATATATGCTCGCGTCTCATTGGTCCAGAGTTCTGACAGGTGTGCTAAAAATATGAGGGCCGGAAATGTGTGTGTGGTATGGTCTGTGTACGATGAAAAATACGCACAAACTGCATAAGGAATGATGAATACATTAATTACTAGCTGCATTGCCCGAAATCAAAATCGGCCAAAATCAGCCTAAAATCGGCCAAAATCGTTTTGGCCGTAGCTGAGAAAACGTATGGCCAAAGAGATTCAAGATATGCCAAATTTACGCGATTTGGCCGAAAACGGCCAGTGTGGCAACCCTGCTGCAACTGTAAAACTGTCTGTACTGTCCACAGGGTTTCCTTTCAAGTTTCCATGTCATTGTTCATACGTTATACCACTTTTTCCAAAGTCCCCCTCGATTCCCTGGCTAATTGCCAAGGGGCGAAACCAAACGTGACTCCCGAAGGAGGTCAGCCCAAGGGATGAGCTATACGTCCCCGAAAGTACAACGACAAAACTTAACTGACCAACGTGGCAACCTGATCAGACCTCTTCGGACTGCACATCAAGGGCCTGCCCAGTGGCGTATTTAGGGCACTCCCGTCACTGATGTCGATTTTTTTTATTTTTAGTTCCTAAAACTACGTTAATTTTTTAACACAAATTTTACTTCAAAAGCAAATGTGGCATCAGATTGCATGTAAGGACACCTAATTTTTCAACATGCCAAGACTGATTCCACAGAACTGACAGTCGTGAGAGTTGGCAATGAATAGGGAAAGTTTGGCAACGAATTGGGAGATTATGCCCTTTCAATACCACTTTATTTTATGGACTTTCTCAAGGTTGACTGGTAGTGGCTATATTATGACGCAGGATTTTAGCAACGACTTGGTAAATAAATGGAATATTTGTATAAAACTATCTGTATGGTCAATAAAATTCAGTCAAGTGAGGGAGTGGGTGCAGCTAGGGAACACCTCGTTTATGAGCTCTGCTTTATGACTAGATAGATTTTAGGATGACGGGTATTTTATGGGATTGTACGACTGGCCTTTCTGTGGGATCAACTTCTCATGAAAAATTTTCAAAAAGGAAGGGGGACACCCCATTTGGCTATGTTCCCTCCCTCACTGATGCCGATTTTTTTTATATTGCTTTAGTTTCTAAAAACACGTTAATTTTTTAACACAAATTTTACTTCAAAAGGTAGCATATCTGGCACCAGATTGCATGTAAGAGCACCTAATTTTTCAATAATTTTCAAAAGGGAGGGGGACCCTTAGAAACCTCCGACAAGTCGGCGATCACACAAAATACTGCACGCCCTCACATGCCCCTCCCCCACCCCCTCCCCAGTGAGAGAAATCCTGGCTACGCCACTGAGAGGGTCTACCATGCGTTGTCCGGCTGAAAAGAGCAAATACAGAGAAAATACACGTGATACTTACCCTCAGCTGCGGGGCATTTGTATCAGACACCCTCGAACGAAGCTCGATACTTTATACTCGTCTTCTAATAATGTTCTGCATGTGTAGGGTGAATATACAAAGCACTAAAGGCGACAATATTACAAATACACACGTATGCACATTCATGAAACTGACGGTTGTTTACATACGTCAATGGATACAGTTTCGCGCTCGCGGAAATATCCTTGACAGCTGCATTTAATCCCACCAGGGAGGTGCTAATACCAGCCATCATGATCTCATGAGTCAGCTTCCACAATCTGTAGGCCTAACTAAAGTATTGGTGGAACCCACCCTGATGTGATAACGCCTGCAGCAAACATAGACCCTTAAAGGTCGAGACCTGTACAAATTTCTTTTTGTCCTTGCACCGATTGTTTTCCAAACACCCCACCCGGCCCCTTCCTCAACAGTTCCTACCAAGAAAGTCTCCCAGAATATTTTCCACACGACCAGGGCAATTCCAAATTTTGTAGCCTGGGGGAAGTTGTCTAAGTAATTTCATGGGTGGTATGATTGTCCTCCGCCAGGGTGGTCGAAATTTCCCTGGTAGTGGAAATTGTCCGGGGGTAATTGTGTGGCGGATATTGTCCTATGGGAATTGTCTGGGGGAGTTGTCTTGTCGCACCTCCCATCATCTTGCGGAACAACCTTCCACACAAGGCAGGGTGGCGCCAGCCGGAGCCGGGGCCATTCCCCCTCCGTCGGAAGGGACTGCCACCCTCAGGCAATTTTATAATTTGGTCGGGAGCCTTAATGCTTTTGATAAAATATGTAATCCCGACGACAGTCAGTGGTCCCGACGATCTGCTTGATTTTCCTCTTAGAAAGGGCAGATTTTTCCAAAACCCTAAAGTTTTGCAATTTTCATCAATGAAAAACCAAATTTTTAAAATTTTCTTCAATAAGATTCCAAATTATTAAAGTTTCCCCAATAAAACCCCCAAATTTTCAAATTTCGAAAATTTTAGGTTTGACATCTTTCGGCAATTCGTCCCCGGCCTATGTCGGGCTTCGGGTTGCCGCCGTGTCCCCCCCCCCCCTCATCTCGGAGCATGGACCCCTGTCGGAAGAATCCTGGCGCCACCCTACTCCGGGGAGCGGACGAAGTTTTTTCGTTCAGCTCATCGCTGCGAAAAATGTGAGGGGCGGCAGCGACAGAGGCGCTACGCACGCTAGCGTCACCCCTGACACAAGGTGGTGTCAGGATTTGCTTGACAGAGTTGGGCCTGGGGAGAATCCTGAGCTCCCCGCAGCAAGGTGCTACAACCCAAAGCCCAAGAGGACGGAGCGACGTAAGTGTTTGCGGTACGGATGTGGCAACGAAATGGGTGATTAGGAGAGATCTAGAACCTATAACTGTTGCATGATGACATTTCCATATGACGGGGCATCTTTTGCAGAGCTATAGAAGCCGAAAATATCTTATATGCAGGTGACTCTATGTACTACAGCAGCTAGGCCTGATTTTTCACCTTTTATTTTTTCTGAGCTTTGATGAACATAATTTTATATTGTGAAATTCAAAGTACGGACCGCGATCGTAAGTGCGCTCAAAGTGTTATGTACAGAAGAATGTTTTGTGGCATAGACGAAAATCAGGGGGAGGACAAGGAGTATTTATACCACCCACAAACACACACGCACAAAACACACTTTTGGAAAGGTTCCCATTAACTTTCACTTTGTCGTAGGTGGCACAAGGTGGGGCGGGTAGGGAGCCATGGCACCTCGTCAGCGAAAGGTTCCCCTTCCTCGTCGGGGCAACTTTCCAGTTTCTTCGGGGAGCCTTGATGGGTGCGATGGGCATGTAATCCCCGACAGCGAACAGGCGCTTCGATGGTTTTCAAGTTATGCACCCAGGGAAGGGGATTCTTCAAGAAAACTCCCAAACTTTCATTGATAAAACTATATACTTTTCAATTTCTTAACGTAAACAAGGAGCCCACATTTCAATTTTTCCAAAATCCCAAATTTTGAAAATTTTATTCACGGGCCAAAAGATTTCGGCACACCTTTCGCACGGAGCAAATTGAACTTTCCGAATCCTTTGAACAACCTGTTACCTTTTTCGGGACTTCGGGTTGCTGACCCCCCGTCGGGGAGCTTGTTACCGCCTGTTCGGCAATCTTTTCGCCACCCCTTACATTCTCAAATGGTCACTAGCCGGCCCCATCCGGCCGGCGATGCCATCCATGCCGGCCCCGAAGCTAATTGAGATAGGAAAACGTACAACGGTTGAGAAAAAATGCTAGCCATTCTTTTTTATTTTTGTGAGGGTCATTGTGTTAAGGATAACTATTGCAATGTTATATTAAGTGAAACTCAACTACTAAATACTTTAAAATTCTTCACGCGAGCCCACCATATAGACCCTCTGCATAGACGTCACGTTGGACGGCAAACAATGGAGCTAGCTAAAATACATGACTGCACACACTGTGCGCACGAAGTAGCCTTCGCACGCCGCACGTAAGCGCGTGTCTAACCATTAGCTGTCAACATTTGTGTTGATGTAAAGTTAATTGCAATGCTACGCGCATTCCTCAGCCGAAGGTGCACTTCCTGTTTTGTTCCGTCATATGCATAAGGTCGCTTTCTCACGTTTACCTCTTGTAGGGTAGCCTGAATGCAATTGTTTCAAAGCCCTATGCAACCCGACCTCCTTGAATCCTCCACATTATTGAATCGACCGGCCGTTGGGGACTCAGGCTGACATAGGCAAGCACCGAGATCTGAGCAAGCTGGCCAGTTGAACATGGACCTTCATATTTTATGCGGCATTCGCTTTGGGAGAACATTGATTTCCATACCATATGTAAGATGGATAGTTCTAATTTCAAATCATATTTTTACTGGAAGTGTGGATCTCTTAAATATGACATGTCAAAATAGTGCCACTGTTTGCATGTTATTACAGGGCTTGAAAGGTGCCATTTCCGCCAGGCAGTATGGCAGCAAAATTTTGGAACGCCTTACGCTTCACACAATGGCATCGCTCCGCTCAGAGGCAGTGTCATGTCAACCCCCTCCCCTCCAACCTCATACTTTACCAAGCTTATGAACGTTACTGACCTATCGCCAGCCTAAACTGTCCTTGACTGAGGCTTATATAAAAGTTCTGTTCAAATGGTGATATTGATCAGTTGGTATGATATTAATATACTATTCTCATAAGTGGGCATGTACTATCATTTAAAGATGTCAAATGCTATACTCTATAATGTCTACAACAAACAGTAAATGCCCTTGAGCTCTCCGGATCTTCTCCCGTGATCTTAACGGGTCTTCCGTAGAGTTGTTGCCTTTGGACACTTTTGTACTGCATGTTCAGTGAAATTTGCAAAGCCTGGGGAAGTGTTATTTCCAACAATCTGGGGGCAGCTTTGGTAAGTATTCTCTTCATACGCTACGCCTGAATGACGGTGGCGCTCCATTAACATTGTGTCACAATAAGCCCCACTCCCGAAATTGTCTCTACAACCAGACAATTCAGCATGGATGGTGGCCCTAAAGCAGAAGCACCCCAAGCTCTAAAGTATAAACCTGGCCCTGTCTGGACCAAAACACCTGGGTGAAGGGGCGCTGCATCATTTGAACATGCATGATACCACCCAAACACCAACTGGCTACGCCTGTGTGCATGCATGCATGCATGCACTGAAGGCTTAGTACGATAGTCGACAGTGGCCACACTTTACTCATACAACATTACGTTTGTGTGTATGCAGGGCGGATCCAGGGGCTCAAACCAAGGGGTCCGGACCCCCTTTTTTTACCAGTAAAAAGATTCCACCAAGCTGTTCCGTTCATTTTCTGTCGCAAATGTTTCAACATTTTTGTAAATCCTTCGCTAACAATCAAAATTTCCGCTCGTACCGAGGGTTCGTTAACCTTTATTTCTAATTTAGCTGTAATACCACACCAAATATATTTTTTTCAAAGTTACAGATACTGGTTTTATAACAGTTCTTACGCGAAAGTTTGGTGCACCTCGAGCATAATTGTAACTGTTTACACTCCATGCTTGATGACCATTAATAGAACGATAATGCATGGAACTATCCTAGCGAGAACTGTTTTCCGAAAACAAGAGGTGGAAGTTCCAACTTCAGGCTTGCATCCGTCAAGAGGGGTTTACGTGGCAATCTTATATTATGAGCAACATTTATAGCGTGATGTATAGGCCTTCGTGATTTGAAGTATATTACTAATGACACAATTTATTCAAAGGTCTTTAAGAGCATTTACAGAGAATATGCATTATGAAACATGCTTATAAATCCAGTCTATCCTTTTTGTTGTACATTTAATCCTCTCTAAGTCATTCCCCATTGGAAGCAACCTGTTCAATTCAATCATCATTCGAAATTAGAAAAAGCCAAGTTTTTGTGCAGTGCTTGGTTAGTTCCCCGAGTGTAGTGTCCTTTAGGATGTCAGTTAAAAGAATCGTGCTAACGCCCTCATTTTGAAATTACCCCAGAGCTTCCAGCAGGCCATACGCCAGTTTCATGGTACCAGCATTAGAGGGGTGCCATGCATGGGCGTAGGAGCCCAAGTTGATGGGGGGGGGGCTGCAAAGACTTGCCCGAAAAATCCCCCCCTCCAGTCCGTGTGCTCCACGCGTGTTCAACATGTTAATGTATATAATATATAGACATGCGTTGTTTTATGACCCCGCTTGCCATTTACATACAATAATTTTACCATGTTTCTCCCCTTTCTATATTGATAATAATTTTTAGATTTTTCTCATGGGGATGGGGAGCATGCATTGTGTTGTGTGATCGCCGGCCGGGGGGAGGGGTCTAAGGAGAGGGAGTGTCCACCTCCCATTTGAAAATTTTTGAAAAATTAGGTGCTCATACATGCAATCTGGTGCCACATATGCTACCTTTCAAGTACAATTTGGGTTAAAAAATACGTATTAAGGTACTAAAAAGAAAAAAAATCGGCATCAATGAGGGAGGCATGGCCCAATGTCCCCTAAATACACCACTGATAATCATAATATAAGTTGAAAAATAAGGTGTCCTTACATGCAGTCTGGTGCCATATATGCTACCTTTAAAGTAAAATTGGTGTGTAAAAAAATATGTATTTAGGTACTACAAAGAAAAAGAAATCGGCATCACTGAAGGAGGCATGGCCCAATGGCACCACTGATAACCATAATATAAGTTTTATCTTAAAAACACACGTTGAAATTGATACCGAATATATAGGTGCTGGTGTAATTCAAATCAAACCTTAATTTTAATTACCAAGGAAGCTTTTCAACCATTGATTACCTTTAGCTACATCATTGCATTATGTTTCTTTCAGTAGGTGCCCGGAAAATTCTCAGCATAGTGCCCTAATTTTTACAAAAAGTTTTGGTTGGGGTGCTGTAGCCCCGCCAGCTCCCCGCCTCCTACGCCTATGGTGCCATGCACCAGACGAAGCATCACTAAATAACCGGAATTTCAATTGAGACTTTTGCTTATCCCCAATCAAATATCATACGTGGGGTGATGAGTATCTGTCTTGAATGGACAGGAGCCTATGCCATATCAAGCAAAACAATGTCAAAATGTTATAAACTTCTGCTAAAGGTTACTCCGTAAAGTGGACTCTGTCTACTCAGCCCCCTTCACTCTCTTTTAGGTTTCCAGGATATCACTTAAATTAATGAACAGGCGTACAGCCTGCTACGTAGACCTACGTGTAGACAAGATGCTTTTTCTCAATCAAACTAACAGAAACAGCATTCATATTTTCATAGACTTACCAATGATGCAAATAGAGTACTTGTAATTGTACAAACAAACTACTTATTTCGACTGATGATATCAGTCTTATTTCGACTGATACCGTCAGACCGTTATCCTAGAGATAATATCGTCCGGATAAACAGATACAATGCCCACTACCCCCTACGGGAATATTGTTTGTCATAAAAAGCGTTCCACTGAAGTCAAAGTAATCTACCTATTTCATTTGAAAGTTTAATAGTGAATTTCGGTAAAGCTTTAACGTTTATTGTTTTGTTTTCTTTTAATGAAAAAATATGAAGTTAATCAATGAGTAACTCAGAGTTATTCATATAAAAATCCCTCGATGGGGCCCCTTAACAACGTTATTGAGGCCCTTAAGTATACATATCACATATGGGGCCTGAGAGTGTGTATCTATTCTCTCTGGTCGTTGGAGAATAAATTCTAAATCAGAATTTTGTCCCCTACTTTGTTTCTGTCAGTAAAATGCAAATTATTTATTTTTAATTACTTGAAAATATCACGATTGGGTTTTACTTTATCTCACTTTGAATCATAGATTTGGCATTTTTATAGTCTAATATTAGTTTGTGCACCACTATCAGATTTTAAGAAGTCTTTTATGACCGTCACAATATTACCGTTACAAGACTTCCTTGAAATTCTCATTTGTAAAGTTATTTCAGGGGTCACCTATTTTTATGTCATTATTTCAAACAATGCAAAAATTACCCTTTCTTTGGAGCCCCCCTCCCCTCCTCTCTTGTAGCGTTATTTCAAAAATGTCAAAAAACGACGACTTTCGGCCAAAACTCAACATTAATTATATTTTGGAAAGAGTATCTGCCTACATGGGTTTTCGACGTCCTACCTTTTGTTGTAAGCTAGTGAAAGTGACAAAATGGACGATCCCTAGGTCCATTTACAATAGTGCAGTCCTTAAATGGTGAAGGGGAAATTGCAGTCACTTCATTTAAATATTCGTGTACTCTGTTATACTTATTCATGTCACTCGCTTGAATAATGTTACAACATTTTTGTTACTGAATTGTTGAATCCTAGCAGAATCATTCCTTGGTTTACCTATACAAAGGAGAGTTCAAGCAAAAAAAAATTGGTTTTGATATGTGAAAAACGAACTAAATCTACGAAGCATACTCTGGTAGCGAAATTTTTTTCATTCGATTAAGATGCCGTGCGCTTTTCGAGATGTTATCACAGATGAAGTTACCTTATTCAAACTTAAAGCAATCAGGAGTGATGGCATATGATCACATTTACGAGCAACGAGTTTTCTTTGCTTTTCAATCTATTGCTTTGACCTTTAAATAAACAGGGATCTGATTAAGTTTGGCAAGGGAATATGACATTTGTAAAATTAACATGCCTCATATGCATTCACGGTGCAATAGCATAAATTAGCTATTGTTTTTACGGAAAACTTAATGTGAGGTCGTAACGTAACGTGCGCCTTGCTTCAAGTTCACTGTGGGTTGAAAACGTGATAACGTCATCTGCTAGAGTCTTGAGAATAACAAATACGATTTGAATGCAAGTTTCACCAGAATATTCAGATTTCACAAGGGCGAGAAAGGTGTTTGCCCTGAAAATTTCCCCTGACTGGCTTAGAATCATGACATGAATTTAGCCCTAACAATATGCTTCAATGTCCGGAAACCCGGAAGTTTTGTTGCTGGGAGGGGAGTTGCCTTCCCTAAGGTATACGCCTATGCAATGGCAGATCTTTGTAATTCACCCCCTATAAAGAAAGAAATCCGTAGTACACTGAGATGATGAGGTACCTCTTTTTCATAAATTTAGCATATTGTATCATGCCACATGACAGGGAAGGATTAATTTGATTAAAGGAGATAATTTATTACTTAGACCAGTACACATTACGGAGATCTTATTTGCGTTTTGACCTTTGTTGCTGGAGTGTAGGAACGGGGGAACTGGGGCTCGTGGCCCATTTTTCGGAAAATGATAAATTGTGTTTCTCTTGAAAAAGAAAACGCTGTCGCTGCTCCTTTTGGATTATGAATTTACCGATAAAAACTCAGGAATTACCAGATTCCTTAAACATATGTGCTTTAAGTTGCCCTTTTTACAAGGTTTCTTGTGGTTCTTCATTTTAACTAAAAGCACATACTCCAAGGGGATAGGCATATGAGAAGGGGAAAGTGCCACTGGGCCCCTCTCCCTAAATTTGAAAAACCCCCAAACAGATCTTTAGAAATTCGGACAAACTTTTCTTAAAAGGCTCAGAGATTAGGGCAAAATCCTTGTGTCCCCCCACCCCCCACAAATCGAAATGGCCCCATACACTTATGCTCTAGGGATTGTGCTATATTGCTTTTGCTGACAGTAGGAGAAAGAGGCTGCACAAAGTAACTCCATGGGGCACTGTCATTTTAAGAAGTGACTGGGAGTTAACATTTTTAGGTTTCCCATATGGGTATGTTCCCTCAGCTTGCCATTATCGGCCAGTCTCTTCAGTGCCATGCAACACTGCATTTTCTATATTTTGTTGGTTTTAAAGATGGGTGAACACAAACCATATCTGAGGGTGTTTTTTTTTTCAAAAGCGGCAATAAGGTAACAAGCAGGTATTTTATATTTCAAAAAGAGCACGCATTTCCCTGTGCCAAGTTTGATGTTGAGATCATATACCATTATACCAATGTGCCCCCAAACAATGGCGGGCTCTAGCTGTAGTTACTTCACACTGATTTTCAATTACTCGGATAGAAGTAAGGTCCAAGTAAGAAGTAAGAAGTAAGAAGTAAGGTCAATGTCGAAAGGGGCCATGAGTGAGCATAAGACTATCACAAAAGTGAAGGGCATGTCCTCCACCCGGCTCACTGGCTTTAACTTCACTAAGCTAGTACAAGGGACAACATGTGCATGCAAACTCTCCAAGAGAGTATTTCCACCTCCAACTAGGGATATGATTTTGCTAATGTGAGGATTAGAGGCATATGCTGCAGGGCACAAACCGCCCTACCCAGGGCATAGGGGTACTTTTCTCTCGCCCGTACTTGCCCTCAACAACTTGATCTAGTGTCTGTAGCCTAATATATAGAACTGCACTAATATTTTGTATCAGAAACAGCTTCTAATGGAATGGAGGGCAAGGATTTTTACCGGTGTCCAAAAAGACATTGGCATCATCAAATAGAACCGGTCTGATAGCTATGAGCCAGTTGACGGCTATAAGGTCCCACACGTGCCAATCGAAGGAATTTAAAAAAAAATTGTACTAATATATAATGTTATATATATATATATATATATATATATATATTTATTTATTTATTATATATTTATATATTTATTAAACAGAACCTTCAAGGTTATCCGGTCGCCACACATTTCAACCCACCATCACCGTGCTCAATTAAAGCCTTGGCCGTTACCGCAGCCTTAATGTGCAGAGGTTCTGACCGTGATCGTCAGACCGCCGAAAACCGGGTTATCATGAAGCTCGGGACCCCCTCCCCACACGGTCTTAACATTAGAATGGACCTTTTTTAACTTGTTCCCCTTTTCATTACTTTTTACCAGTTTTATGCTGCCTTCTTTCACATTTTTACACCGTGTTGGCTCTGTACGACCGGTTTGTCCGTGCCTTTCTTTAATGTGTTTCTTCTCTTTTTCTACTTCTTTGTTGTTCAGTTGCATTTCTTTGCCACCTGATGAAGAGTCTATACTCGAAACGTCGTGGAATTTTCCGCAAACATTTAGCACTTTGTACAACCTTTATCGACCCAAATACTACTATAGTGCTCCGCAGCATTTCGACCTATATATATTTATATATACATACATATAAATTCTATAACTCGAAGGCGTCCCTTATATTATTATATATATATATATATATATATATATATACATATATATATATATATATACATATATATATATATATATATATATATATATATATATATACTCACTATAAATGATAACGTTGTGCTCAAAAACCAACAAGAAATAAGAACAACAGTTATAAACTCATGAAGTATATTTCGGTCTGCTTCAGACCTTCTTCAGCTTCTACTGATACAGTGAAGCTGAAGAAGGTCTGAGGCAGACCGAAATATACTTCATGAGTTTATAACTCTTGTTCTTATTTCTTGTTGGTTTTTGAGCACAACTGTATCATCTATACTGAGTATATTATACAACCAACACGCGGAACCATATTTTACTATATATATATACATATATATATATATATATTTATCAGAAACATAAAAGAGTGCCCTTCAGATATCGTGCCCCCCAACACACACATTTTGACACCCCTACCGTATTGAGAAAGGTTGCGGTAACTACATTGATTCATTCATAACGCGCTGGTCCACTCTATGGTCTAAACTTCTTGTGGTAGGCAGCATTACCCGGCCTGTTTTCACTGCGTAGATGTTCTCTGTATCCCCCATACACATGCTGCGTCCCCACTTTTTCATATTGACGATGAGCTATACAAAAAATCTTCGTTCTCCCTGAGAGGTAACACCACCCACATATGGTAGTGCGGGACAAGGGATTTGCAAGGAAATTCAAAAAATTAACCTACTTGTCCAAAAGTTTAGGCAGACTTGTAGTACCTGAGTACGTACTCTTACTTGTGTACATTTTGCTGTACTCGTACTCGTACTCATGACTTTGTACTCGTAATCGTATCGTACTCAGAGAATTGAAAATCAAGTACTCGCACTCGTACTCAGGCCTCTGTACCCGTACTCAGGCCCTTGTACTCGTACTCAGGATTTTGTACTTGTACTCGTACTGTGAGAATTGTACTCATGAGTACGGAAATTTCAGTCCAAGATGTTAGTATTTGTAATCTCCATTGATCCTTTTCTGATTTAATATAACTATTTATTTAAAGCTCCTTTACTGATCAACACAGACTATCTCAACACATAAAAAATAGATTGTGCTGCTATATGGAGCAGTCAGAAAGGATTAAAAGGAACCTGTCATTAAAAAAGTGAAGAAATTACTATAGTAATAATCGCTTAGGGGCACTAAATAATCTTAAGAGTATCATCACCTTATGCACACAAATACTTTGGCACCCTACTGAAATAAAGAAAAAAATTATCTTGCCTTGGTGTTGTCTAGAACTAAAGTGTTTGAATTACCTTTGATCAGTAAGTTAGTCAAAGTCTATCCCTCAAAACTTAATGACTCAGCTGACATTACTCTTAGCTGATTGCAAATGTGCACTTCCAATAACGTTTTAAGACTTACTGACATGTTTGTGGAGAGGATGCATTGATCGTAGAAGCTGAAACTAGGCTGACCAGTGTTGGAATAGCCTACTTGGACCAATGCTGAAATCTTTAAAAACTAGCAAAACCCTAGTAAGAAATAAGCCAGAATTCAAAACGAAAACCTGTAAAATCAGTTTCCTTTACAGGCTGGAATTAATCTAATTTCTTTCTTTTTATTGGTAAATGCAAACCTTAATTTGCACCTTCACTGAATTTGAAAACCTGTTTTGCGGCAGACTGCAGTTTACCAAAAACAATTCTTTTCAGAGAAGTTACTTAGAAATAAAATACTTTAACAGAGGGTTTTCGTTTAGAACAAAATGACACTGAAACGACAGTTGGATTTTTCTTCACTTCTCAAGTACCACTGCTCAGCATACCATGATGGTTTCCAAGTGACATCGCAAGATTTCGCGATAAAGCTTCTGTAAGTTGTGACGGATGTATATATGCAGTAGAAAATGGCCTTTCTTGCAAGTTGGTTATTCAGCTTCAAACCCTAAGTTACAAGTTAATATTCCTGCTTAAGGTCTGACAAAGTGAAGAAGGCAAAGCCCATTTATAGCAATGGAAATAATAACAATTATACCACAGGCATTATTTCATTCACCTCTAGAGTCAGTCACCAACATTTCATTTTTTACAAAATATAATGTTGATAGTGGTATACAGAGATTAAATGCATTTATTTGTAATAGGTTCTCAAACAGACAAACGTTTAAGTTTAACATTTAAGGGTCAGGGAGCCACTTGGCTCATCAAGGACCCTATATCAGAATGATGAGCACCGGCGAGATTCATTGCCTTCTCTTTTCGACTAGTGCTCAGAGGTTAATGAGGCAGGCGTGTACTGATCGCTCCCAATCTTGCTCCTAGGACCGCCATTTAACGTCCCCATCTGACGGACGTGAGTTTATTCCCAGTTGTTAGCCAATTTCCAAAAGCTAGGAGGGTGGGGGCTCCTTGCTCTGTCCCACTGATCGACAGCTGAACCAAACAGAGCGGACGACTTAGTGAATGGGACAACTTCCCTTGTCGGACGACCAGATACCCACCGGGATCTCATCCGAGGACCTCTAGTATGCAAGGCAATACACTCAGATCACCAGGCCAACTCTACTCTCAACATTGAAGACAATTAAAGACAATTAAAGTCTCTAACTAAAGCCAATAAAAGTCTTTAATTTACCTTACAGGCGACTGTATGTTACTGCTGGTCTATTACTCCAGCCTACACCGTACATGCACTCAGAAATGTACTCGCGTACTCGTACTCGAGTACATTCTTCTGTACTCGCTCGCACTCGTAATCATGGCTTCAGACTCGTACTCGTACTCGAGGCCTTCCAGTGTACTCGTACTCGTACTCGGGAGTTTGTACTCGCACCAGAGACTCCCTGCTCGCACTACAAGTCTGAGTTTAGGCATACACCGGTCAATCTAAAAACTTTTCGTTGGATTAATTTACCCTAACTCGACGTGAAGAGCAGAGTTTACAAGTTTACATATACTGCACCTAAGAAACTCTTGTCTAATGTGTAGTGCATTTGAAAGATGATGCAAACTATACACTGCTTGAAACTATTGCACAAGTCCTCGCTACCTGTAGAACTCTTGTTTGTATGACGACCACCCGTTGTGTCATGTGACTTCGAATTAACTTTGGTCATAAGTAGTATCATCGCCATAGGCATAGGGGTCGTTCAGTCCCACAAGAGATGCAAAAGTAATCGGTATAGCAACATTAAGATATAATAAAGGCATGTTTATATTTGACTCAAAAAGGGGTAGGTGACGACTATGATGGCTCCCCTTACTCTTCGAGCAAAGTACTTTTACGCCATCCGGTTGCTATGACGATTGTATAACCATGGAGCTAATACGCTCCGGAAGGACGTTAACTCCGCATCTAATCGCATACTCTTTGCACAGCACACTACACATTCGGCATATAGTAAGGTGCCAATTTCGTACCGTTCTCAACTTGTGGTAGGCCTAACAGTTTATACCTTAGTGAATAATAAATAATACTTTAGTCTAGCCTTTTGACCTTGTTTCCGAAAGCGGGATAAGGTGAACAGTTCTTGTATGTTATTGCTGCAACTTGAAATAGGTATATGTTGCATGCGTTTTCTACAACAACAAAATCTACAACATGATCAGGGGAGAGTGAAAGTGTTCCAACTGTGACTACACACGTACGTCCACTTCCCCATGTTTTCTGACCAATAATATAAATATAAAGAGCCTTTCTTTTATAGGTCTGTCATTGCCGCGTTGCTACGCATCAGCCATACTACCGTACTGTACACAGCAAGACAATTAAACCGTGGCATGTCATTTATTGTATTAGCTTTAAATTTAAAGTACAAGGTACAAGGATTCGAGCTTTCCTACATCAGTTAAATTACGTGAAGATCTTTGTCATTACATATGATAAATGGATATTCTGCAATATTAACCAACACGTCTACTTATACATAATAGATACAGATATGCAGTAGCCTACAGGGTATAAAGAGTCAAGTTGTTAAGATAACACAAACGGTCTATACCCATCATGTACACCAATATGTAACTACAAATGGCATTAATCTGTCAGAGTTGTAAGAGTAGCTTAAAGGGTGAATGCACATGCCGCATTGAACCCGTTAAAAATGTTAGATATCCGCCCCCACAAATTGGACTTTCGTGGGGTAGGATTATATGTCACTTTCTAACACCCGACTATCTCCATCTCCGAGACTATCTCCATCGCCGAGCCAATTAATTATCTCTTTCCAACAAGCTTTATCACAAGTCATGATCTAGACAACGGCAACATCCAGCCTTAGTGAGGCAATTGGTGTACAGGGAATGGAAAAGAGGTTTTTAGTATTTTTAACGAGACCAATACCTCATGCAGATTTTTTAATCTGAATAAAAACTCTCCGGTTAAGCAAAAAGGGTTCTTCATTTGTCTCACATGCAGTGGCGTAGCCAGGGGGGACAGGGGGGCGAGTTGCCCCCTCTGGAAAAATCTTGGGGGAAATTTTGAAAGTGAAGATATGGTGAAATTTGCGCATGATCTGGTGAAATTTTAAATTTCTCAACCAGTACACTTCATTTATTTAAAAGTATATGCCACACTGGCACAACCAGTCCTCATTAAGGTTTTCAGAGATGGAATGATGACACCATGCTTATAGTTGTACTAGTTATGTTTTACTATCTGTTTTATACAGCATGGGATCTCTGGACCTCTGACAAGGGACTCTGTCCTTTTACTGTATACTTCCAATGTTTCTTGATAATTAAAGCAGCAGCATTGTGGTATATGCAGTTTGTTAGAATGGGTCAGTGGTCCTCGTAAAATTTGGACTGATTGTGGTGAATGTGGTGAACTGATGAAGGGAAAGGTGTACCAGGGTTCACTTAATTACTGTACTTCACCCACTGTGATTCTGATCTACCAGTAGGACTCAAGAAAAATTCACCAAGACCTGAAGACAAGCAAGATAAAAAAAAAAGCTTCCTAAAAAAATAGGAATTCTTGGTGATGTATTCAGTTTACATTTAGCACCAAATGTGGCACCATTTTGCATCTAGCCCACCTTATATGAGCAAAAATTTTCCAAAGGGGAGGGGGACACCCCCTCCCCTTAGACCCCTCCCCCAGGAGGGCGATCAGTCATTTCAGCCAGGTCAGAGGAAAGCGCCCGGACGAAATTGGGACCTGCGGATAACACTGATTATTAGGAAGCAGATCACTTATTGGGGGAAATCTTGGTGCTCTTGCCCCCTGACAAAAAACCTGGCTACGCCACTGCTCACATGAAGAACCCTATAGGTTCTTCGAGATTTGTTTACAGGAATTACTTAAGAAAAAAAGGTTCTGCCTGGAACCCTTTATCACCTTTTGTCCTCCAGGGAGAACCATAGAACCCTTTTTTTCTTAGAGTGATAGTACATATTTTGACCCATATTATAAGAGCATGTTTTTCTTTCCTCTTATAGGGCAACAAATCAGTAAACATATGGTAAAAATTACCTTTACTACTTACTTCAAGTCCCTCCTCTAATTGCAATAAAAAAAAAACACCCAGGTGCGAATTCAGATGGGAAATTCTTGGCTTCACCCCCTCCCCCATTTTTTTTAAACGGTTCCAAAGCGAACCCAATCGAGGCTTCGCACATTTGACGCTCGAAGCTTCGAACTTTTTCCTCGCGGAATTAGCCCCTCCCCCTTTGTAAACTTCTGGACTCGCCCCTGAAACCTGTCTAGTGCACCTCCTGGACAAAACTACAATGGTCTGTACTGACTTTTAATTGCTCAAGGCCACATCCACACCGTATATACTGTAAGTAAGCTGTCTGGTACACTACTTAGTGATTATCACAAGTCATCACGGACTAATCAAGCTCTGCTAGTGTTTAAATTATGTCAGATAAAGTGGAAGACAGCAATTTTCAATTGGGATGTGTGGATGTTCCTTTCAATGTCTGGAGTGATGCTACGTCCGACGTTCACATAACGGGCGACTTTATCTTCATCGCACAACGATTTTCTAAAGCTCAAACCCACTCACTGATATGAAATATGGCGGTGTGGTCACCGGAGAATATTCCTCGGCGACAAGCAATAAATGCTACAATGTTTTCGACTTCATTCTGAGGCGTCGTGTCGCGTCGTATCGCGCTTAAGGTTACAGATTTACGATAACTTTCTTTAATTTGTTTTAGTTAACCCTTCGTATCGCGTCACATCGCACATATTGCCACCAGGGAGGTGATATTAGACCTCCCTGTTGCCACCAGACTGAGAGCATGCGACTTTTCTATAAGTCATTTACGTAAAACGAAGCTCGTTTGGGCATGATAGATCTGATTATTAATTGAATGATATGGGACTGTACATGAATTGGCCTGGCGCCATCTCATTTCCAGAATCCCCCCCCTTTGGTTGGGAAGCACCGTAGCAGCAAATAGCATTTACCACTCAGGATGAGTAAGGCTTTTAGTTTCACGATAATAAAGCCCATAAAATTATAAACTAAAGTAGTTTTTCGCCCCCTGGCGAATGACCATTTTTTGCTTACGAAGGGGGAGATTCCACTTCCAAGAAGATCCTAACCCTTTCTTTTCTGACGTAAAATTGATTATTCAGTCTCACATGGTTAATGTACGGAATTGCAAACAGGCTGATTTTGAAAACTATTAGGTCAGGATGAGCTAAAATTACAATTAGTTAATAAAATCGACTTAAGAATTTTTTCACCACAAATTACGGCTAATTAACTGGTCCTCCTGAGGGGCCTGCAACCGACTTTGATGGCTGAGCCGTGCAAAGTGGGAGAAAAGCCGGAGTACCCGGAGAAAACCCACTTACCTCAAGCGGGATGCGGAGTTTTTCTGTAGAAATCATAAAACATTAAAACTTTGAAAAGTACTGCCCCAAGTTAGAGTCATGGTTAGGGTTAGGGTGCCATATTGTATAGTTGGACCCATTCGTCCTGAGCAAAAAAAAAAAAAAAAGAAAATACATGAGCGGGACTCGAATCCCAAGCATTTGTGAAACACGTCGGTGCAGAGCAACTGGAATGACCTACTCTGCCAACCGAGAACCCAACAAATCATCCAATTGGAGACGAGCTTATTTAGTATCTACCTTAGGTCTGTAGATGAGCTCAGAGCCTGGCAGGTTTAGAAATACGCGACCATTCATGCAGATACAATAGTAACTCAGTAAGCGAATTTGGTAAGAACAGTCTGGGAATTTCGCTACACCAACAGCTCGATTTCGCAAACGTTGTCTCATTTGTCTTCACTGTAAAAAGAGACGTCTTGATTTTTTTACACATTATGGCGTTTAATAATTAGAAAACGAACAACAAAATGGATAAGCACAGTAAATGACTGAACGAATATTAACACATGATAAAGATAATGACGTCAATTAAAGTGCACTCCGCAAACACGTTGATATTTTTGATATATATGTTATTTTTTCTTTATTAAAAACAACTTGATGTTTACAGTAATCATGAAATAAACACATAAGCGTGTTAAAGTGGCGTCAATGTGTTAAAGTTGGCGTTTTAGAAGTTTTATTTCCTTATGTATTTTATTGTTTTTTCGGTTACATAAACGCCAAGACGTATTTATTATCTGTTACAAAAAAGTATTAATCATTTTTACAGTGTTTTTTGTACAATAAAACGTTATTCCAGTCAACCTTTTAGTTGACGTTTAAGAGATTTACTTCAAAGGTAACATTTTCTTTAAAACAAGTTCTGTTCAAGCCATGTAGAAAACCACTGTACTTAAGATTGAGTGTGCTAAAATACAAAATTCTTGAGAGTCTCTCTCCTTTGTGCTTCCCCGCATGCATTGTAATTCTGTATTTCCAAACTCGCTTATATATGTATGGGGTCGCCTCCTTAACGCAACCCTAAAACAGGCCGGTAACCGTCAGAAAAGGTAAAGAAGGGAGCAGAGATAGCTCCCTTTGGCGAACGATTTTTTGGGACAAGATATAGTAAAATGTGTTGGAGCAGAAGTAAGTTTTCAATTTTTGAGGGGAATTTTCTAGGGGCGTCTGCCCTACCCCCTCCCCCATGGAGAAGGCCAGCTTTGACACGTCAGTTACGTATACAGGCTATCAAATCTCCTGTTGTTCCGTCTAGTGCCCCTCATGTTTTTCAGCACCGTGTTACTGCCTATCACTGATTAACAAAGAATTATCTTAGGTAAATTAAACCTGTCATTAAAAAGGCCCTTGTGATGTGCCGAGCTTAAATACAAACATTCCTACCTTAACACATTTGAGTGTAAAACAGAGGCCACCTAAATTAACCCTTTACATTTTAACTCTTTAAATTTACGTTTTATTAAATTGTGTGAATAAGGATTGTCAATAATAAACCTATAGGTGAAAAGTCTAATCTGTCGAGAGCTCAGCTGGTAAAAGATGATTTGTATCCATGTTAGCAAATGAGACGTCTGGAAGTATTTCAACCTGCCACGCATGCTTTTTAAGTAGCCGTGTTATATGTGGCATGATATGTGTGACACTGCAGTGCATTATCACCTGGAGCGTTATGAGTCATAGGCCTATCTTTTTTCCCATCATTTTCACACGAGGACACACTTCGTACCCCCTCCCAGAGGGTACTCCGAAAAATGTGAAAAATTCTGATTTTCGGCTAATGGTCATCGTCATTTATACTTGGAAAAGTGAACATGAGTCCTTTACGCCCTACCCTCCGACCCCACACGCATTTTTGTACTCACGCTTGTGAAAATGATGAACAATGGATGATCTCTTACAGCGTTGATTTAGTACCAGTAATGGCACCAGGATTTTCCCGAAGGAGGGAGGAGCTTTCCGACCTGGGGTCAGTAACCTGAGGCCGTGAGGCCGTGACAAAGGCGATTGGTTGCCGGAATGATCGCCAACGCAAAATTTTTCAGGGCTCTGAAAGTTTGCAGCTCTTATTGAATAAACGTTAAAATTAAGGGTTCTAACGTAGGAATTTTGAAAATGTGAAGGTTTCTAAGAAAATTTAAGATTTCCGGTCTGTTTTGAAGAATCTGCCTTCCTTAAAGCAAAATAAGGTAATCCTTCGGGGGGACTATTTGCCGTCCGGGATTGCATACTTAATCATACCCATTAAGGCTCCCAAAGAAATTCGAAAAATTCCCGACGGGAGGAAACTTTCTTCGCCGGAAAATGGAGGATGCCCCTGACCCTACCTGGCGATACCCCTGACTGGTATTAAGGAAAGTATTAATCAAAACAACACAATTCTGAAGCACTGACTCGAGCTTTACATAATTTCCAAGACAAGTTTTAACTTCTTTCGTTTGAAATTCACAATTTTCTTGGGTCTAGTTGTCAATTACTCAACTTTGCAATTACGAGAGTAAATACAATCAAAAGAGACTGAACTGTCCCTCCCCTAATTTGGGAAAAATCGACTAATATATTCGCGCAAAATTTGAAATCAATAATCTAAATTTAGCGTTCATACAAAAAATTCTTACCCCCCCCCAAAAAAAAAAAATTTTTTCTGAACAAGACGGAGGCAGTCTCTCATGGGGTGGGGGATAAGCCCCCAACTTTGGGGCTCACTCGGAGGGGTTTGAGAGAACAGTGAAAGAAGTTGGGCGGAAGAAGAATGGTCAGTTGGGGGAAACTGAGAACTTGCCCTCACCAGTAGATTTCTGAAACCGCCGAAAGTTCCCACAACCCAATGCAATTTCTTAATTTAGCATTAAGCCTACGAAGTTTTTCATTTTCAGCGAAGATAGGCTGTTACTATTATTAATAATGAAATCATCATTCTTCAAATATGCTGCTCTTATATAGAGTGTTCGGGGCGATGCAGGTGTGAACTTCTGCCATGTGACACTGCAGTTAATTTGGATATTTAAACTGTGGACCGCATATAGAGAATGATTGCTACATGCAGTTAAAACAGTACAGCGCGTGACATAATTTATAGCAGGAAAAAATCCGTGGAAACTGAAACAATCTCATTTTATACTTTTAACTTCTATGATATTGGCATATGAGGTGAGCCTCCCCCCCCCCCCCCAACACACACACACCTGCAGTGCAAAAAGTATGGAATACATTAGGGCAAAACATGTTGATTTTCGGGGCTAAATGTATATCATGATTGCTTGTCAATTTAGTAACATTTCTGAGCAAACACTTATATCCACCTTTACAGTATGAGAGGTTTTCCCGAGACGTTTTTGTTCCTTCCCGTGACATTGTATAAACAAGGTAAAGGCGACGCGAGGGACAACATACAAGTTAAAGAGAGTTACAATAAGGCTATGCAAGTAAGTATCGCATTTTGCGTGGATTGAAATGAAAATGAAAAATAGACTCTTCATAATAATTCCACCTTCTCCGTCCGCGGTCTTCTCATATTTTACCTATTATAGACATCACCGTAGAGTGCAAGGCTGCAACCCCCCCCCCCCCGACAAAGTATACGCCCTCTGTAGGGCAAACGCGTGACAGTTTTACACATTATAGGTAGATGAATTGCAAAGTCCGATTATTTCGGACAAAAGTAACTATCCCTTTCACCGGTAGTAGTACCGAACGCCGATCGGACATTGCAAAGCTACATAGTCTGCAGCATGTGGAGTAATACCTGTCCACATCATGCATCCATTAGACCTTCCCAAACAATGTACACGACTTAAAAGTAGTTTAAATTCATGCAGATTCTAGTTAAGACTCCCTAGCTACATTCTACACATTTGATTACACTCATCAAAACAGGTACATAAACCCCACAGAACGGTCATAAATTCCATTTCAAACAGACGCGGTTAAACTGCTTAGAGAGGCACTCTTGCACACCCCGTGTCTTCGTTCCAAGTCACCCCTTATTTATTACCTAAATGATAATACCCATTGTTGATCACGTTAGGTATAATTAATTTGTAAATTCGTTACTGTTTTTATAACTACTGCATTGTAGCGGGGTGTCGATAAATATGGCCGTGCAAGCATGGGCGTCAACAGACGGCCGGGGATGCATGGGGACCCCCCCCCCAACACCCAAACTTCAAATATGCACCAACACTATTCTTCATGTTCCTTCATTAATACCCCCTCCCGATCTTTTCGAATTGGGCTTGGCGTTACTGCCTGCAGAAAGGAATCAGCAAGATGGTTAGGTTGGCTTTCTTTTTGGGGAGTGTACCTTTAAGCAAATTAATAACACCTGTTCAAAAACATTTTTTCACTTTAAATCTTGAACCGCCCATGTCAAGGATGCCTGTTGCATGAAAAGTAAAAGTCCCACTGCAGCGTGTTTTTTTTCAGGACGAATGGGTCCAACTACAAGTCTTATCCTAACCTTAACCTTGATCCTAACCTGAGCATTGTTTTTCGTTTTTCACTATTTGTATGGAAATTTCCAGAAATCGTCCCCATTCGCCCTGAGAAAAAAATCCGCGTCCCGCCATATTAAGTTGTAAAGATCCAAATGAAGTTATAGAGATAACTTATCGCAGTACATAGCATCAACGACTTTATTGACACTCCCAAGTTACACCAGGTGGTACTTCCATGGTTACACTGTGGTGTTGCCGAGGGCCTGACAAGGGAAAAGTAACGTCAGCTCGATCCAGGGACCGTCATTTAGTGTTTAGATCTAGCTGACGGACTAGAGAGAGCACACAAGTCTTACATTATTCGTTAGCATGGTGCAGTCTGAAAAGTACACTGCCTGTCTATACCTGGTTTTATTGGACTTAAAGGTCGTGTGACATAAAAGTAACATAGTTGGATATTTGATTTAAAAAGCATTAAATATCCAGAAAATAGCCTCAATTCCTATTAAAATCCATCCAATATGGACCATTTTACAGGGTCATTAATATTTTACACTTGTATTATGAATAAACATATAAATATTAAATATATATGCATATATATATGTATATATATATGTATATGTATATATATATATATATGTATATATATATATATATATATATATATATATATATATATATATACCGTAGGGATCCTCCTTGAGTAGTACACTGTATTTAAGTTAAGAATCATTCAATCCCGGTTAGTTGCCTGATGATCGTGTAAGAGCGTGAAACTCGGAGTAGCGACAATCCATCTTAATACTAGTATATATATATATATATATATATATATATATATATGTGACATCGAAAGATGGACATACCATACATGGCTCATGTTAGCCTTTGTTTTTTCAACCTTAATTTCAAGGACACTGGTAGCAATGTTGTCCCATGAGGGGTTTATTATGAAAGTTAAAATTCTTTCCTTCAGAAACGTTGATATCACCCAACAAACTGTAATCTATCTGATCAGTAATTAAGAGATAATTTATATAGGGTTGGCAAAAGAAATTTTAATACTGTGCAACACTCCACATCATTATTTTTGCATAGACAATCAGTTTCTCCAGAAACCATCGAACTTTGAAGACGTATATTTTGAGAACGGTAAAGGATATTGAAATAATTCCAACGGATCTTTCATGGGAGGACTTTATTCTTTAACTGACATGTGAAATAGCTCTGTTTGGTGCCATGTCACACGACCTTTAAATTGCACCTGAAGTCTAGAATTTCAAAATTATATGTTGCAAAGCTTGAAATATGCATGCAAATGGTCCAACTCCCATCTTCACAAGACATTCCTGAGCTGAGATATAAAATGCTGAAGCTTGTTCACTCAATTTAAAATGGCGGATTGCACAATAATTTGTGATGTCATTCATCTACTACTCAAATTACCGTCTCTGTTTTTCTTTCTTTTTTCGAAAGCCACTGCACTTTGTGCCAAAACATGATCACTCCCATACTGTTACAGGGTGACTTGGCTATACGAGCCCTATCCGTACAACATGCTTTGCAAGGAAGCAGTAAATGTTTCAAGGTCATATAAAAATTTTAATTTCAAAAGGAAACAAAAGCAGGTAAAGTGAGTTGTACAAGAAGAACATCACAAATTATTTTGTGATCGACTATTTCAAATTAGGTGAATGAATTTCAACATTTTATATCTCAGCAATGGAATAAGCTATGTAAATGGGAAATAGATGAATTAAATTCACTTTCCAACCTCTACAACATATCTTCTTGTAGTTCTAAACTTTAGGTCCACTTTAAATCAAACACACATGTAACACCCTAAGGCACACTTTTCCCGCCAGTTCATTAGTACATGGAAGTATTACACTTCCATGATTAGTACCTGCTGCTAAGCAGCTTTGCTGAGCATTTCACTTTGACACATTGGAAAATGCTCCGAGCTGAAGTTTAACAGTGATTTCCCTCCTATATATGACAACACAAAACACTTGGCCGTGCATACCACCCTACCAACTTTTTACCTTTTCCTTTGGCCCTTTGAAACTTTTCCCCTATTTCACTTAACGATGCTCTTACCCTTTATTCATACAGACTTACAAAATCACAGTTGTATCCTTCATTGATATCTCATCTAATTCAGAAGTGGCAATGTCAAGTGAAAGTCGACTACCTGTTCGTACAAGAAATTTTCATTTACTAGTTTTAACGGTGGCCTGTTGTAGTTGGATGTACAAATATGCGTTTGTCAATGGTGCAATTGCTTCTCGTTCATTTCTTCAATAAATAGAAGCGTTAGGAAATCGATAGGAGTGATCTAAAAAAGATTATTACAATATGTAAACGTTCGTTAAAAGTAGTCCAATATAAGGCTGCTTACCTGAGGAGAACAGAATGACTTGTTTTACTCTCTCCATCTTGATGCCGTCAGTGTGATGTTATTTGTGGCTAATGCGGGTAGCTGCTGGTTTTAATGATGCCAAGCTGGTGGTCGATCGCTCTCCGCTCTTATCTCTTGGGATTCAGCTTTATCATGTACCAAAGTACGAATGCTCTTCAAACAGCGAATTTCGGGTCAAAAAAGCCCCTTAGGTAAAGCTTTGTAGGGTAAATTCTATGTACGGTAGCCCGCAATAGACATTCCTTTGCATTAGCTCTATTTTGTACTTCTTTTCGGCCGCATGGGCGATAAAGTTCTATATATGGGAGGTTGGCTGCAAATAAAATATATCGTACGGTCGTCATTAACGTGGTTTGCCTTTGTATTTTATTATTAATTTTACGATTTCACTCATAAATTTTGTCAAAAAATGTGGCTTCACCTGCCCTTCGGTACAGGGAGGGTAGAAAGGAGTCACAGTTATGTACCGAATTTGTCAAACGAAATGAACTTAAAAATAATGTAATCCTTTTCAGGTATCAAAATTTGATAGACACGTCTCTTTATTCCTATTGCAAAGTCTCTTTTGTGACTTTACCTTTATAGCAGGTGTCGAATTCCAGACTTTTACTCCTCTTTTGGCGTTGGTATTACGAGTGCAGCCAATGTAGTGCAGGAGGGAGGCAACTTTTGTCTTAATAACCCTCGTAAGTCACTGTGATGATCTAGTCCTTTCATCTCCCAACTAATCCTGAAAGAAAGCCATTGTTTAGATGCTTTGAAGTGAGGTTTGTTGCCAACAAGGACTATCGCTATCAAGATTTTTATACAGCTGTTGTTCCTCTGTGTCCCTTCAATTTGATCCGTTATCCTGCCTGAAATATTATTCAAGCTCAGAATTTTTCGTTTTTTAAACGTTTTAAGAAATTCTTCTATAGAAATAATTGAAATGAGATTATGAAATACAATTGAATTATTTCGAATTCATTGTTTTATTTGATTCCGAACTTTTACTCGTTTTGAATCAGTTCTTAGCTTTTTGAAGCAGAATTTCTTTAACATTTTATGTCTTGCTTAGATTTTTTGCCTGATTTGCTCTTTACACGTTTGTTTTTTGTTTAAGTACCATACTGGTTAAGTTTTTACTGTTTTGTAAGTTTACATTTTTAATTTCCGATTGTTGCTTTAGGTGCTTTTTAGGACTTTCTCGGTGGTAGATTACTGTTTTGTTTTCTGTATATTATTTTAATGTGCATTTTATGTTTTCTGAAGGACTCTGGGAAGATTACTTCTGGTAAGCGAACAGATTTGCCCTCTCGAATAAAGTTGAAATAAATAGTAATTAACAAAAAATGCATGCACTGTGCCCTTTGCTGAGTTTTTGTATGACGGCTGCCTGTAATCCTGTTAGTGAACGAGGTCCAATGTAAGTAGTTCTTTTCATGTAATTTTCAAAAGTATGTCACTGATTATTGTTAAGCTTGATATTTTGATAACCATATTGAGAAAGAAAGCAACATGACAATCGGAAACGAACCTTAATTTCAAGGAAAGGGTAGATTGTAATTGCAAGAGCATCACAAAAGGAGGGCGTTTAACAGAAACAACGATTCCTCCCCTGGTTTATGACGGTCAGGGCTTTTAGAGCAGTATACCAGACATATAGATAGACTCTGCAGACAAGGCGTTACTTTTTCTTTTTTCAGGAAAGGGTTACAACTCCCTGTTTTTTTCACTTGGAGTGGATCAGCCAGTCGTAGTAAAATTTATCTAAACTTCATATCTGGGTTCTACAGCTGTATCCTTTGCTTGAATAAAAGTACGTTAAATACAAGGCCGTCTGGACAAGAATAATGTATTCTGTTTCGTTTATTCTCAAACCCTTAATATAGAACAAATATGGCAATGCAGGCAAAAGTGTTTTGGTATTGTTAACTAATGCGAGGACCTCGAGACTCAAAGGCTTGTAAAAATTATATCAGGTAATGAAAACAAGCGAAATGTCCGGGACATACCTGGGCTAGCCCTTTTGCTCATGTACTCGTTTTTTGAAAGTCATCATGCTAACAATAACAGTCGGGTCTCCACAAATTTGAGTATATGCGTCATTCTCAAATCTTTGCATTTCATTCCGTGTATTCTTGCGGCTTAGTTGAAAGACTAAGGCTATTGCAGAGTACATTAAAACCCAATGCCTAATGTATAGTACATTGTTTTAACTAGTGTGGGCATTTTTGTAGCCTCTTTAAAAGACATTTTGAATTCTGACTGCAAAGGCTGCCCCTTAATCAGATTCCTTAAATTACAAATTTCCTTCTGTTTAAATGTTTTCGAAGTATGAGATAGACAAATTGGCTTAACGTTTTAGTCATCCAGGCTAGATCGGTAAAGCAGTTTTGACTGCCTTATGCATACCCTACAGGCAGCTTGCTCTAAACAAATCCACATTGAACTTAAGAAGGCACTTGATTGCAGCAATGTTTTAGCATTGTGACACAAGGGAGGTGATAGCATGGTAGCCACTTCCAAGGTGTTATTCACTTATTCTCGACTGTGTGAATGCAGGCGAGGATCCAGGATATTGAGAAGGAGAGGGGGGCGCACACACCGTCGGGAGAAGGCCGACGAGCCATCGCCGAAGGCGCGAGGCCACGGCGGGGGGTTGGGGTTGGGGTTCTCCCCCAAGAAAATTTGAATTCTAGATACGCTTAGTTGCGATTTCCCAGCATCTGGGAAGCATATTTTCCATATCTATTTGCTCATTTTCTCAAAAATCGTTGGTCATCGAAAAGGGGGGGGGGGGGCGTGCGCCGGGTGCGCCCCCACCTGGATCCGCGCCTGGAATGTCATATACTAGTACGCAGTGGTCGACTCAAGGCAGACTCACTACACTGCGTGCAGCCTAACCCCAATTAGCCCCCTAAAATAAGGCCAATTTCAGAAGTGTGCAGCAAAGTTCTGTAGCTTTACCTCTTCCACAACAGGGCTCCTTCGATACAGGATAAGGGTTTTCTAGGTGGTGGGCGGCGACATTCTTAACACCTCACCCTACCCCTACAGAAATCTATAGGTAGAACTACATTTCGTCATTTGAAATGCTTGGTCGAAAATCTATGAGAGCAAGTGTCTCACTGCCCTCTCATGCTGTCATGAACACTAAATTCATGTTAAAATATTTTTTGATAAGTACGGTGTACGATTTTTACACGATCATTCTGTTAAAATGTAAGATGGACATGTAAATGCTTACAATATACCGTTTTCTTTTTCCTTTTATCGTTCCTTCCTTTACCGTCTTTTTTTCTGTTTCTTTTTTTTTGTTTTTGTTTTCTTTTTTTTTTTTCTTTGAGGGGGCTCTAACGCCACGGTAAATGACCTACTGATCACTCCTTTTGCCAATCATAAGGACTGGGAGGTTATACCTTGCGCGCTTTAGGTCTCCTGTCAATTTGAAACTTTATTAGAGACAAAGCTAGCAACTTGAACCGCGAGACGTTTACGAAGTCCATGTAAAATATTCCCCGATTAAGTAAACTTTACGATAAACATTTAAGGTCACATACTTTACAAATTAACGCTTTTAATGTTAAGTTGCATGATTTTCCTTCGATGACAACGTTTTACTTTTCCTCCTTTTCTTTATTTCATTCTTTCTTTCTTTTCATTCTTTTTCAACCAGGACATCGCACGTTCTAATGACCCCCTGGATAAGCTTCTTAAATGACTGTAGTGATTGGATCTACATGCAGAAAGCCTTCAGGCAGGCCGGGCGTCTTCAGGCAGGCCGGGGCGTTCCTAAGGATCGATGAGTGGGAGGGGGATGTTGAATCATTCCCCAACAAAAAAAGTTTCTTTCCGGGTATAGGGGTCAAGAACGGTTACCGTAAAATTTTACCCTCGTTTTTAAGATCTGCTTTGCAAAAAGTACAAGATGGAAAATTTAAGTATAACGGGAGAACAAGATAAAAAAAAAATGCAGTTTAACATTTGGCAATGTCAATTTGACCTTGGCGCACTCATTTTCTGAAACATTTACACGATTGTGGGCATGACTAAAATATATTTTACCGTCCACAAACGGCATTAATACGCACTAAATTGACCACAAAGTCACAGTCTGTCTATATATATCATTTCAAAATAGTGTAATTCGAACTAACCGCCGGTCGATTTCTTCAAGATGCATGCAACTGGATTGGTGGGTTGGGTGGAGGGTCATTGAGTTTGCACGAAGCATTGCAATAGATATACTCACTTTGTTCTAAGGAAAGTTATGATACATTAACGAGAATACATGGTGAAAAATAACAAAAATAACACTTTTTGGACATTTTAGTAATGTTTGACTTCATTTTACATAGCAATTACCTATCTACAAATAGCACCGAATACGAAATAAACAGACCTAAAAATTGAAGTTAGCCATTTTGTTTCATAACAGGCCAGGACTAACTGTCATTGGATTTCTTTATAATGCAGCAGGTTTGAGGGTTGGGAGCTAGAATGGGCATTCGCGAAGGTTGCATGAAATTTTGCAACAGTCCAAACACACTTTGTCCTTAATTGGACAATTAGTGCATATGAAGGATGGGCGTAAAGCGCGCTTAAAATAGAATTTTAAAGCCATTTTAGTAACTTTTTAGGCATTGCATCTAGAAAAGGAGTCGGAAAGCCAATCCCCTTCGCAACTACCGCAATACAAAGTGTATATGCACTCAGTTTCAAGTGTTTACAGCAAACACAAACGCACTCCCACTTCACGACTTGAGAAAGCTAGTGGAAAGCCAGTCCATACTGCACCGTCCCAACTATACAACCCGACGTCGAAAACCGGTCGCCTGGCAGACAGGTCGGTAAAGTGTGTTCCAAATTTTGTTCTCTAGCCAAATTTGGGTCCGGATTCGGATCTGATAGTCTACTTCATGACCACATCGGAATTATCAAACTGATCGGTATAGCGGAGTCGGGGAGGGGGGGGGGGGCGTGGGAGTCGCGTCGCAGTTGAGTAAAGTCGGTAGTGTGCAGCTGCCCATTTTTTATGAATTGGCCGACAAAGATGAGTTTGCGAAATCAGACGACTGTTGTAGAAAGTCAATGTGCTCCGAGTCTCCCTCATTCGTGATTGATTAACAGTAGACTGATATCAACCACGACAGTGAATTGCGTTGTTAACCTTCAATCAGACTACGACCCGACGCAAGTGACCACGAATACCTACAACTCATCCCAGACGAGCAATCAGGCTAAGTTGCCGCATCACATTCCAACAGGCTTTTATTTCACCATGTCGGACGAGGGAGCTGGAATTAAGACAGCTCCCTGGTCGGACATAGTATCTATTTCATGGAAGACAATTATGCAATACGGTACTAGGCTTACTGTTTTCCGACAGCCTGGATTTCGTCAAAAGACAATGGCTTCCTATAGTGTTGTCGAGATCACATGACACAGAACCCCCCATTTGTGATAACTCTCCTAACAAAATATTCTAATTTCTGGACAAACAGAATTGTTTCCCACCACAGTTACATCTGGAAGGGGTTAGGTCTCTGGCAAAGCAATATTTCCAACCAACAATAATTCATTCAAGTAAAACATTGTGATCATGAAATTTCCGGACATTTCTGTGGTCCCAAATAAAAGATTTTTTCTAACAAAATCAATTAATTGTTAAAGAAAGTTGGTAATTTTTGCCGACGGACCGCAAAATTTTCACTACAGACCTCACTTTGAAAAAATTTGGGGTGTAGCACCCCGACACCCTTCGGTAGAGACACCCCTGCCTTCAGGCCTAGGTTATATTGCCCATGGTCAGCACATAGCCTAGATAGGCTTACTCTAGCCTGATTAATTTTAATTATATTGGAAGGACCAGATCAGGAATAATTTTATAAGCCTTTGAGTCTCCGGGTCCTCGCATTAGTTACTAATACCAAAACACTTTTGTCTGTATTTTTCCATTTTCATGTTTTTTCTATATTAACGGTAGAATAAACGGAGCAGAAAGCATTGTTCTTGTCTAGACGGCTTTGTTCTCTAGTAAAATTGAGACTCGTACAGTACATTTATTTTGAGGATATGCAATACCTTTCATCCTATAATGAAACGTTCTTTAGGTACCCCCACTTCAGTTTTCTATTTCTCTGTTCACATCATCCGTAAGTATGGGTGTACAGAGAAATCAATGTGCGTTTTCTACACCATACCAAACTTCTCGGCTTCCGTACTTTCAGCAAAAAATAGCTGGTCAGGATATGTGAGCCACAGGCAAACTACAATCTTGGACAAAACTGGTTGCAACACCCCTGCACCCTACTCCCCGTACAATGTTGGAGATAATAATACCAATTCGGGATAGTACACCGCTTTCGTTTATACACAACATTCTACTGAGGGACGGGGGGGGGGGGGTTCGTAAATCGTGCACAACATTGTACTAGGGGACGGGGATTTCGTAAACCGTGCACATCATATTGTACATGGTGCAACGGAGGGAGGTGTTCCAACAGTTTTGTCCAAGATTGTAGCTCCGCCACCCATTCGGCGATGTAGAGACGGAAAGAAAGTATACGAGCATACACAGTGTCCTATATGGCACACTACCGACCAGTGGCGTTACTAGATATTTTTTGTGGGGGGGGGGGGCGGCAAAAAATTTCCGACAGATTATTATCTTGAAGTAATGATGCACTATCTAAGCGTAGCGCCACCATCATCTGGCGAGTAGCGGGTGGAAAAAATTAGATTAAAATATCTCCGAGATTGCCTTAAATGACACTTCCAGGCCTTGTCAGTAACCATTTCGATGTGTAATTCTACTTAAAAACATAAGAAGTGTTGTGTTTCAAATGAATTGTTTTTATTTGTTTATTTATTTCCGACAGAGACTAGAAATTTCCGACGGAGGCATTCGGAGGCTTTGTGGGGGGCGACCGCCCCCTGCCCCCTCTAGCTACGCCACTGCTACTGACCCAGCCAGCATTAGCCGGACTACTCGGTAGCAACTGGTACGGCAGAATATAGGCCTACGCCAACGATAATATATAGGGGGAAACATAACCTTTTGGCCTTAGCGGGAGAGTACAACTCTACAGTACTTCCATCAGGTAGTACTTCCATACCTCCATGGAGCTGTTTCTTGAAACAGGATGGTATTTGTAACACCTCCCTGCTTGAACAAGTGCAACTCCCTGCTTCTTCCACATGCTAGAAGAGCACTCTGGATATATGTGGCTCTGCCGTTCTCCTTCTGAGCATGCACTCTAGCATACCGGCCCATTGAAGCATCATCGAAGGAGAAGCATGTCATGTAAAATGAAATACCAAGATATGGACAAGATTTACATTCATGATGCAAACGGTGCGAAAGTTTTATGCTTCATATTTGTTCGGGTAATGTTTTTAATTTTTAATTTATTTACAGGGTAACCGATATGGTTTTTAAACTTGGTTTTATTTACGAATGGGTTTAATGCTTTGGATGTAAATTAAATTTAAATCAAACTTTCATTAGGCCTAAGAAACATTCTAGCCCTTGTCGTCATCCATTTCCTAACAACTCTAGGGCCCAGGTTCTCGTTAAGTTAACGATATATCTGTGAGTGGAGCTACTTTTGTAGATAAAGTTTGTGGACTTGATTAGGACAGGACAAGAAGAGAAGAAATCAATAAATCTCTTGACAAACGATCCCGATTCAAAAGATGGCGCCATACCTAAACATTCGTTTAGGACTCTCTTAGTCACTGGAACGATGTTGAGGAAACACTATATATAGTTCGCATCGCTTGTCGGCACCAAGAGAAATGCCTCGGTGGGGGACAGTGCATTGGTCTAACTAGAATGGGAGGGTTGACATTTATCGTGACCTGTGAAGCATTTCAAGCGGTGATGCATTGCGATTATAGGTTTTCTTTCTTTCTTTCTTTCTACTACGTATGAAATGCAAAAGGACTGAAACTGGGAATTAACTTTATCAGTTCCCAGACATACCGGAACTTGTTTGTCGATAAATTTACGTTTTTACTTTTTACTCTCTTCAGTTATGGTAAACTTGGTTTTCGGAATGTATTTTTAGTAGACTTTTAGTGAATATGTAGCCGTACTAGCAATTTTACACAATCGCTTGTACTGGCACTCGTGAAAATGGATTTCTTCTCGTCCTCATACTTGTACTCGCATTCACAGATTTCTGAAGTTATGTATTGTGGTTAATGCAAAATTTTGTGCTGTTACTCATGCAAAATGTGTACTAGTAATCGTGTTCGTGTTCATAACCAGCAGACCAGAGGTTCCCCACTTGTACTTGTACTCATTACAGTGTGCTCACACTAAAAGTTTGTTTGTTAGATAGATGAAATTCCGAAAGCGCTATAAAATAAAATATTAATTAAACAATAAAACAAATTTAATGTGCAGTGTTCCTTTTTGTTATTCTATGGTATTATCCATGCTATTCCGCCTGTCTGGAAGCAAAATTTTAATGTCGTATCGCAAACGCTAAATGATGATGTCTCTTTGTTCTTTACAATCCAGCGCAGACCTAGTCTTTCCAGGTATATTTACAGTATTTTAATTAAGCGTAATTCACTATCGCCTAGGGCAATCACGAAATGGAAAACTGTTTTTGATTTAAATGACGAGCAATGGCAGAAAATTTACCTGATCCCTTTTAAGTCTGTTAAGGAGAGTAAACTGCAATATTTCCAATTTCGTTTTATTCATAGGATATTGGGTACAAATTATTACTTACATAGGGTTAATTTGCAGGATAACCCTAGATGTACTTTTTGTGGAGAACGTGATGAAACTTTAGACCACCTGTTTTGGGAATGCAAGTATACCTCTGATTTTGTTTTAGATACTGAACAGGCTGTAATAGGAAGGCAATTTTGCTTCTCAAAAGTAGACTTCTTTTTTGGTTACAAATTATCTCTTAAGCACCCTTATAATTTTCTCATTTTTCATGCAAAGTATTTTATTTTTCAGCAAAAACTTCTTGGAAAGATTCCGTCAGTAAACGAGTTTATGTACAAATTAAAGTTTTATTTGCAAGTTGAAAAACATTTGCATAAAGTCAAGTCCAGGCATCCCATTTCTCTAGAAACCCTGCAAAATGCTTTTTGCAATAACGAGTTTTTATTTGGATGACAATGTTCAATGTATGATAACGTATACTGTACTAAATTTTGTTATTTGGATTTTGTTTTATAACGCAGTGTATTACAAAATTGCTTATTCCTTCATTACTCTGATGATCTCTTTCGAATTACGTTTGTCTTTGAAAGTGTAAAACAAGAGTGCTATGATGATTTGCATTGATTAAATTCTTGTAGAATGCGTTATTGTATTTGCAATTACAGTTTTCTTTTAGTTAGCAGTAGAAAACAGGTGACATTCTTCAGACCACATTTTGTTACTAACTCCATTTATCTATAGTTAGTTCTGAGTTTTTCATGAAATCGTTTATTTTTTGTAAATATGTATATAATGGGTAAATATGTATATAACATGTAATTATGTATGTAATATGTATTTATTTATATAATTTGTAATAACAAATGACCAGTTTTCTACAGGATGGTCTGTCTTTTGTGTTGAACACCCTGCAGTTATAACTGTTTCATTTACTCTTGAAATAACACGTGCATATTCTGAGAAATTTTTGATAATTGACAAAACATGATTGTACATACACTATTTGGACTTTAATAAACGATGGCAGGAAAAAAAAATTAAAACAATGAAAGGTTATACTCCTGATTCGGTCAGTGAGACCTTCTGAAATGGTAGAATACCAAGTAAGTATCTATAAAAATACAAATTTCAACGAAATGTTTCCGTGAATGATTCCGGTGGCTGCCATGCAGAAGTTTCTACATAATGTAAATCACTTACAGCTCCCCTTTAACAATTAAATCTACCCACTATCTCCAATCCCCCTTCCAAATTATAAAATACTCTTCTTCAATCTAAATAAAGAGTCGAGAATTGGCTATGATGATAGACTCTAGGTGTGTTATGTGGGCAGCACGTAAGGAAATTTATTCGCCCCAGTTGGGGCCAAATTTGGCTACCGTTTGGGCCCCAGTCAGGACCAAATGTGACTAACTGATTTTATTTCAGCTTTGGGCCCAGGTTTGGCCCCAGGTGGGTCCGAATCAGTTCAGTCGGCATCCTAGTTTTAAAGTTATTATTGGGGAAATAAAATCATACTAAAGTTTAACCAAAAAGGCAATACCTCACAACTCAAAAAGAAGTAACTAGAAAAGAGAGGGCAGCGGGGCGACCGCCCCCACTATTGAAAGTACTCCGGGCGAAAACCCACTTTCGCCCCACACTCTCAATTATAGGACCGTAATTTAGATTGCCTGCAACACGCGAGCATGATGTTTTTCCATGTATTCACAGTTTTTCTCCTTATATTACAAATAAAAAGCATTAATTATTAAATTAAAACCCTCCAAAAATTTTTTAGCGCTCTTCGCACGCGATATTGTCTTTCCCTTTTCCTTATATGTACATTGGGAGTCAATGTTACTTTCATCTGTCTGATGAAACCTATATGAAAGGGTATATGGGACGTATTTTTGTTCACGATCACCTTTGCCAACATATGCTCATGTTATAATTTTTTGTTGGTTGGTTTCTTGACACTTGAAATTTACATCTGCGGTACTAGGTTCATCAGGGGTGCATGGAGAACACAAGACGCGCGAGCAGTATGTAGCCTGCCTTTGGAGAGACCATTGATCTGGCCAGCGGGACAAATCAATATTGCAGTTTTATTACATAATGATGTTATAACTATTTTATATCACCATTTAAACAGGTGTGTCACAAAAGGGGGGACAGGGGTCTTTGTATCCCACGGCTAGAGAAGTTTCCAATTTCTTCTGGCGCCATAGTCAAGATAACAATACAAAGTGTAATCCCCGACAGTTATCAGTCGCCCCGAGGATTAATTTTAATTTGCTCAGACTTAATGGAGCACAAATCCTTCAATACGAACACAAAATTTTCGGCGCGCTTCGCGCACTGTAAAGTTTCATTGTTTTCATAATTTGCTTTCATGTAGTTATCAGTAACTGGTCTTCCGTCATACCTACTAAGCTAGACATAATTAGTTTTCTACCCATTCGTTTTTATTTTTTAAGGTTGGAAAGTTCATCCACAAATCGCATGGTTGTTCTCTTGTAGGCGGCACGGCACGGCACAAATGCAAAACAAGTGATCCTTATCAAGCTAGGTTCCATTTCTACTCACCACCACAGATTTTTTTTCAGCATGCATGTATTTCAATTTTTTGTCGAGCCTCCGTAGTTCTGCGGACTAAATTCATAGAAAACACTACATTAGCAGTATACCTTTCTATGTAGGCTATAAGTGGGGAATTTACAGCCCTGGCCATCTCATGACGTAAAAGTGTTAATGTTTTCGTCACTCCAAAATACGTTTCGCTTTGTTTTATAAAACATGTTAGTTTTCTTGACGCCAAAAAGGGTAATCTCTCTTGCATGATCACACGTTTGTAGATAAAATATAATGAAAATAGCTGCACCACTTTGTATTTATGCTCCTTCTAAGTGCAAAAATTTTCAAAAAAGGCAAGGGGCCCACCTCTTCTCACAAATCCCTCCCTTAGGACGGTCAGCACGGATGTCCAAGTAGCCTTTCATAGGAACTTAAGTTCACCCAAATCGGATAATACTTTTAACGAAACGTCAATTTACCTTTCTTTTGGAAGTGTACTAAATTTCTATAGCATGAGATATGACTGAAATGAAGGACAATAAGATTCACTGGTAAGGTATGGAAAGTGCCATTTTCGACAATCTGGATGCCAGTTTTGGAGAAAATTTTCTTGGTACGCTAAGCGGCAACTCACGGTTATCGTAGTGTTTCGTTTAGATAGTATTCCATATATCTTCCAAGACGCCATGGACCATGCATTTTGATTTCGCCCCCTCACTCCAAAATACCTTTCTACACCTATGCGACTGGTCTAAATATTTTTAGTTTAGCCCAAATGGTTCCCAGCTGGTGACCTATAAGAAACCCACCTTTAGCCCAAACACAATTAAGCCCAGTGAGGATAGGAAGGGAGGATAAGCTTAGTACTTGCTTCGAAATTTTCCCAGCTTAGTGACATAATTGAATTGATCAATGGCTGCATGTGAAGCCTGCGCGGCTGGCTGTACGGGTCTTTCTTTAAATCAGTAAGATACCATAAGTCGGCTAATGAAGCCAAGAATAAGTGATCAAACTACCTGCTTCTTGCAGTATTGCATGACAGAAGACGCAGCCTCCACCTTCATTTAGGTTTCAGTGAAGGAATAAATATTTTTTCACTTTTTGTTGTCCGTGCAATTAAATCATGCAGGAACTTCTTTCAATTTCATTATTCGTTTTTGTTACCGTGACGCTGGTTACTACTATTAGAGTCGGTATGGCTAATTCTACCAATCCATCTGCAATCTCGATGACTCTATCACAGGTCAATAGAATTCTCTGGAGTTCTAACTTCAGACTTTTTCATTCTTCTTGGTTTAACTGGAAACTTTAGGGTGCGTGTTTCTTTGGGAAGTATTCTCTCCAGTTCTTTGTTAATGCAATATCTCGCTTTACTTATTAAATGACAACTACGCCATAAGTAATCGTGGAGAAGAGGTTTTTCTTCGCAATGCGACAAAACTTACTGTTTACTACATTTCCCTGGCCTGACTCTTTTATAGCATAACATTCACTTCGACGCTAGTTCCAGACGCAATCTTCAATGTATATTCCGGCGACACCGAACCAGAGCCAGTGTTAACAAGGAAATACTACGTACCACTGTTTCTTACATTTCCTGGTCTTCAGTCTTCAGAGATAAACTCCAAAAAGGCAAAGAGAGCCATCACAGAGTACACAGTCAACAGTTGAGAAGCCAACAAGGGAGACAGAACTCACAAAAAGTGCAAAAGTGCTAAATATATACACAAGACCACAAAACCAAGAAACCACCAAGTAACGAGTGCAAGTAAAAGCAAACGACAAGGGCGCTAATTAGCTGACCGGGTGAGGACCCATGTGTTTGTAGCTGGGTCTCTGATCCACCTAAAGGGGAGGATCCATTTGGAGGTAGCAGCACGGAAGGATGAAACAGACGGTTTAATTAGTAGGCCTATTTGTTGGGGAACTGCAGGCGCGTAGCCAAGCGGAGGGGGGGGGGCGAAGAGGGCAGCCGCCCCCAGCATATTTTTGTATTTTTTAATGTTTTTTATGATGTTGCTAGTAAATCAAAACAAAAAATGTTTAGATGCAACTTACAAGGCCTGGGAAGTGCCATTTCCAGCGATCTGGAAGGTATTTTCGGCCAAATTTTCTTGGCGCTTCGCGCCAACCTATGGTGGCGTTACGCTTAGACAGTTTGCCTACAGGTTTCGCCCCCCCCCCCAGCAAATGTCTGGCTACGCGCCTGGGGAACTGTATTCCAAAAGGCGAACACTTCTAACAAAGAAATGGCATTTGAACGCCTCAGAGTGTAGGGCCTGTATAACAGTGAGGATGCCTGACAGAAGGGGTAATAATAGGAGGGAATGGAATATTCATAAGGTTGTTCCTAATTTTGTAAAACATACAAAGATCAGCTAAGGCCCTACGATGCTGCAAGGGTTGCCATTTAAGAGTCTGGGAAACATTTGTTGAAAGATCGGCACTCACAGCTATAATCATAGTAATTTAAAACGAACCGCGCTGCACGTCTTTGGACTGCATCAATTTTATCTAGCCTAGCCTATTCAGCTTAGTGTGTGGTTTTCAACACTGGAACCATATTCAAGATGGGGACGGATAAAGCATAGTAAGCAGTAGTTTTGATTTCCCTAGAACACACTGAGGGTTACGACGACACAAATTTAATAGCCTAGTAGCCTTACTAATGATCTCTTTGTGTACTTATTAAAATTCAGTTATCAAGAATGACACCAAGATACCTGTCAGAAGTGACTTCTTCCAAATCACAAAATTTAGAGGCAGAGTCCACTTCGAATTACTTTGGTCTATCTCCAGGAGATTCGGTGCACAGTAACCTCACTTGGCCTGGCTTAACTTGTAGAGTTCCCGGCCGAGTTGTTTATCACTATCATGGAACTATAACACTGCCACCGATGACTGATTCGGTTGCGCGACAAACTCGAAGCAAAAGCATCTACTGGTGGAAAAAACGACTATCACCGACGTTGTTCGTCCCAACATTTATATAGTGCAGTGTTTTGATGTATTTCTTTTAAAAAGAAGTCTTGAGAGCTATCTCACACTACATTCGAAATCCCGAAGCTATAGTCCCATAATATGGACTTACAAACAAGAATTAAGGGACACGAGACCGAGAAGCCCTCTAACAGTCTTGGATAGTGGAAAACAAGAACAGTCTTGAACAGCTTCAACAAAATTAACCTCTTTAGTGCAGTGTATTGGTGTACGGTCGACCACGTCTCTGTATAGTGCTCAATTCTTTGTCACAGCTTGTAAGCTACAGTAGTTCAACTATATGGATTTTTGACACTTCCTAAGCTTTGTGTTCCTGCTGTTTTGTATACTCTTGTATAATGATACCGTAATCAGCTGTGCACATACACACGTTATAGAAACCACTGAATCATGAACACCTATTTCTGACGCACTTCACGCTTCGGTAATTCCATGTCGTGGCTTGCCTAATCTTTTAACCTGATATTGATCAGAGATCATATTTTAAAATAACTTTCACACTATCTTTCGGTGACAATTCAGGCCCTTAGTCAGGATTTGGAAATGGTCCTTCGGAGTAGGGTCGTGAATTGGCATGTTGGAGAAAAGGGGGAATCCCCATGTTGTACGATATCCTATTATTAGAAAGTTCCAATATCTAGACATCTTATTTCAATAGTTGAACACTACTGTAGTGAAAGGATGAAAATATTGTTTTAATAATGCTGTAAAAGAAATAACCAAATGATGTGGACAAAGAGGGTCGCTTAAAAGAATGGTTCGTCTGAACCTTGAACTCTTTTCCCTGATTTTGTTCGAGCCTAATTTCGGACTCTGTTCTTTGTTAAGTGACATGCAATTTAAATATCAAATTCTTCCTGAAAGAAGTTTAGGTTAGACATTTGTGGAGCTGTTTTCAATGCAGGAACTTTATCGATCTCAGCCGGACATTATCATAGAGCATACGACAAGATAATAGGGACAGGGTGAGGCCGGGACCACTTTCCACTCAAGTTGGCTGTAAAAGTTTGAAAACTGGGAGTTTAATTGGATAAATTTATGGTGGAAAAAGCACAACCATTATTCCGTTCATGGTGGAGTATTGATGTATTGGTGTATTGGAAGTAGCCATTTAACTTTAATAAATATCGTCCCACAATGATAGGACGTGTTTCATTTTCTTTTCTTGGTTTATCATTCGCTTCTCTTGGGATCATTAGCGGTTCGCCATAGTGACCATTAGCGGCTCGCCATAGGGGCACTGGGGGCACTTGCCCCCCCCCAAAGTTTGCAAAGCATGGTCTTCAATTTTTAAAAAAATAATAAATAAAACATGTAATTCGAGATGGGTTAGGTCCTCCCTTTTCCTTGACTCGGTTTAAAATTAAAGAAGTGAATAACTTTCAATGAATAACTTTGCAATGAGATAATAAAGTGCTTTCAAACAACATTTTTCCGGCCCACTTCGCGCGCGTTTTCTTATAGTTGCTTGTTTCCTACCAAATGTACTTCAGACATCACAAATGGACCTACCATTAGTGGGAGCTAAGGTAATCAAAATATGATCACGCTGTGATATTTGTAATCTGATTAGCTTAGGCTTCATAATGTCATGTACAGAGGGTAACGGTAAGTGCTGGAGTTAAATCCCATAATTTTGCAGACACTTCATAGCTTTCGGGGTCATTGGATACACAACCCATTAGCCGTATTGATTATCATCCACGACTAAAAGCAGTTTTGCCCGGGTGTCACCTGGCCAGATTAGCATAGGTATCTGTCTGCAAAAAGTTGTAACGGGCATGTAGCCTAAACGTATTGTGTTTCCCATAGAAGGAGAGGTTCCCCTTCCCTTGTCCAAATTGACAGCGCCGTTGCCCCACGAGCTGTCTGATGACTGTCAAATGGCATGTTATAAGCAAAAGGTTCTCCACCTCTGTGCTAAAGTATACCGTTTCAATTGCATAAACACACCAAACAGCCAATGTAAGCTCAGTGTAGTGAGACTTTTTGGCCTAGCTTTTTGTATCTAGGATGAGACGTCGTTCTGAGTTAGGGGAATTCCCCTTCCCCTTTAGAAAATTTCGTTTCGGAACGGTACTGAGATCCAAAACAGTGCTATCATTTCATCGTTTTCAAGTGTCTTCAGTGCTCAAAATTTTCGTTAGTTTAAGAAAACAATCTAGAAAACCAACATTTTATGGCTTCTTGACAAAGCTGAAACATATTGCGACCGTGACAATGAACGAAATAACAAAATATTTAAAGGTGGGGCTCATTTTATACAAATGGATCAAGCCGCTTTTCCCATTTCAGCTGCCTCTTACCCCCCTCCTCCCCCATGGAGTAGTGATCGGTTGATATGGTTGTATTTATTTTTAAAGTAGTCAGCTCATGACTGACTGCCTGAAATGGTTTTTGAAGAGCTCTTGAAAACTACATGGACATCGCTGTAATACATGATAATAACCATACCCTGTTGTACTATCCGGAGCTGACCATTAATATTGCCGGTGGGGTCTTCCGAACCTCCCTGAACACGGACTTGAGTTTGCCCCCCCCCAAACAAAATTTCTTAGAACCGCCCATGATAGGGGCACGGGGGGCAAGTGCCCCCAAAAATTTACAAAGCACGATCTTCAATCTTCCATAAATAACGTACGTTATTCGATAAGGCACAAAATAAAAGTATTTCTAAATTTGGACGAAATCGGCATCTCTTCTATCTCACAAGTGCATGTCATTTATGGAGTATTTCGTAATAATTTCAAGATTCAACCTAGGTTTACTGGATCATTCGACCACTGGTCATGTGAATTAACATTACATTCGAGTCGTCATTTTTTTAATTGATTTTCAGGCTCGCATGCGGTTCCCTCAATGGGAGAGATTCTAGTTTGCGATGTGATAAAGAAATGATAAAATACATCACTGTCTAACAGGGGAGCCATAATCAGTTGGCATGTAGAGTACTAAGAAATTTCTTTTGCTAAAAATGTCTCCTAAACCGTTGCCAGGGACGTAAGTTGTAAGTTGCTCCATGACATTTGTTATATTTTGTTTTCACGTGTCAAAAATTTTAACTTCCCAAAAAGGGTGAATAAGGAACGTTTATTTGGTAAATCACTGAAGCCTTAATCTCCGATGATCACTTACTAGTCTTCTAAAGTCATATACGTGCCTGGCATGTGTGAGGATTAAATGTAAAATTCGAGAACTTTTGAATTCAAAGCTGTATCGGCGGTGTCTGATCAAACATCATTTGGCTGAAAGTTCTGAAGGCATACCCAGTCAGTGTTCAATTTAATACAGTTCAGAATTCCAAAGAAGTGCGTAGGAGAACTAGAAGGGGCAAAAGCCATGTTTGCATTTTAAATTTTTAAATTTTAAACGGAGTTTCGAGAATATTTTAAACCAGAGGTGGGGAACCTCCGACCCGAGAGACCATTTGGTTCGGCCCGAGAGCCAATTCATGAACGTAATTTCAGTAACACTTTAAATTCAATTTTACAATAACTTTATCTACCATTTATCCAGTATAGGCTAAATACGCTGCGTGATGCTCCTTGTGATGTAGTCCACACCTCACAGGTTACACAATGTAGCATGCATTGTAAAACATGCCTTTACACATCAAGCAAACTCATCTGCCTATGGGAAACTATGCAAAATTTATTTCGTTGGACCGCAACATATCAGTCACAGTGGATTTGATGGGTTAAACCCCCTCCCTTGAGTGGGTTTAAAATTAAAGAAGCGGATAACTTTGCAATGTAAGCGAAGATTAAAGATTTCTAAAGTGCCTTCAAAGGGATATTTTTTCGGCACGCTTCGCGCACTTTTTCTCAATTGCTTGATTGCTGTTAAAAATTCACCTGCCATTAGTGTGAGCTAAGATATTTAATGATCACTTTGTGATGATATGTGTAATCTGACTAGTCTTGTGCATGATAATGTCATTTACTCTCTAAAATCTTTGGAGTGAAAATCACTCTTTTAGAGTGAAATTAGGGATCACTCTAAATTTGGAGTGAAAAATTTGAATCGAAAAAGAGTCATTCTCACTCTTTTAGAGTGAATATTCAATCTTAATTTTGAAGTCATCCCTAATTTCACTCTTTGGAATTTAGAGAGTGCAGAGTGCAACGGTAATGGTGAAGTTTAATCCCTATATTTTGCAGACACTTAAAGAGTTTTCGGGGGTCTTTAGGCACACAACCCATTAGCCGTGTTGATTATCATTCACGAATAAAACCAGATTTACTCGGGTGTCACGCGGCCATATTAGAATCACTAGCGTACTGAACTGAAGGGGGCAGAGGGGGCGGTCAGAGATACTGGAATCAAAATTGGCTTGGAATCGAATCGTGCGCGAGAATATGAATCAGCAGAAGTGGTGACTACTGGAATCACATTAGGGTTAGATGGACTCGATACAGCACTGCATTGAAGGATAAAAGAGTGGGTATATGCTAGCCTGTGTTGTAAGTGGGGCTGTATCCAAGGCCAATTAACCCGAGTCCCAGCCAATTAATCCGAGTCCCAGCCAAATCCGAATTCCGATTCCCGCACGATCCGATTCCGAGCCAATTTTGATTCCAGTATCCCTGATTTCGGGCCAACTCTGGGATAATTTCCAGTCGAGCCAGGTGCCCACCGAGTCCGATGCAGTTTCGATTCCAGTGGTCCAACCCCCGGCCAAATCCGAGTCCGACTAGAGTCTACACTATTTCACAATTTAACCCATTATATTCATGGTTTAATATTTTAGTAGTAGCCTACAGTTAATTAATTAGGTCAATTATGAGTCAGTACATAGTCTGGTGTACTTAGTACTTACCTGCGAAACCGTTCATAGGTACCTTTCTGTGCACTACGTACATTCATCCATTGAATGGAGTCTTTAGTCATCCTCAGTAATTTTCATTGCTGTGGACTCGGCCGGAATCAAGAGTCCAAGTCAGCAGCAGCCAATTCCGGGTCAATTCCAATTTCGAACCTCCCATTTCAAGTCCAGTAAAAGCGAACTCGATTCCGGACTCGTTGATTACAGCCCTGGTAATAAGATCTTTACTAAGTGCTAAGACGCTCTCGCAGTGTCATACAACTTACCTTGGTGGCCAGATAATTGATGTGACCAAGACGACATATGCCAACTACCGGTGGGATCTCGATATGGTGAGTTTATTTATCTGAGTAGACGTCCTAACTTAGGAAGTCAACAAGAAAAGAAAATATTTCTGGAAAAACATTATCCGTACTTACAAAGTCAATATAGTGAAATAATTTATCTCACCATGTCGACATTCTCAATTACGGAAGTCGATGGTAAGATAATTTATCTGACCAAGTTGACATTCTTCATTTAGGTAGTCAACATGTTGCGATAATTTATCGGATCAAGATTGAATGACTTTGGCTTTGAGGGCGTACTAAACAGACCATAAAAATCACACTTTGATAATTTTGATAACATCTAGTTTAACCTGGACTAACTAGCTATCCATTTATGATGCAGAGGGAAGAGGGAGGGGTTGTGGGTGGGTATGACATGTGAGGGGTGCCACTGGACTTTGTAACAATTATTCTACTAATGGTTTACCCAAATAAATTTATGATGAGATAACTGCGCATTTAGTATGCCTCTGAGCAGGGGACCGAGGGCCTCGCAGGGATAATTGGAGAAGAAAGTCATCGATCGTATGGGGTTTAGTCGACTCTGACTCCTTGAAATTATAATTAGAACTTAGGGATTGTCTGCATTTTCATCAGCAATAAATGTTAAAACGCGGGTGGGCTGCTGCCCTTTGAGAAAACCCAGAGTGCTCGCCAGAAGCCAGCATAAAATTCTGATATTCAGTACTCAGTATTTGAAGAAAATCGTGCTAGTACTTTACTTACTACTTATTTAAGAAGGTATCACCACTTAACGCATATAGCTACAACGAATTCGTTGTTTAGTCGGGCCCACTGACTACACACGGCTTTTTCTCGTCCTCCTGCTCGTGCTTGTGCTAGTAAAGCTACGATATATTGCCAAATGGCGTTCCGTAAACATGTTCCTAAGTAGGCCTATCCCACCATGTCGACTTCCTGAATAAGGAAGTCATCTTGGACGGTCAGATAAATAAGCTAACTATGTCAACGATCGACATGGTCAGATATATTAATCTCAGCATGTCAACTGCTTAAATGAAACATGTCGACCTGGTCAGATAGGCCTAAATTATCTTACCATGTCGAATTACTACCGGCTGTATGTTGTCTTGGTCAGAATAATTACCTCAAAATGTCGACTTTCAATTCTGATTTCGTTATGGTCAGATGACTATCTTACCATGTCGACCTACTAAGTTTGAATGTCGACTCAGTTAGTCAAAACGACTTCCACGGTTTAGTTTGTCGAGTTTTGGTTAAGATAAATTATCTCACCATCATGACAAGTATATGGCATTTTTCACTGAGAACGCCATATAAGCTACTGCTCTCCCGTCAAATTGTTCACTTCATTTATTGGCTGACGTCTTTCAAGTGGATGTGAATCACAGGACAAGCACAGATAATTCGAGGTTAACTGCAAATTCTGGAAATTGTTTTCTAGGCAGAAGAGAAAAGTAACAACTAAATTCACCGAGAAAGACTTTGTAAAGTTTAAATTTATTTCCAAGTTTTAGCAAAATTGAAATTTACGAACTACATAAAGTCCTTTATTTTGTAGCCTGAGAGGTGATTGAATAAATTTTCTAGTTGGTGACAAAAGGTCACCACCGACTTATATAATACAAAATGACAAATGCAAAAACCTAGGGAGAATGTTTTGAATGACAAATCCGTAATGGCTGCAATTACCAGGGACAGGGCCGCTATAATTAAACAGGAAAAAACAATATCTGAAAGTATACCAGTGAACATGAGAAAACAGACCTACGTGCATAATTCCTCTGGACAAACGAACCAGTTCTTATCAGATCAGATGGTGGCCCAGCCGCATGACATCATGTCTAACTTAGTTTTTTACTCCACCTTCCATTCGTTTAAAGCATTGAATGTGTCAGTAGTCAAAATTAAGTTTTGTTATCCAACTGGAAATTAAATACCCAGCGTAAATAAAATGCCTCTGACACAACTAGAATAAAATATGTAGGCCCAGTGGCTTAGCTAGATATTTTTTTTTGGGGGGGGGGGGGCAAAAGCAAAAAAAATTCCGACAGATTATTATCTTGAAGTAATGATGTACTATCTAAGAGTAGCGGGTGAAAAAAAATAGATTAAAATATCTCCAAGATTGCCTTAAATGACACTTCCAGGCCTTGTCAGTAACCATTTCGATGTGTAATTCTACTTAAAAACATAAGAAGTGTCGTAAGTATTTCAAATGAATTGTTTTTATTTCCGACAGAGACTAGAAATTTCCGACAGAGGCCTTCGGAGGATTTGTGGGGGGGGGCCTTCCTGTCCCCCTCTAGCTACGCCACTCTGTAGGCCTATGTAGGAAACTGGTACATAAGGTACTGTATACTGTAACTGTGCTTACAAGTACTTCCATCACGGCGTGAGGAAGCATTATGTAGTGCTCTTTTCAAGCAACAAACAAACAAACAAAAATAAGCTTTGGGAAAAAGGGACAGTCACCCTTCAGAGTTTTTTTTTGAAAATCCTAAGTGTATGACTTTACTTTTTACTTTTTTCCTGTCCATGAACGGTCATTAGCACTTTTCACATACATATTCTATTACGAGTGCAGCCCAGTAGTATATATGTCAGAGTCAAGGCCGGTTCACTGTGATACTTCCAAATTTTCACTCGCTATAAATGTAAAAGGACCGTATATGGTCATCCCTTGCAATTCGGGTCAATAACGTATACAAGCATAGCTGAACAGTTGAACAGTGATCAGAGTTCATACAGTTCATACTATAATTTATAGAGTTATAGAGCTACACTGAAGTATGAAGCTGTTTAAATACACGCCAGCCGGGCGGGCGAAACAGGCACAAGCTACCCGTCTTATGAACAGGGTTGCCAGACTTTCTGTAGTGAAACTGGCCAAGTTGCCGGCCAAATCACATGAAAAAACGCCAAATCAGAACAAGCTCCTACTTGAGGAAAATTGACCCTGTATTTATATACAGTATAAAACTTGTCAACATTTTCAAAGTTCACAGTCGTGATTGGTTATGTCAACACACGGTACAGTATACGATATAGGCTACATCATTACATATTCAATCTATTATTGCTACAAGTGGAGTGTAAAATTGTAAACCCGTTACGTCCCACTCGGGTGACTATTAAATCGGGGAAAAAGAGGGATTTTTCTTGAAATTTCGTGAAAAAGAAGGTGTTTTATTTTAATTGGCATTAGGCCCCCGTAACGCCAAAAAACGGCAAAATGTCGTTTGGTGTGCACTTTCAATTTTTACCTGCCAACAAAGGTAAAAATTGGCCTATTTTGGCGTATAAAACGCCAATATGGCAACCGTGCTTATGAAAGCCGCTCAAAAGTGAGGATTTTATATTCGTGTGGCATGGCGGCGTCGAGATTGGGCCAGGCCGAGAGCTTGTATATGGTGGTGGTTCGTATCTTTCTTCATTTTGCAAAAAGGAGGAATAAAATGCGAAAAAGTGTTATGTAATACCTTCAGTTTTCTTTAATTATGGGTAGCTTAGTACTTCAATTCATTTGATACCACATACTCATCACAAATTGAGCACCGTGCCCCACCCACCCATAAATCGTGCTGTCCTTCCGCGGACTAGGAGAACTACAGAAGCCGAGAACATCGCGGTGGACCCTAACGTGCCAGTTTTCCCACCCCTTTCTTCCGTAAACATGGGAAGGAGAAATCAAGATGCGATTTCTCCTTTCCATTATCCACCGATAATGTGGAGTGGATAAAATAAAAGTTAGTGAGGGGGTACTTCAAGAAAGGACCATTACACACTGTCTATTTTCGAACACCCTGTCCATAAATGGACGCGCCCGCACATGACACGGATTGGCGCTATAAAACTTCGGTTATATTATTACCAACGTGGGATGATCCCACTGTGGTACGGAGAAATCGTCGACGAGCGAGCTAGCTATGTTGCTTTAATTGAAAAGAGGATCGATGGACGTAGTCCATTTATGGACAGGGTGTTCGAAAATAGATACTGTGTAATCGGTCCTTTCTTGAAGTACTCCCTCACTAACTTTTATTTTATCCACTCCACATTATCGGTGGATAATGGTAAGGAGAAATCGTATCTTGATTTCTGCTTTCCATATTTACCGAAGAAAGGGGTGGGAAAACCGGCATGTCAGATTTCAAACCACCGCGATGTTCTCGGCTTCTGTAGAGAACGGTATCTACAAAATCGGTTTGTTCAAGGGCGCTCTCTATACTGCATGTACTGAACTAAACAGCTATACTGTTCTCAGTTCTGGGGTGTACTATTTCTGAGGACGATGCGACTACCCAGGTCCCAGAGTATTGTCATATTCCAAGAATTCTCCTTTCCCAACCTGTGAAGACAAAGACAGTATTCGTCAAGGGCTATTTACATGTAAGATTTACGATCGATTTTAATTTCAGTCGTGGGGGAGGGGGAATATTCATTTTTCGTCTCGACTTGATATGCGGGTTTCGTATCATTAAGTACAAGGCCTAGTTACGCGAGATAAATATTCGTCGTACTGTACCGCGTCGTTCAGTAGTAGTGTAGCCACAGGCAGTTCTAACATAATGTACAGTGTACGGCAGAGGATGTATGTCTTATGCAGTGCTCACTAAATAACGTTTGAACTGCCTGCTGTCGTACAGTAGCCTAGGCATAAAGACATGCCGCTAGGGAGAGAATGTCACCCGATTGTTTAAACAGTTTGGTCAGGGGTTCCACCCAGACCTCGATTAGGCTGTGCATGGGGTTTGGTTAAGGTACTGTAAGGTGAACATATTTTGGAATTGGGGGTTTAAATGAGGGATGCTACTGAACAGGCACCATGTAAGGAAAATATGCATCTTTAGCGTGCAGTTGGCTACAGACATAACAGTAAATGTGAGTGATCACAGCAGTAGGCCTAATTGAAAATCGGTGGTAGGCCCCTAGGTGACTTTTGATCTCTGTGATTGCAGATGGGCCTAGGCCTACCTGTTATTGTTCGCCTACGTACATTATACTTAGGTGCAACGATATATCTCAGTGATGTCAAAGTAATTCAAGGCCTATTGCAGTGTTCGCACTAAGGAATTGAAACTGTGCGGGAATTCCCTCTCTGAAAATTTTTTTGTGCGGGATTTTCAAAATCAAGGCGGGACCTTATCCCTCCCATAAATTCTTCTTGAGCGGGATTTCCGTCGCCATCGCAAAACTACTCCCCACGCAAGAGGTACTACTTGCTGTTAATGGCAGTTAATGCGTGTCACTAACGTTAGTGCTTCTCTCCAAGTTCAAAGCCTCCTCCGATACTGCTCCAATTCGTCACTGGGTGTTTTCCTTCAGAAGAATGAGTGAGTATAAATCCGTGAACTTGAAGTTGAAATGGAAAATATGAGTGAACTTCATTGGAGATACACATACGATCAGAAATTTACGAGAGCAATGTACGATGTAAAATGAAGAAAGTACATACGGTACATATTCAATACAATTACACATGTAAGACTCCACAGTGCACTACAGCTCTACAGGTGTGTAACCAAACGTACTGTACACGATGCAACGTTGCGTTTGCAACCCTGGGACTGTGATTGAATTTCAATCCAATCAGATTCGCTCTTATTTATACAACCAGCAGCCAGCATATAAGAGCTGCACTGTGAATGGCTAGATTACGATGATATTTGTTGCTACCATAATCAGTGTTCAGCTTGGGAGTTGCGATCCGCTTGCTTGGGAACGATTCTATATTGCAATTTATTGTGCGTATTATCATTGCAATTTCTCTGTACATCACAGCTGCGGAGAAGTGCGCTGGAATTTTGGCTGGATTCAGAACATCAGCTGCCCGCTTATGATTTATTTATGTGCGGGAGCGGAGAAGGTGTGCGGGATTTTCCCGCATTAGATTTAATTATGTGCGGGATTTGAAAGACAAAAGCGGGATTCCCGCAATCCCGCGCCTTAGTGCGAACACTGGCCTATTGTTATACTAGCTAGCCGGCTGTCTAGCTCCAGTCCGAAACATACACAGTACAGTAGGCTACACAATTGACAAAATACCATTTTTTAAACATTATAAGCCTAATTAATATCTTGGAAACATTTGTTCAAATTGGAACATTCTGGGGGACACTAGTTCATCAGGGATGGAACACTGGATTCAGAGACTGTCCCCCAGAATCGAGGATTTCTGGTCACCTTAGGTTATAGGGATAAGCTTGACATCAGTTTAGGAATCAGCGTTTAGCAGGGTTAGCCACAGGCAGTTTTAAGTTGAAGTTTTTAACAATATTAATTGCATACATATATAAGACAAAGTAGTGTACTTTCACTAGATTTGGCCTATTTGGCCATATATATGCACAAATACATAGCCAAATAAGAGCTTGACCAATTTTGCCATATCACTAACCTTAAGTGCTTCTCAACCTTTTTTAAGTCAAGGACCACTTTCACTCTCAGAATTTTTCTGAGGCCCACCTTACAAAAAGTTTTTTTCTTTTTCCTTAATTTTTTATTTTTTATGGTGGATCTCTAGGCCCACCTGTGAGAGCTTCGTGGCCCACCGGTTGAGAAGCACTGTACTAAACTGTTAGAACTGCCAGTAAGGTTAAGTGGCCTCTTTAATTTAGGCAATCTCTGAAGCACTGATGACAAGGCCGAGTGAGTAGGCGGCCTAGACATCACCCCAAACTACACTTTTACTTGGGGGAAAGCAAAACTCTCAATTGGTGATTGCTCTTTGATTGACATCAAATTCAAAAGATGCAGAGTAGCTCACATTACACAACATGCACCTGTGTCCTGAGTACATACTGTGAGCTTGTATTTCCAGTACTAAATGATTGTAACCATTCAATAAACCAGTAGGTTTGTGTCTGCACAAGGAGGGGCTCAAGACAGTCTTGGAAGGGGCTAGGAGTAACTTAGTTGGGAGAATTGGAACTATAGTACAGGTCTGGAATGAGAAGATTTGCCCTCTAGCCATATTTTGGGGTTTGTGGATGATGTTGTCACCCAAGACGTATGTACTACCAACATAGATTCCTATATCCGGGCAACTCCACACTAATGTCAACCAATGCACTCAGTTTTCAAATACAGGGTACTTCTCACCCCAAAAAGTTTCTTGTTTTGGAAATCAAGAACATCTGAAGTTTTTATTTCTTAAGAGTGAAAGGAGACATGGCTTCATTTTTTGCCAGGAAAAGCATACATTTGGGCAAATTCACTGTAAGCTTTGTTGCAGAGAGGGGCAAAATTTTGCCTAATTTTGTCATCTTTTGCCATCTTTCTATGTTTTATCTAAAGATGGTTGAAATTGTACTTGTGTGTGGCTATGAAGGAAAGGCCAAGGGATGTAAGTACTGAATTTAAAGGGAAAATGCAGTCACTCCAATCAGAGTGAGTACAGGTATGCCCATTTACTCTACTGTAGTTCATGAATGGCCTATTTTGATCATGTGACATTTTTGTTGGTGAATTGAAAAAATTGAAGGAGAATTCCTCCTTGCTTTACCTATTGTTTGTAATAGTTATGTTTAAAACATCTTCAGAGATGCTTGAAATGCAATAAGAGGAGATTTACAAGAATTTGTTGATTTTTCAAAGAAAATTTTGGGGCGACTGCCTATTGCTTTTAAGATGACTAGAGAAAGGGTAATGAAGAACAGAGGTAAAACATCACACAAATTCAGAGTACAATGTCCCCTCCGCAACATTTTGCACATGTATGGTTTTTCCTGTCATTTCTCAGTAACTTACTGTTTTAAAATGAAATTGTGGATTCTATTATAGTTGATTGACTACATTGGGTAACTACAATCTACAATATTTAGAAGTGCTGTAGGAATGCTGTGGTCCAAGTCAACTTTTTGTTATGGAGGGGACATTTTTTGCAGAGGGGACATTCAGCAGTGGATAGCAGAGAGTGGGAGAGTAAAGGTTCAGTTTGAAAGGAGGATTTTGGTACTTGATAGTCAAATTCATCCTTGGAACCCATATTAAGAAACTTCCATGCTTTTGGAGGGAATGTGGGTAAGCTATATGGTACAGTATATAGTCACACAGACCCTTTGTAGAGACTGTCCCCTCCGCAACACACAAAATGATTTACCTGCTATTTCTTAGTCATCATACTGTCTTCTAGGAAAGCATTGTGGAAAATTTTAATGTGGATTGACAGTTTACACAAGATATTTTCTCCAAAGTTAAATTTGTTGTTGACTACGTACTGTACTTAAGTAAGACCGCAAGGTCCAAACTAACTGTGTGTTGCGAAAGGGACACTCGAAATAGCAGTTCTGGCTAGGGATATCACAGCTTTGGTTTCCACAAAATTTCTGTTTTAAAGTAGTAATTTATCAATATATCCTTTTTAGTGCAATAATTTGAAAAAGCTTTATGGAAATGGTGTGAATTACAGCCTTGTGCTTGGACAAAATCCTCTGTTATGACATGCAAGTATTTCTCCAAATATGGGTAAAGTGTAATGCACTTGAATAAGGAGTTTCGATGCCTTATCCAATCTTTGTGGCACTATGAATAAAGGCACATCAATCAAGTCTGAGACCAGCATGTATATACTGTACCTTGAAAATGTAAAGTTTTGAAGGCTTCCTTTTTGGACTGTCCCTAATTAGTATGGTTACAGTAGTAAGTTTTTGTCAGGTTCAGTAAAATGTAACATCTTGGGTGAAGTATTCTTCTCTCCTTGATCCGTTGATCCACATACTACAGTAGTTTGCACACAAAGAGTTACAAATGAATGCAACTTTTGGCTCAAACTAAAAGGACTTACTGTACCTCCAGAAACAGTGTTCAGTACAACAAATTTTGATCAAAACAAATTCAACACAAAAAAACGAGCAGTATTTACAGTAGCAGTTCTGTTGAATAATTCAAAATGGTGTGATGATGGTCATTGCCTTCATTGAAGTCAAAAAGGAGAAAGGCGTGCAGGAATGGTCCATAACCAAAATAAAATTATATTATTGTAATATTTTTGTGAGTTAGTATTTTATAACACGTTCAGAATATGGTGAAACAGATCTACATGTACTATTTGCACTTGTGCCCTCCGCAACATCTGACTGTGCCCTCCGCAACACTGCACCACCAATTTTTATTCACCCTCTCATCATTGTTGAGCAGTGTGAAAACATTTCAGCTATTTGTGGTGAAAGAGTATAAATAGGTTTAAAAGATGTGATACTAGTTTCAGCTTGCCACTCTTCTCAAATCAGACAACTTTTACTTTGATGCATGTTCGTCTGTTGACAGTGATTTGTGCACATCCCCTCTGCAAAGTGCAGAACATTCGACCAATGGAAATTACTGCTGAGGTAATTAGGAAAATATTTCTGGTAATGGACCAAGCATCACTAATACTTCCCCCTGGAGTAGACATATCATTACATTTACCTCTTGTACTAATGTACTCTAGATATGAATGTGTACAAATGTCCCCTCCACAACAATTTGTTAGTGTGGAGTTGCCCATCCTGCTCCGCTGTATGGTAGGTTATGTGGGCAGAGGTACGATTGCTTAAAACCCATCTGTACAGCAACATAATGCATTTGTATTGCTGAACATTGCTGTTGTGTTAATAAGCCCAGGGAATTAGTCTGAACAGTAGGACACAAGTTTCAATAGAAAATGTTTATCATAGGACTTATTTGAAGGCCTAGGTGTAGGAAGGCTGGGAACACCCTAGTCAAAATTTAGATATTACTGTAGGAAGAGGGACTAAAATTTTCTTCTAATCCCATTTTCAAGGTCAAAAACCCTTATTTGTCCTCTTTGTGAAATGTGGCAAACTTTTTTATGTATCATACATTTGTTATTGCATAAATCAGACTTACAGTATAAAGAAAATGTTTCTCAAAGATGCTTCCTTCAATGTGGAAAAGCCTTGTAGCCTTACTTGCATGGAAAAAGGTGAATTATCTTTTTCAGTAAAATCACTTTGTTAATTGTATGGGAAACAGAACTTATAGTTACTTCACAAATTTATTGATTTTATCAGCCCTGATGTAAGCTTGTACAATAATTTAAAAAGGAGGCTGCCTTTAATACTAAGATCACCAGCCCACAGGTCTCAGGTGTGTAAAAATACGTATTAGGCAGTGTAGGTACTGAAAGCGGCAAAAATTGCTGGTAGATTAAATATTTAAGGAAGTCTGAGGCCCATTCACCAGGATTTAGTCAACCATTGAAGAGCACATCTATGCTGGGGTCTGGGTATCTCCCTGGGAAAACTTACAAATGTATGTGAAAGGGGAAATGTGTACAGTACAATAAGCATGGGCTAGCACATTACCTTGTCAGTTTGGAGAGTCAACTGAGATAACATACAACTGGTTAAAAAGGCTTCTGGTCCTTGCAAACTAACAACCGTGATGACTTTGTGAATCCCCCCCCCTTTTTTTTGGCACTGCTTCTTCATCTGCTATAAAAAAGTTTTTGCCCAGTCTTCCTCCTTTTAAACCCCAGTGATGTGCTACAGTATTATCGGAATGATACTGTACTGTAGACTGCCCCTTGGAATACAAAGTGAAACGGTACTCTACTTCATCTCTTAGTCCACTGAATGTCATCATTTTGTTATGGCTATAAACTGAAATGTTACTATGGGAATGCATGTGCTACAGTAGATGATCACAGGAGTTAAAACATTGGGATAGAATCATTTGTTCAATGTATTAATCCTCATTATGTAGAACTGTCACGTGCTCTCCCAAATGTGATTCTGGAGTACTTGGTGAAGCCACCTGCAGTGAAATTGAGGATCCTTCAGATATTAGTTTTGCCTCTGTGTTTGTTGGATTGTTCATTTGGTTGTTTGTCTGTTTGTGACGTGTTGCATCTGTGGTCTCTAACTTGTCATCTATTGAACATGTGAGAGCACATTTGTATTGCAATGAAGAGAAATTTTCCACTCAGTCATTACAATGCGAGGAATGTTTGGCTGTACTCAAAAGTGCTTATGGATTTTGATCTTATACTGTAGATTAAGAAACACCTGCAAATTATGGCTCAATACTTAGTTTTCATCAGATTTATTGGCAGAAGGTAATCCATTTGTAAGTATCTTCAGTAAAATAAAGGGGAGGGGTGGTGGGGGTTACATTATGATTGAAGAAAGTCAGTTGCAGTACATCATACTGTATAAAGAAATTACCAAATTGTAACAAACTTAGATCTAAATAATAATAGTACCTGGAGAACATTAAGTGAGAGTAAAATTGTCAAATATATGTAGTTTGTCTCTAATGGCTACTTTGATAGTTAACAGAGCTGTAGAAAGGTCTACTATTGAGGTGGTTGAAAATAAATGAGAATTTGTTTGTTGCATGTGAAGGATGCTGCTAGGCATATTTACTCCATGGCCATTGGTTTTGCTTGGGGTAAAAATGCCCAATTAAACCAGGGGGATTGAGCGAGCATACAGTATATAAAACGTGATACTGTATTTATATACTGATTAAGGATAATGCTGTAACATATAAACCAGGAAAAACAACATAATATGTTCCATTCTATTGCACATCATGTGATTTTTTTACTACATTAGCAGAGAAAAAAAGTTTGCTGGGCATTTTTACCCCATGGGCATGTTTACACCAGTTTACCCTACTGTAAAGTGGGGATACTTGAGACAGATTCAGAAGTTTTATGTTTTATGTACAGGTATAGTAGCTAGCACAAAAATTGCAGGCTTAACCTTGGTCATTTGTGCACATGATTGAGGGGTTTGTCATAGGTATTTGTTGGATGATGTATTTCACACTTTTTCAACTTTTTTCATTTACCAGTACTTAAACGGTCTCAAGTTCCTCAGGGGTTAGGGATACTTGAGACAGCCACATGATTGCAATTCATGGAGTGGGAAAATATGTTCCAAGCTACATGTATCTCCAGCATAGCTTAAAATACTCTAAATTTGTTTTTGTAAAGGACTAGAAATAAGTATCAGGAAGGATGGAACTATGAAAGATGATCTACCCATCTTTTCATGTGTCCTCAAGTGAGGATACTGTACAGTAGTAAAGACGGTTTCACAAGTTTTGTGATATTAAACTTAAAATGTAGGTTTAATCTGGGTCATTGCTACTGTACATGTGATTCAAGGGCTTCACATATGCAGTATGTTGGGCAATGTCTTTTATTCTTTTGTAACATGAAAAGGTATTTTTTTTTTATTTACTGGTACTTACAAAGTGTCGCAAGTTGGATTTTACACATACAGTAATTCCAGGGTGCTGTAGACCAAAAATTCAGTGGAATGAATTGAACAATATACCCACCATTTAATAGGGACACCTTGAATTCTACTGGTATACACACCAGTCAAGTAGATGCCTACCTGTTGAAGCTGCAGTCAGTTTTTCCATAGTCCCCTCTGCACAAAATTATTGTAAAAAATAACAATACTAACAAAGTAACTCAACTGCAATTTTACGAAAATTCGCTAAATGAATCCTTCACAGCAGAAATTGTCCCAACTTATCCCACTGTAGCATCTCAAGTACAGTATCCCAAGTACAGTATCCCTTCTTTCAGGTATGGCATAAATGCTGATTCTTTGTAAAGTGGGCTTTAGGCCTCAGATATACATAGTATTGGCATCGTCCTTTTGTTGCAATATTGACGGGGTAAAAAGAAGGTCAGGTTGCAGGAAAATGAGAGACAGGTGCTTAGCTGTTTGATGTAAAAAGTGTTAAAAATGTAGAGAACTGCCATATTTCCATCAAAATTCACTCATTGAGCACTTTACAGGGTGATTTCTATTTTACACTATCATCATGAGTAAACATTGGCAAAGTATGAATGTTTTTGGCCTGGTAGGACTGATATTAAAGATAGAATTATCTTTTCTTTTTTTTTTTTCAACTGTCATTTCAAGGACAAAACTTTGTGATGTTGATATGCTCTGAGGGGTTCATTTTGGATATTAAACTTTTCCACTTGAAAAATTCAATATCCATTACTCACTGTATGCTCATGGCTTGAGCTGTGCTAGAATCCAAGCAAAATACCAAGCTGCAAAAAGCTGTCATGTACTGTAATTATAAAGGAAAAGACCAGGCCTGTGCAGCACTTCTCACCATTATTTTTGCACAGGTCATAAGTTACAGTACTTCAGAAGTAATCAGACTTTGAAGAGTGACTGTACATTTTATATTGTATCGTAAGTCTCAGTAAGTGATATTAAAATACTGTAAATTGTAATCTTAACAGAACTTCATTAGGGGATTTTACTTTATAACTGATGATTAATAGTAAAACAGCACTCTTTGATTTCATAATGTCACCACACTTGTGAACATTTAGCTCCTTCCCTGGATCTTGATGCACAAGTTTTAAGTGCATCTCTGCAGAAGCAGACTGAGTATGTTAGTTCATTGTGCAGTGCTCATCACTTCACATTCCATTGTTTTCATGATGTAGGGGCAGAAGACCAAACATTAATGCAGTTTCACTGGCATTATTGTAGTATGTAGTAATGTAAAGGTAGTTGCACTACAACAGCTTGCCAAGTTGAAAGCAAAATACAGATTCAGAAGCAACTAAAAGTAAAGTCCTATCCCAATTTTTTTTTTTTTTGGTCATTAAACTTGAGGATGTTTGAATGAAAAGTTGGTATGGGCAGGCTTGAAAAGTGCACCTTCCTTGCTATTCATTTATTTTCATGCAATGTGGGCCACATTGACCAAAGGCCTCTGGCTAGTGACTAGAACAATCCCTCAAGCAAACAGTATTTGTAGGGACTTCTTGTGGGGTTCAGTGTGGTGTCAGCCAAAATTTTTTATTATGTGGAATTCATTGATGATGAGGACTGTATATCTTGAAAAAAAGTTTGGTCTAATTTGTAGTCCTGAGCCAACACAGTGTCAACTGTGTGCTTGCTGTTATTGTACAGTCACTCTCATAAACATATGCACAGTAGGATCAGGGATTGTACTCATAGTGATGCAGTTTGCTGCTAATGGTATGTACAGTAGCTCCATACTTTCTCATTGTATTACCAGGCTGCAGTAGGTCTACATAGTCTGCAGGTATTGTTTTTTTAGGAGATTATTTGCAACTCCAGATACAAGTACTACAGTACACTAGATTCATTAAGGTTTTAGTCTCATGATTATTTCATATACCGTATTCATTCCATTGAATGTCAGTCATGTGACTGTGCAAATAACTGACTGCCTTAGAAAGTTACTGCAGCAGCTTTTCTTTGTTCAGTTAGTGCCATAGAGGTACCTGTACAGTATGTATGTGTACCTTTCTGCCTTAACATTATTTGCCTTTACTATTATTCTACCTTTGTGTTATTTTAACCACATTTTCGGTATTATTGCTGACATTTAAGTTCTTGAGGTTTGTTCTTTTATTAAAGTATTTGACATTCACCTTCCAAGAAAGTAAAAGTTTGGAACAACAATTCATTCATCTGGTTGTTGTTTTAGCTTTTCTTGGTTGAAACTTACTAGGTGAAATGAGGATTGAGCCTAGCAGGTTTACCTATTTCAGCTAGAACACTGCCAAACCACCTAAGTATGATTTGACCCATTTGGGACTTTTGAACACAGGTATGCATCCACTAGAACTCACACACTTGCAAAGGGGAGTATTTTCTTCATGTATTGGGCATTGGTAAATACAAATTCACACAGACCAAGTGCACATGTTTAAAAACTTCAGCATGGTCAAAATTACCACAGGATATGTCTCTTTCAACTTGAGTGTCAATTCCACCCCATCCCATTCTCTGGCTAGACGTATCTGTTCATAAGTTGCATCCATAGAAGGTAGGCCCTGTAATCTGTGTAAAGTAGTACTTCCACTTCATGGTGCTACAAAGTCTTTATCTTTCAGTGCCCATGTATTACCACAAAGTGTAAATTTTTGTAAAGTTATTTTAAATTCTGTTTATTTTTAGTGTGAGGACCAAGGAACAATCTGCAAAAATGGCACAAAAAGCTGTTGCAGACTTGAGTGAAGATTTCCTGAAGTGTTCAATTTGCCTGAGCCAATATAAGCAACCTGTTTTGCTTCCATGTGTTCACAGTTTCTGTACCTGTTGCCTCGAACAGTATGAACGTTGTCTACAAAATCAGCCATTTTCTTGTCCAACGTGTCGTAGAGTTGTCCATTTGACTGTAAATGGTGTGAAGGACTTGCCAAAAAACTTCTTCCTTGACAATCTATTGGAGCGGTTAGAGATGGTTAACAAGGTATCAAGGCAATCACTAAAAAATTGCAAGTTTTGCAGAAAAAGGTCGAGTTGTTTCTTTTGCATAGATTGCAGGATACACTTATGCAAATATTGCAAAGGAACTCACTCTGATTTACCAGCATTGAGTGACCATACCGTTATTGCAAAAGAGAAACTGTCAGATGCTAATTACTTGCAGGGTATTTCATCTTCTCGAGCTCCATTCTGCGACAAACATTCACAAGAGAAACTTAGATTTTACTGTGTAACATGTAGTCAGTTAGTGTGCCGGGATTGCACAATATTGAGTCACCAGGGGCACGAGTGCATTGAAGCTGAGAAGAGGATTGCTATAGCCAGGGAAAACCTGGAGATGCTGCTGAAGAAAAGCGGGCCTTATTTTAGAGATGGGCTCAATTACACAAAGGTAATTGAGAAAGTTGACAAAGAGTTAAAAGGAAAGTCTTCTTCCCTTTGTAGTCAGGTGGACTCCTGCTTTGACAAAATTGTTTCAAAATTGCAGTGTGACAGAGAAAATTTGCATAAGGAGATCAAGAAGATCATTGGTCGAAAGAGAACACTATTGGAGCAAAAGGAGTTGGAAACCACCAACTGGATGAAAGCAATGGAGAACACACGAGAAGTTACTCGCCAAATGTTAGAAGGAGGCAACCCTTGGGGAATGTTGGGAATGGAAAAAGATCTACAAAATTCATTTGAAGTACTGCAACAGGATCCTTTAGAGAGGAAATATGGAATCTCAGCCTTAACGAAAGGCATTGGTAATTTGCAATTCTCTCCTACTGCATCACCAATGCAGAGGAAAGGAGAAAACCCAATTGGAAGAATTTACTTCAAGGAAAGCCATAGTTTTCTCCAAAGAGATTATGAGGAAACAGATGATAATGTTAAACCAAAGATCCTACGTTATGAAAATGATCTTCCACAGCAACCTTTATAACCAGGGGCTCGAAATTAGCACTCGCCTGCTGACCATTTGCCACTGAAAACATTGGTGGGCAAGTGATTTAAAACCCTCCTCTTGGTAGTCTGGTTGGGGAGTTAATAAAACAACTGACTACCTCCTATCCACAGTTAAAAATTATCCATTACAATGCACAATCGCCTTTTGCTCAAATATATGCCAACTGTCACAATTAGTTTCGTTATTTATGTATCATTATGGATACTGCCAGTCCTTATGCATCGATGTGAGTGAAGAAGAAGAACTTGAATTCCAAGAGATGCAGACTAAGGACAGAATAGATAAGACTGAACCCCTGATAAAAATATTAATTTCAAGTATATGACATCACTGGGGATCTGGAAGGATAAGAAGCAGACCAACTTTGCCTACCAGTTGAAATTTATGAAAAGTTTATGCTGAGGGGGATGAAGCATGCTGAAAGTCAACAGTGACAAAAGAGAAAAAAGGGCAAACTAGAACAAACATGAATGGGAACAGTGGGGGTCTAACAAATTCTGCATTTATTCAACCCAAGGAGTCGATTAAAATCTTCTGTAACAGCTCTTTGTGGGTACTGTACATAAATGGCCTACAAATAATGGTAATATACTCCAAAGGGCTATTCACTCAAACAAAACACAAGCATAATTGGCTACTTGGCTAAAGTGTATTAAGTAAAAACATGGATGTTTCAATGTTTAAAAATGAATCCCTAATCCCATCATCAATTAGAAAATGTTTAAGTTTATTGGCTCATATTAAATTGTAGATTGTTCAGAAATTTAAGATATCACTCTTGTACTACTCAGATGACATTTCCATGTTTCTTTGTTTACCTGTTAAAGTCAAAGCACGTTTTTTCTTTTTTTGAATCCTCATCAGCTGTTTTATTGTTCTTTAGTGACTTGACTTCGTTAACCCTCCCCTTAAAACATATTGTGAAACAACGGTCTAGTAATTTTTCCAAGGTAATGAATATTTTCGTTTCAAAAGGAAAAAAAATATATTCCATGAGTCTGTACAGAATCATTGCACAATCTATTAATTCGAATTAAGTGAATGATTTTCAACATTTTAAAGCTCAGTAACTGAATGAGCTGTGAAGATTGGAGTTGGACCAATGGAATTGCTTTTCCAACTGTAACATATGTAACATGTGTAATGTCACACAAGTACATCTTGTGCCAAACTCTGATGACTGTGTAAATTCATAGAGCGACTCCACTTTACAAGCCCTCTCCTTATAACATACTTAGCGAGGAAGCAGTGTTTTCAAGGTCACATAAACAATTTTATTTCAAAAGGAAACAAAAGCAGGAAATGTGAGTTGTACAGAAGACATCACTAATTATTTGCACAATCGGATTTTGTAAATTAAGTGAATAAATCTCAATATTTCATAGTTCAGTAATGGAATTAAGCTATAAAGATGGGAGTTGAATGACCGAGATTCATTTTAAAGCTTCTGAAATATACATTCTTGTATTCCTAGTCTTTAGGTACACTTTAACTGATCACGCCACCTCAGTCAAGACCATTTACTGACTGCTTATGTAGTCAGTATCCAGCATAAGCTGGATCTTAAGATTTATGCAACACCTAAGAGAATAAATCAGTAGTGCAGTTGATACTAACTAATAAGTCATGGTTACAAAGTACGAAAAATCTTTTTTTTTTCATTCAAGAATTAAAATATTAGATGAAGGCAGAGCTCCCTCCTGGATCTGCTGGTGTCTTTTCTTTCTACTATCTATCATGATGCTTTTGAATAAACATGTTGAATAGTTAAGGTAAATTAAGGGGTTTTCTGTATGAAATTAACAATGAAGTAACAAAGATATTGTCACGTGATTTAAAAGAACGATTCATGAATTAGGATACTGGTTATACTTATTTAGAGTGGTCGACCGCATGTTCCCTTTAAGATAAGACTAATCAGCATACGTAGTGACTAAAACAGAGAAGGATGACAAACACTACAAACGCTATTACAAGGGTTTAAATTACACGTCGCTGATTAACTATTTAGACCAAAGTTTTTAAATGCAAGTACAATATACAATATATGAAAGCTGAGGGTTCAATCCACAGAATTTCACAATAAAACTACCCATGTCCTTCTCAATAAAGTGAGCAAGTCTGGTTCTAGTGCTGTGTGGTTGATCTAAGGATGCTTACATAGGCGTAAGAAGGCAGGGGGTGGGGTGGGTACCTCCTGAGCTAAAAATGTCATTTTCAGGGCAAAATATGTCATGTTCAGGGCACAATTTATGTCATGACTGTGTGCCTTTATGGGAACATTTTAGGGCAAACACCTTGCGTCTCATCGTAAAATGCCATCTCGTACGCCTATGGAAGCTGATAATGTGTATCTTACAGTCATGCCTATACCTTTAATCTTCTGTTGATAGTTACTGCCAACTCTCTTTCTCTGACCGGCCACCTCCGTGCAGGCTTCATCCCGGACCCTCAAAATGTTCACCACAGTAAAGCACTGGGTTCGCTCAAATCGTAGTGGTCGTCGTCCTGGCCCTTATTCCGTTCAGTCTAAAGAATAGTTCCCACAAATTTATTTTTGAGAAGTTAATGAGGCCTAAGTACTTTAGTTACATATTTTTTTCAGTTTACTTATTCGTTTTGGAAGTTCTCGAGATATTAAAAGCTGAAGTTGTCACTTGTTTTAACAAAAGTAAACTCTCTTGTCTTCATTTTACAACTTTATGTGTTTTGATGTGGATTGGTTGACATTGCCATTTTACATACTGGGTTGTGTTAAGTAGGCTACTGTATATAAACTTCTAGTGTGTGGATTGGTTGCATTCATGACCGCCGAGTGTGAGTAATGCCCGTAACCTTGTAACATGCCAGGGTTTCAAAGTTGGCTTTCCGGGAGCGGGGTCGGCAGGGTGGTTGCATATTGGAATACCAGATATTAGTATCCCTTATGGGCCCACGCCAATGTCCTGTCGTTTTGTGTTAAATTAAGGAACATCTAGCCTACCACCTAGAATTGCAAACATGGACGCAAACTTGACAATCTTTTGCATTTAAAGGCCCTCTAAGCTCACCCCAGACAGTAACAATTCTTCCAACTAAACTAACTTCTGGCCCCGCCTCCAATTTAAATACAAACAACTGTCCAGTAGTATAACACTTCCAAGACAGAGCCACAGTAGCCTGCACAGAGTTTCAATAGCTCGAGGCAATAGTGAAAAACAGTGTGTGACTGTGAGCTTATTTACGAATACAGCTGACTGTCCAGAGTAGTGTTGTTATTGTTTGAATGGATGCCAATCAAAGTACAGTCACCATGCAACTCGATTTAGAACTATGAGGATATGTCTAACTATATTTGGGGGGATGCCATAGCTCCTTAAATGGTGAACTTATTTTTGTTTTCGCCCGAAAAAGTATCTGCAGTAACGGTTGTATCAATGCGTCTCAGGTTCAGTAACCATTCGTCTGGTGCACAGGCACATGACCAGAGGGACTGAGGACTGCAGCTCCCCCCTCCCCTCGAGTTTTTTTTTTTTTGATCAGGCAGTCTTTTTGGGTAGCCCTGGCTTTTCTTGTGGAAAAACTGCTCAGCCCTTCGAAAAATTATGCCCTACGACTATAGTTGGCTTTCAGAGAAGCGGCTCTTGCCTGGCCCGAAATACATTTTCTAATACCCAGGTACTTGAAGTCATTTTTGGTGTTTATACTGTCTGAGAAGAGGAAATTGAGCCTTTACGTTTATATATTACGTGTTGAGCAGTCAGCGGTTAGTGGTTTTTTTTTTATTCTGAGACAGTACAGTGGGATGAGCAGGCACGGATCCAGAAATTTCGAAAGGGGGGGGGGGGCTGAAAGCCCCCTTGAATATTCTCCTAGGTTGACATTGTGCTAATTTTCGCGTATTTGTTATTGCTGATGTGGCAAAAAAGGGGGGGGGGGCTGAGCGCGAGGAACCCCCCCCCCCTTGGATCTGCGCCTGCTGAGGATCGAGGATACACAGATAGCCTATCAAATGCTATGAAGTCTTCCGCAGGATGTCTTTAAAAGTACGAAAAAGAATGAACAAAGAAATGCTCTTATACATGGTGTTATGAGTTTCCGTAAGTTACTTTTATTGACATTTTCAGCTTACGCTGCACAATGAAAACAAACATCAAACGCCGTAAAGTACACAAGGTGATAGAAAATTAATCATTGGGTTACCCTATGAGAGCTGAAGTTAACAATTGTGAAGAACTTTTTCAACACATTAAAACCATATACCCAGACAGGTACTCGCCACATACATGATACCTCCTCTTCCTCTATAGCAATGGTTCTCAAAGTGGTCTCTACCGCCCCCTGGCGGCGTTGGGAAGTCTCAGGTGAGCACTACAGAGTACACGGAGAATCGGGGGCCCTGGCACTGATTTGGGGGTCCCTGGTCATTACGACACATCACTGCAGCGATTTAGGGCACAATAAGGCATCCAGGGGATTTCTTTCCCTCTGCTAGTTCTTCCCCTCCGCTTCTCACTAGAATAGAACCAGACATTCGTTATCTCGCAGCGTTACACCAAGCTCAAACTTCACACTGACTGAACTACATCTGGGCTCTCTCTACCAGTTTCACACTATGTCTGCCTTCTGCAGGTGTTTGCATGTTGTTCTTGAAAATAGAAAAAGTTAATTGAGACAAAAATATTGTTGAGCGACCAAATGTGAATGGCAGGGTGGGGGGAGGGGGTAGGGATAAGGGGCATTGGGACAGTTCAAAATGGTGGAAGGGGGCGGTAGTCTAAAGAGTTTGAGAACCACTGCTCTAAAGGGTCTGCACTAACATTTTCTATCACTCATAAGAAATCTCAGCGACAACTAATAAAATGTTGGACAGTACTTTCACCAAGTTATACTGATATGGTAGTTGTTCACTTACAAACATACACTGGTGTAAGATGTAAGTTTTCATCCATCGGTTTTCCGCCTCCTGATCATTTCTAACTTAATTTCAAGTACGACCTCAAGAAACCGGAGACAGAACACGATTACAAATCCTTACTAAAACCCTTCCAAAGTGATATCAGTTTAGTAATGAAAAAGATGTACAACTAATACAGTAATACGTTGCCGCAATGATTTACCACCTTTCCCTAACAAGTAACAGGTGAGCAAACAAATACACTGCCGAACGTCTGATTCCCAGTTTGACATCTGTTGATATGGCAATAGGCTTGACATGTCCGCAGTATACAGTATTTGTGTATACCTTTTCATAGTATTAACTGCCCAGGTGTACTGTCAAGCAGATATGCCCCCAGACCATTTCTTTCTTTTATCTCAGTGACATTCATACACCGACCAATGACGTCATGAGTTTCGAATGCACGAAATTGAGTAGTATTACCTTGATCCTCGTTAAGGTTGTGACACACTTTCTCATGCAATGATCTTACCCTGCAGTTTGACCTTCGACGTCATTGACCCAATTAGGAGCATAACAGTCGTCCCCTCTTTGGCGTAGTGACGAATGTTGAAAAATTGAGTTTCGAGTAATAGCGGTTTGATTGTTTTACTGTTTTGAAACCATGATTTCGACCTTAAAATATTGTTGCTGTAACTGTTTCATTGCTTTAAAATAAAGAGAAAATATTAAATTTTGTTGCTAAACTAGTTTGCAAAATAATGAAAGCAGAATGTAGTCCATAATGGCATAAAAAGACATTCGTCACTATGTACAATTTTTAAAACGCGATTTCAGTAAATTCAGTGTTTCACCCGTACGTTTTAGCACAGGACATAGTGACGAATGTAAGATTCGTCACTACGCGGAATTGGAAAAACGCCCGGTAAACATGGAGATGAGCATTCGTCAAGAATATGATAAAATTACTGTAAATCCGTAAATTTGCAGAGAGCCAGACCTTTCTCAAACAATTTTATATACCCCAAATATATGGAAAATGTATTAAACTCATTTTCTTCACGCAAGACGTGGTTTATAATTAAAGAAAAACAACATTCGTCACTACGCCGAAATGATTTCTGTCATATCGGTACATCAGGTATATGTTGCAGCACGGGGCATAATGACGAATGTGAGATTCGTCACTACGCAGAATTGAAGAACGTCTGAAAACCATGGAAATGAGCATTCGTCAAAAAAAATAATGGGAATAACTTCGAATCCGTACATTTTTAGAAAATCAGACCTAGCTCAAACGATTCTGCGCCCCGAAAATAGGTATAAACTGTTTTCACCTCATTTTCGCTAAAAATGCACATTCGTCACTACGCCAGAAAGGGGACGAACTAACCCTTCAGATTTTAGACCCGAAACTGCAGTTTTGTACAGGCGGCCATTCTAAAAGTGCGTTTTAACCTCCCTAAGACCTTTGGCTTCTTCCGTGACTGCTCTCTGTTCTTACGCCTCTATGTTCCGACGTCTGTTTCGACACTTTAGGGGTTGGAATAAGGAGGTTAGGGATAGGGGTTAGATTAGGGTAATAGTTAGGGGTAAGCTCAAAAGTAGAATCCGTTTACTGAGCTCAAAATCTCAGTGAAATAAAAGTGACCACATTGATCCGTTACTCAAAGTAACATGTCTGCATGTATAGGGTGTAGGGAAAAAGGTGTTGGAACAACAAAGAGGTCTCGGAACATAGAGATGTAATCAACTCTTCAGTCAGACACAGGCAGTCACAGGTATAAATTGTCGTTCTCTTACTCATCAAGTCTGACCTCAATCAGGAGAATTTTGTGACCCAGTTTTGAGCTCTTGCACGCACATGCGCACCCACACGCATACACATCTCCACCCTCACACACAGACAGACAGATAGACAGACACGTACACACACTCACCTTTTCATGCAATTTATGTCTGATGACGATAATTCATCTGCATAAATCGTACGTAGGGAATGAGATAACAATGAAATTTTATTCAAATTGTGCTTAAATTTTCGACATGTTATATTAATTTGATGACAATTAAAGCCATTTGGGCCTTGAAAATACAGGCTCCACAAGTGCTATGTAAGAATGTACCGTTGTCACACTTATCACATCCACGTATGTGATAATGAGTTTGATTTTAGAAGAGAAGCTTACAAAATACCGGACAGTCACATTCATGAATTATTCATATTACAGTTATACCGTTATTTTTACGAATACAAACGGATATTAACAGACGTTTGAGAGAAAAATATAATCGGGAAGTTGTTTATAACTGGCATCATGACCAAACACATTGTAAGCAATAATCATTTTAATTGATGATGTTAAACTAAAAATCTGCAGAAATCACGAGGAAACATCCAACGGGCAGGCAGAAATTTTGAAAGCATTTGAACTAAGTTACAACCTCGTCGGCCTCATTTAACTAATGTCAAGCACGAAATTGATTTGTGGGAGGCACTGAGGAAGGGGGATGGTGAAACCAAGCAAAAACATCTATTCTTTTGAAGGGGCGTAGCCAGGAATTTTTCGGGGGGGGGGGGCGAAACCCATAGACACACTCTCAGCGCTCCGCGCCACCACTGGTTGGCGCAAAGTTCAAAGAAACTTTGGCCCAAAATGCCTCCCAGATCGCTGGAAATGGCACTTCTCATGCCTATTTACCTCATATAAATAGAGGAAACACTAGCAATATTGTAAACATAAATATCAAAGAATACCAAAAATATGCTCAAATGGGGGGGGGGAGGGGGGCGGCTGCCCACTTCGCCCCCTTGGCTACGCGCCTGATCGTTTGCGATATGACGGTGACAACCGAGTCCAGTGGTATACTGGGAACTCAATCGCCTCAAAATATTAGATATATCATTTATGGTGGACACCAGACTTATATCATGAATTCATGATTTGAACGACATGATACCAATAAAATCATTTTATCTATATAAAGCGCAGGATATTGAATTGGTAAACTGGGCAGTATGAGTAGTAATCCAGCGACTAACTCTGTAAATAAAGAATAAATGTGAAAATCTTCCCCACTTAGTGGCTAACCTTGCACACATGTTTTGCTATCCTTGTGTAAACTTTTTCGTTTATATGCCACTGAGGACCATACAGATCACGACTTTCTGGCAGATCTGCTCACCCCCTCCCGGCCCAAACCGGCCCAAACCGAAACTGAAAGTTGTCCTGTACGCTTATGTTAGTTATGTTATGTAAGTTACCCATATGAAAGCAAGAAAAATATCTAATATCACCTCCCTGATTAGTCCTTGTCAAACATTAGTTTACTTGCTGCTTCGCTAGTAAAGTTAGACATCATCCTCTTGAGATGAGGTGTGGAACTTTGATATTTTCGAAAGAAATTTTTCTTTTGCTCCTCCAGCCACTTATCAACATAATAATTATCCACACCTTCATCTGCAATAGCTAGGAAGTCAGACTCAACATCAGGGAGAACAGCAAAGAAGGTATTACAGTTTGCTTTCACTTCTGGTCCATTCTTCTTCATCATCTCGTAATGAAATTTCATTTCATTTCTTATCGTACTGGTCGAGTCGATTTGTAAGTACTCAAGATCCTTCTCAATGTCGGAAAAGAAAGCGGCTGTTTCCTGAAGGCCATCCATAAACTTCGCGAGTGCGGGTACGGTAGTGTCTGTGACAATCCGTAAAGCGCCTGTATTTACTGAAAATTTAGAATCCCTCGCTTCATGGACTCTTCTGCTCTTTTCCCCCAAAAGTTCAATCGAGAAAACCTTTGATGCTATTAACCATTCTATAAGAACTAATCCGTTTGCCCCTAAAGCAAGTAGGCTTCGACTATTTGAGGATGTCACGTCAGAAAGCACAACATAATTGATACAGAAGAGAGCGCAGTATTTACCAAATTTCCTCATCCACGTACTTGTTATACCCAGTTTCTCAAGGAAATCCGAACCTTTAAGATGAAAATTTTGCATTTCGCTTTGTTTTCCATATTCATCTAAAATGATATTTACTTGCCTCTCTCTATCTTTAAGAGACATTTTGATAGTATCATGTAGCTGCAGTACAACTTCGCAACACTGTTTGTTTCCTCTTACCTCATTTTTAATGTCTCCCATGTTTTCTATCCAGTCGCTGAAATTTAGAGCTTCATAGTAGTCAAAGAATTCGCTGATCGATCGGACAACTGTAACGGCGAAAGGGAGAATGCCCCTTAGGTAGATCATGGCATCTCGTCTTGTCTGATCTCGCAGCTCGTTGAATCTTAAACCAGTGCTTGAAATCGAACTCATGGCCTTTTCCGCATAAAGCGTTCTCATGCTCCTTGAAAACCCACGCATATTGGTGGGTGTTTTATTCAACGCAGAGATAAGTTTTTGTATAGTTTTTTCGGGGTCTGCCATCTGGGAAATACAATGTAAGAACATTTATTTAGGACAGTTAGTGCTACTTACAACTTACTTGACGAAGTGTGACTTGAATTTAACAGGTTAAGTATATCTTGCAAGTAAATAACATCTTGCAATACTCTGACCGTGGCATAGCTGGAGGTAGCGTTGCAGAGGAGACCCTTCACCCAACCTCCTTCCCGCCATCCTCTTTTGATTGTTTATTTTGAAGGCTTTTCGGCATACATGGATAAGGCTGTTTTACAGTACCCCACCCTGCACTGCCCTCAAAACTGTACTTAGCAAATCATTGGAGTGTCCGATTCTAAATCGTTATGTTAGATGTTAGAGTGTTAGACCAGACTGGTATGTCCTCCTCAAGCCCGCGTATAATGACTTGCTTCTCATCTGCTTAGCCATTGGATCATCAGTAACCAAATATGCAATCCGCAAGATTTACTTTAAAGGGAGAATGCAGTCACCCCAATAAAGAATTGTATAGTAGACTATCCTATTTCCTGAATGGCTCTTGAGAATCTTGTGACAGTATTTTTCTCACTCAATTGTAAAATTTACAAGGAGCAACTGCTTGGTTTACCTTGCATATGCAATATTTATGTCCTAAAATATTATGAAAGATACTTGGAAGAGAAATAAGAAGAAATTTGTGACATTTAGCTATTGTTTCAAAATAAGTTTGGGGCGACTGCTTTTGACCTTTAACAGACCGCTTTCAGTTTACTCCAAACCATCATCGTGCCCAAAAAGTTAACAAAGTTTGACCAAATTCGCATGTTAACAGTTTGTTGACAGCGGGTGTTTTTTTTTTTTAAAGGATGTATTAAGAAGGAACCCCTCCCTTAATCAAGTTTTACCTATACCACTTTCTCACATCTGCCGTTTCCATTCGCAGATAACACTGTTTAAAAGGACAGCTCTGGGCTACGTACAGTTTAATGTTGTGTTCATGGTGGAGTACGGGACGGGGGATGGGGGTCGGGGTTGTGCAGGGCTGTACCATGTCAGCTGCTTAAACGGAAAATGTTGGACGGCCTTATTTAAACCTTTTCATGGTACCTTTGTAATCAGTACTAAATGGTCCCCTTGAAATTCGTAGGCCAATGCCAACAGTCTCCAGGGTTCCCTGTTGTTTCAACACCTAACCCCTCCCGATCTGACCTAAGAGGGTCATGATCGAGATGATAACCCCAGGGAAAAAATGTCCATTTTCGTTTTTTTTTTTCACACTAGGTGAGATGAAGCGTCAGGCGCACTGTTCAGACATATGTAACGTCACCGGGACACTTGACATAAAACACCACAGGCATTCTGGTTATGCTGTTTGCGAGAAATGGCGGTCGCCGATGACAAACCGGATATCCGTCGCTCAATTGACTATCTTTGCGTTAAACTACGGATTTTGAATACCCACTTGAGGTCCTATAAGCCTGTATCCTTCCCGAAAGGTCGGACCTGAGTCACCCTACCCTCATAGTCTGGGCTACTCGAGTGTTCGGACTTAAGGAGCTGATCAACCTCGGGGGGCCAGGCCCCGGACAAATTGAAATCGGTCCAGGCCTTAGTAATTGTTATGTACATCCTACAGGCATAGTTTTTCAGAATATATCTTTACGTTTTACTATAGTTTACAGCGTTTCGTTAAAAAGACGTTACTAATCGCTACTAGAGATGCATGTCAACATTTTATTTAACTGTGGTGTAGTTGTGTCGAGCTCGTATTGTATTCGGATTTCCTCTATCCTTTTATCGAGCCATTCGTCTACATAGTTTCTGTGTGTACTAGTATCACGAATAGCCAGTAAGTCAGTCTCTACTTGTGGTATTATTGCGTGGAACCCTTTGCAGTCTTCGTGGATCCTCGACGCCATTTTTTTCATAATTTTGTAGTGATTTTCTGGATTATTTTCACAGTCGGCATCCCTAGTTGATTCGGCCCTATCAGCCTTGGCCTGAAAAGTAATGAGTTGTTGTTGCATGGCACTGAAAAACCCCGCCGTCCTGCCGACGCCGTTAATGAACTGACTCAGCGCAGGGATCAGGGTGTCCCGAACAAGAACAAGAGCCGCCTCATTTATACTGCATTGTCTGTCCTTTGCAGCAGCTACTGCCATACTAATTTCAGCAGCTCCAATTAGAAGATAGGGTACAGCAACAGGGATTGAACTTTCGTGAAGTAGCAGAGCGCATGCCCACTGGTGCCCTATACCAGCCGTTCTTTCGCAAAATTCCTTTACTTGCTTATATTCTTTTGTTACATGGTCAAGTTCGCTCAATATGACTCTTGCTTCATCTTCTCTTTTCTTTAGTGGTATCATAAGAGATTTATGGAGCTCTATCAAAACAGAACAACAGTCCTTATATCCTTTCACCTCTGTGATAATGTCACTGAGACTCTCTAGCCATTCTTTGTAATCAAGATGCTCGTAATAGTCAAAGAAATTACTAATGAGACGCACGAAATATGTACACAAGGGAAGTATCTTTTTCGAGTAAACCATAGCATCTTTTTTCATTGAATCGCGAAGTTCGTTAATCTGTGTTTCACTTTCTGATTGAGAGCTGACAGCGATTTCGGCAAAAAGCATTCTCAGACCTGTCGAGAATATCCGTAAATCCTTAGGTATATTCCTCAGATTTTCTGAAAGATTTGTTACGGTATTTTGTGTGTCGGTACTGTCAGCCATCTGTTGATCAAATGGAAAAACTGTATTTAAAGTTTGCTGCCCATTGTATGAAAGTGATTGGGGAATTAATAGCTCTTGCAAATTATTGCATTTTAAATTTTTGATAATTCGATAAATACACTAAATTTGAATACATAGTGTACTGTAACGTCAGTCCGTTTGGTACAGTTAAGGGAAGGTATTTTCAGGCCTGGATTTGTGTTGATTCGACACGTAAAAAAGGAATTTTTCATCCATTTAGTGAGAAAAAGTACATTATTGTTTGATGTATTGAGATAATATTATAGGCATATATTTTATCACAGTCACTCGTTGAACCTTGCATACTTTTAAGGAAAACCCGAAAGTCATTGTTCCTGAATTTCCAGTGTAATTACCTACGCATTACAGGAGGAGCACTTTGAAGTTGTACGATATTTGTTTTTTTGGCGCCCGAGAGTCATCACCACACAAAGTTCGCTTAGAAGTAATGACAGTGCTCAAATTTGCTTGAAATATTTGACGTGTGAGATACACTTACGAAATATCTTTTGAAACAAGAAGACAAATAGAGGCATATCTGTGTATCTACAGGGCCTATATGTCGGCCCGTCACCCCGGTTGCATTTCCAAGGTCCGCCGTGTTGCACGGCTGTTGACATCTCCAAGGATTTGAAAGATCGAAAAGGAGAAAGGAGCCATTTTACAAACACCTATATCTGACACTGTAGAAGGTCATGTCGTCCAAAAAATATAGGCCTGCAACGTTACTATAAAATGGTTTCAACAATTTGAACGCAACAAATGAGGTTTTAGTGGGCTTTTGAAATTGTAAAAAAAAATCGTGAAATTTGCTTCATAAAAAGTAAATGCCTACTTTAATATCAATGTATTCTTTTCTTGACAGCTCTCTACAATAGCGCGTGTTAAGGTCTTGTCGAGTGGTGAAATTGTCTTGCGTGTTTGGAAAGGTTTACTGCAGTGTTGTGAAATTGATGCACGATACCAAACGTATCTGAAAATGATGTTAAGTCGCAGAAGTACAGTTTTTTTTAGTTAATTAGTTAGTTAGATGAAGTTTAACGCCACATCAACACAAATGTGTTATATAGTGTCAAGCAAAGTTAAAATACAGTGCAAGTCCTTCCCTTTAGTCGCCTCTTACGACAGGCGGGAAATACCGTGGGTATATTCTACAACCCCCATCCCACAGGAGGCTACAGTTTTTTATGCATAAATCTAGCAGAAGGAGCGTTTATTGTGATTAACCATAATACATACAGTTATACCATGGAACTATTCAGTAGCTCCATGGTTATATTCTGATGTACCAGTTTTATGACAGCATCACACCAGAGTGAACGGTGCAGAGGTATTGCATGCATGGACGTCATCAGTAGACGGCATCATACATCATAACGGTATAACGGTATATGTCAATGCGTATACGTTCAAACGTACCGGGGCTCGTAAGCACGTTAATGTATCATAGGTTTAGGCTGTCCAGTGACGTATGGAAGATATCTAAACCGATATATATATATATATATATATATATATATATATATATATATATATATATATATATATATATAGGTAAAAATAAAGTAGTAAATAGTGCTAAAAGTTTGTGAAAAATTCCACGACGTTTCGGGTTTAAACCCTTCATCAGGTGGCAAAAATGCAACTGATCGTTGACACGGCCAAACGTACAATTTAAAAAATACACAATAAAATTGGGCACGGTAAACCTCGGCTAGGAAAACAGACAGTGTTAAGTGGTTACCACAAGTCAAAAAAATGCAGGAATTGCTGCGTTATAACAGTTCAAGTCTAACGTTCAGACCATGTGGGGACAGGGTTCCAAGTTTCATGATTAGGCGGTTTTCGGCAGCTAGGCGGTCATGATCGGAACCTCGACACGAGATGGCCGCCGAAACCATCAAGTCACAGATCGAGCATGTTGACGGGGGATTGAAGTGGGTGGCTACCGGGAACCCTGGGAGGTTTTGTTTGATTGACCTCAGGTGCTCGGTGACTCGGTCAGCAAGACGACGTTTTGTTTCTCCCACGTACAGTATATTACAGCGTTTACATACGAGAACGTAAACAACATTGGCTGAAGTACAGGTAAAATGCTGATGAACGTTAAACCGGTTGTTGTTGGGACCTACAATGGAAAGGTTTTTGTCATAACTGACCACCGGGCAAGTATTGCATCTCCCACGGTTGCAAGGAAAAGTTCCTGGGGTGTCAGGCACTACTGCTTGAGGTTGAGAGGCACGGACCAAGTGCTTAGATATGTTCTTTTCAATTCTGAATGCCGTGATGGGGGGATCAGGGAAATGGTCACGGGTGGATGGGTCATGACGGAGGGTCTCTACATTCCTGTAAATGGCACGTACAATGGGGGTTACAGATGGGTGAAAGGATAGAACCAACGGGATACGTCTGGTGGGTGTATGGTCAGTTTTTGGGGCAAGGGCAGCGGCTCTATCAATTCCTTGTATGCGTTTCAGGGCATTAGAGAGCACTCTTTGTGGATACTGGCGTTGTTCAAAGAAAGAAATAATCTGCTTGGAAACTTTAGCAAAATCCTGGTCGTCGGAACAAATCCTTCTGGCCCGTAAAAGTTGTCCCGTTGGTTCTATCCTTTCACCCATCTGTAACCCCCATTGTACGTGCCATTTACAGGAATGTAGAGACCCTCCGTCATGACCCATCCACCCGTGACCATTTCCCTGATCCCCCCCATCACGGCATTCAGAATTGAAAAGAACATATCTAAGCACTTGGTCCGTGCCTCTCAACCTCAAGCAGTAGTGCCTGACACCCCAGGAACTTTTCCTTGCAACCGTGGGAGATGCAATACTTGCCCGGTGGTCAGTTATGACAAAAATCTTTCCATTGTAGGTCCCAACAACAACCGGTTTAACGTTCATCAGCATTTTACCTGTACTTCAGCCAATGTTGTTTACGTTCTCGTATGTAAACGCTGTAATATACTGTACGTGGGAGAAACAAAACGTCGTCTTGCTGACCGAGTCACCGAGCACCTGAGGTCAATCAAACAGAACCTCCCAGGGTTCCCGGTAGCCACCCACTTCAATCCCCCGTCAACATGCTCGATCTGTGACTTGATGGTTTCGGCGGCCATCTCGTGTCGAGGTTCCGATCATGACCGCCTAGCTGCCGAAAACCGCCTAATCATGAAACTTGGAACCCTGTCCCCACATGGTCTGAACGTTAGACTTGAACTGTTATAACGCAGCAATTCCTGCATTTTTTTGACTTGTGGTAACCACTTAACACTGTCTGTTTTCCTAGCCGAGGTTTACCGTGCCCAATTTTATTGTGTATTTTTTTAAATTGTACGTTTGGCCGTGTCAACGATCAGTTGCATTTTTGCCACCTGATGAAGGGTTTAAACCCGAAACGTCGTGGAATTTTTCACAAACTTTTAGCACTATTTACTACTTTATTTTTACCTACCTACTTCTAAGTGCTACGCAGTACTTTGACCTTATATATATATATATATATATATATATATATATATATATATATATATATATATACTTAACAAAGTAAACCAGTCAATGGTAGAGTGCTCAACCTATGGAGGGAGCTTGAAAGGTTGTGCACGACTATAGGACTACAAGGCAGCTTTACAGCACTGCTTCGTAAGGGCCCAGTGTAGTAGGTCCTCACTCTTCAGAAGCCTGATGTAGATTGGTGTCAACAAAGGTTTGGCATTGTTTTGTACGTGCCCGTTTTTAACTGTACATTGGGTGTCGTGCTCGTCTTTTGAAGCACGGACACGACCAATCCGAGTGAACAAAGATACGTTACCTATTTAAATAATTGCACAGCAGATGTTTATTTCTGTGTCTGCCGGAGCTTATGAGTTCGTTTCTCTTGTTAAGAGTGGCTAGAAGGAAGGTTTGTGTATGATGAAGAACTTTTCTTCTAGGCAAAGGTTGCAAGTTTTAGATGATGTAGTGTAGGCACGGGCTTTTCTTATAAATTTCCACTTCACAGTGTGCTCGACAGTATCCTTTAGCTGCTAAATGAATTCGCTGAGTTTAGTTGCATTTCTTTTGTCTTTGTGATTGAAGCTGGACTTGTATGCAGTGTACATAGTTTTGAAGGCGTTTTCTGTTAAACCAATGTATGATTCTTCTTTGTTGTTGTCGTGGGGTGTTACGGTGGCCTTGTACACTATGTTATCGGCGAGGCAATTACCCACCAGTGGGCATTGGGTTTGCGCCCTGCAGTTGCAGTTGTTTTGCGTTGTTGTTTGTGTATTAGGTCTATGTTTTGTCAGTATGTGTTTGTTGTGCGCTGATATTACTTGGTCCATGTTTGCCATGCAGCTGTAGCTCAGTTTTACCGTATTTCTGTTGAGTGATGGATGTAGTTTGTGTTCAGGTGGGAAACAGTTGCTTAAGAGGTTGAAAAACTTCCTGTCAATGTTGGTGGTGACATTGCCGCTGAATGTGGGGTTGAACCAGGTTATGTTTCTGGTGCGCCTCCGTTTTGTGGCCCTGGTGTGTTGACTGGTGTTAGGCGATTGAGGTTTGTATTAAGGTGGTATCCGTAACCGCTCTTTCGTAGTGCTGCTTGGTATATGGGTGCTGTGGTATTGAATTTGGTTTCAATACGATACTATATATATATATATATATATATATATATATATATATATATATATATATATATATATATCAATTGAAGGTAGCTCTGGTAAACAATGTGCGTCTATGCACCAGCAATATATATATATATATACATTGCTGGTGCATATATATATATAATATATATATATATATATATATATATATATATATATATACCCGAGAAGAAGTCCAGTGCAGTAATGAAACGTTTATTCACAAATTTTCGGACGGCAAAGCGTCCTTCTTCAGGTCAAGTACTAGTTTACAATAAAACCAAGACCACTACACAAGCATTTAAAAACGGAGAAAATAAACACAGAGAAGAGCGAAAGCTCAAGTACACGAGAAGTTAAAAGCTAATCCTAAAAGACACAATACCAGACAAAGTAAACCAAGAATACTCAAAAGAAATCCTAAGAACTTAAGACCTGGATAAAAAAGCCTAGAATACCAAAACGCAGGAGACAAGAATAAAAACTAAGAAGGCGCCTGGGAACCCAGCAAAAAATAAAAACCTATGGGAGGCCAAAAGAAAAAAAGGGGGGGAAGGGAAAGAAACAGAATTAAAAAAAAAATTATACATATAAAAATAAAAAATAAAAATTAAATAAAAAATACAAAAAAAAAATAAAAAAGGGGAACAAGATATTTCAATAGCAAGTAAAAGAAAAAGGAAAAAATAAAAGAAAAGCAAAATGAAATGAAAAACAAATCAAAAAGGAAGTAAAACCTAACGATGAAAAAGGTTGAAAAATTAAAGGCAAGAAAAAATAAAAAACAGCAAATAAAAACACAACTTAACGAACGTTCCTAAAATGCTTATTCTGGCAGTAAAAACCATCATCCATACTAAGTCCCTTAGGGGTTACAGTGTCCAGTTTCCAGATCCATTCCCTTTCTTTAGCAGTTAACAGTTTTTCCAATGCCCCTTTGTCACGATCAACTTTGAAAATACGATCAACAATCTGAACCTTAAATGACTCACAATTATGAAAAATAAGATGATCATAAAGAATTTTTGAGTCTAATTTGTTTGATGTACCAGCCCTATAAAGTCTAAAATCACTCTTGTGCCCATTAATCCTTAAACGAAAATTATTAGATCTACCCACGTATTGCAACTGACAGACAGGACATGAAATAACATAGATAACCCAGAGTGAGTCACAAGTAGTAGAAGAGTTCTTACATTTAAAATTCTTACCAGAGGAATTACTCATAACAACATCAGAGCACACAAGCAAACCACAAATTTGACACCTGTTTTTGGCACAACAACGGCAAGGATCAACGGCCATGTTCAAATCAACTCTGCTAGGGTCCAAAAGTTTAGCCCGACATAGGGACCTTTTAAGATTGGGAGGCTGGCTAAAACTCATAACTGGGGCAGCAGGGACAGCTAACTTCAATCTATCCGACTGATGCAGGAGAGGTAAAAACTTGGTGAGAATCCCCTTAATGTCAGGTAAAGCGGGATGGTACTAAACGGTGAAAAACAAAGGCTTTCCTTTAGAGATTTTAGGGGTCATAGGGGTAGTGAAATTTTTAAAGGCCCGGTCCACTTGTTGTTGAACCCTCCTCCTATTATAGCCCCGCCTTACAAGGTAGTCACTCAATTGGCGACACCTTTCACGCGCTGTCTCAATACTAGAGCAAATTCTTAAAATCCATAAGGCCTGACTGTAAGGAATAATGCGTTTAGTATGGCTTGGGTGGCAACTAGTAGCTAGTAAAAACTGATGAGTATCAGTAGGCTTAGTATAAAGGTCAGTAACGATCCCACCATCCTGGGAGGTCGATACCTGTACATCAAGAAAATGAACTGAACTTAGAGAATAGTCACACGTAAATTTAATACAAGGATGGGCACTATTAATGAATTCAAGAAAGTGCATCAATTTATCCCTGCCGTGAGTCCAAATCATAAAAATGTCATCGATAAAACGAAACCAAACTTCTGGTTTAAAAGATGAAGCTGCCAGTAAATCACGCTCCAAGATCCCCATGAAAATATTTGCATAAGCCGTTGCCATTTTGGCCCCTATAGCAGTTCCCGAAGCTTGAAGGAAAAATCAGAATTAAATTCAAAAACATTTCTTTTCAACACAATTTCACACATATCACAGATTCCATTGACAGACGCCCTCGGTACGTGGCGTTCCGAAAGAAAGGTGCGAAGTGCAGAAATACCATCATTGTGAGGTATACTTGGGTTAAGGGCCACAACATCAATGGTAACCAGGAACGCGTCCTGGGGAATGGGACCAAGCCCACGGACTTTACGAATAAAATCCTCTGTGTCCTTAATATACGAAGGTATGGATGGGATGAACGGTTGAAGGAAATGATCAACAATTTCGGACAAACCTTCTGTCGCCGAACCACAGGCTGAGACTACTGGGCGACCGGGAACTCCAGGTTTATGAACCTTCGGAAGTAGATAAAATCGGGCTGGTCTAGTCTCCGTTCTTATAGCAAATTTAAACATGTCCTCGGTAGGGATATCAGCACGGTACAATTTGCCCGCCAAGGCCGCTATCTCCGACTCAGTCATCACTTAGCACGGCTTCAGAAACACGTTCATACACCTGGGGGTCATCAAGTTGCCGATACCCCTCCTTAATGTATAAATCTCTATCCATAACAACAACGGCAGAACCCTTATCAGCCTCACGAATCACAATATCACAATTAGCTTTCAAGTCACTACGTGCAGCACGTTCATCTACGCTTAAATTGGAAAAAGCACGTTGTTCAGGTGCATAAATGATCTCATTGGTGATAACAGAAGCGTAAGCATCTAGAAACTTGTCCCGGTTAGGAGGAGGACTCCAGGTAGACTTCTCCCGAAACTTAGCAACACTGTTGTCAAAGGCTTTATCACTTTCTTCATCACTGTAAAAGAATTCTGAAAGCCTCAAATTCCGTTCAAAAGTTGAGATACTCTCCCTGAGAGAAAGGCGATCCACACAGGGGGGCATGGGAGTGAAGTTAAGTCCTTTCGAGAGAAGCCGAAGTTCGTAATCAGAAAGTTGCAATTTCGAAAGATTAATGACATTAAAGAAGTCATCATCACGCAGAGTAACCTGTACGTTGAGCTTGTGTAGGTAACCAGATTGAGGTTCCACATGTTGTTCACCACACTCCCTCGCAACAGCCCTTGAAGGGTTTGTTTGTGTCACAACAGGCTCTGAAGACGTAACAATGACGCCATTCCCAGGGTCGCTCAGAGAGCCGATAGATGTCTCTGGAAGGGTAGATAGTTTAAAAGTGGTGGTAATCCCGCCTCTTGATTGTTCCCGCCGCAGAATGGTGTTAAAGTCTGCATTAGGAGGCACTATGGAGGAGTCACTACTCCTGTCTAGCGTTCCCGAAAGGGTTCCACTACCCGAAGTACATGACGCCGTGCTGCTGGAAAAGTTCACAAGTCTCTGAGGGAAATCCAAAGGTTTCACAAGTTGCGAACCACTCTTCGACATAGAGCGAGTTACCCGTTTAGTAACTTCGATGGACCGATCTCTAGTAGCCTTAAGAGTCTGAGGAACCATAGCGGGATCTACAAAGGTATAAGCGTCCGACAAATGGGGACCAGTCTCAGATTGATCCCACCAATCTAGAGCATTGACTTTGGGCCTGTTAAGGGACTTTATCCAAGGAGACTTCCTACATTTCAAAAGTTTGACCCGATGCCGATGTTCAATACCCGATTTAAAGGCAGAAATAACATTAGCATGCTTTTATAGTGGTCTTGTGTGCTTTTGTAGTGGTCTTGGTTTTATTGTAAACTAGTACTTGACCTGAAGAAGGACGCTTTGCCGTCCGAAAATTTGTGAATAAACGTTTCATTACTGCACTGGACTTCTTCTCGGGTATATATTTTGTGTCCTGTTGTGATGCCTATTACGTTTACTTATATATATATATATATATATATATATATATATATATATATATATATATATATATATATATATATATATATATATATAAGCCTACTAAAAGTAGAATCGACGTGTACTCGCTTATATGAAACAAACAAAAAGAGACAAGAAACATGTCATTGTTGACAAGAGGAGTACAGTGATTTAATATATAAAAATATATTTAATATTGTTTAATATATAATATATTAAATCACTGTACTCTTCTTGTCAACAGTGACATGTTTCTTGTCTCTTTTTTTTTTTGTTTATATGTATATATATATATATATATTATTTATTTTTAGGAAAATATCCAGTTCTTATAGTGAAGTATAATAGTAAAGAACCTATCTGAGAGGTATTTTTGTGCGTGTGAAATACTGCATACAGTATAACATGCTCTGAGATTTCCCCGGCCTTGGTTGTTGGGACATTTAAAGAAAATGCATGGCATGCTGAACATGCGTAGAATCTGACACCATGGGATCAATTATTACCTATTACCGATTCAATTACAGAAGCAAACTTGAGGATAGGCATTTGTCGACAAATATGCAAGCTCCGTGAAGTAAGGATTTTTCATGTATCATTTTGCGATTTTGACTCTACTACCATATCTACAGTGTATGTTCATTGTTTCATAGAAAATTTATACCCTGAGAAAGAAAACACAACTTCGGAAATCTTTAGCTGGTCTGGGGTACTACGAAATTAAACGAGACAATAATTCTGAGAAGCTATCACCATGTAAAGACTTATGTTGAAGTTCATATTCTATAAAGCAATTTGAAGACTCACTTCAGCTTGAACATTGCAAGTATATTTATGGTAAAATTATTGAAGAAATATCTTAAAAAAAGCTTCCTTGGTAATTAAAATTAAGTTCTGATTTGAATTGCACCAGCATGCACCTGTATATTTGGTATTAATTCACCAGTGTGTTTTTTAATGGTTAAACTTATATATAATTATCAGTGGGGTCATTGGACCAAGCCACTCCCACTAATGCAAAATTTTTTTAGTTCCTAAAATACGTAAATTTTCTAACACAAATTTTACTTCAAAGGTAGCATATGTGGCGCCAGATTGCATGTATGGACACCAAATTTTTCAAAAATTTTCAAAGGGGAGGGTACCTTATACCCCTCCCCCATAATACATGCCCCCAACCCCATGCGAGAAATACAAAATATTATAATCAGTATGGATATGTACAATAACATATTAAACGCGCGTGGGGCACGCGAAAATTTTTGTTATATTTTTCGGGAAAGTCGTTACAGCCCCCCATCCCCCCCCCCCCATCAACTTGGGCTCCTACGCCCATGCAACCAGTTAAGAGTTATATGCCCTTTTTGGTACTCTACAGAACTACAAAGTTGAAGTCATACTGTGCTATTTATATGCTTACATTTCATACTGTGCTAGTTACACGTATACGTTTCATACTTTGCTATTTATATATTCATATATACTGTGCCAGCTTATATGTTTGTTTCGTACTGTACAATTCATATGATTACATTCCATACTGTGCTAGTTATATGTTTACATTTCATACTGTGCTGATCGTATGTGAACATTCCATACTGTGCTAAGTATATGTAAACATTTCATGTTGTGCCAGTATATTTGTTTACATTTCATACTGATCTAATTATATGGTTACATTTCATACTGTGCTTGTTGTATATTAACCTTTCATATTGTGCTAATTATTTGTTTACATTTCGTATTGTGCAAATTGTATGTTTAAATTTTATACTGTGCTATTTGTAAACATTTCATACTGTGCTAATTATATGTTTACCTTTCATAATGTGAAAATTATATGTTTATATTTTATCCTGTTGCCAGTTATAACATTGACAGCTTGTTTGTGGTCCATGCTTTTTATATGAATTATTTTAACTTAGTCGAAGCAATCTTTGCCTTTAAAATAACATTCCATACTGTGCTGATTATATGTAAACATTTTATGTTGTGCTAGTTAATTGTTTACATTTCATACTGTGATCAATAATATGATTTTTACACTGTGCTAACTATATGGTTATATTTCATACTGTGCTTGTTGTAAGTTAACATTTCATATTATGCTAATTACATGTTTACACTTCATACTGTGCTAATTATATATAAACATTTCATACCGTGCTAGTTGTTTGGTTACATTTCATACTGTGCTAAGTATATGTTTTCATTTCATACTGTGCAAATTATATGCAAACATTTCGAACTCTGCTAGTTGCATGTTTTCATTTCATACTGTGATAATTATTTGTAAACATTTCACACTGTGCTTGTTACATGGTTACATTTCATATTGTGCTTGCTGTTTATTAACAATTCATACTGTGCTAATTATATGTTTACATTTTATCCTGTTGCCAGTTATATGTTAACATTGACAAATTGTTTGTGGTCCATGTTTTTTATATGAAATTTTTTAAGTCGGAGCAAACTTTGCGTTTAAAATTGTAAATGTAATGAAGCAACAAAGAGTAAAAACATTAAGTAAACGACGTCCTGGTTGTTCCTGAGTTTCGATATGTCCGTTTCTGTTGCAACAGTAAGCAGCTGTTTGCAATATACTGATGAGTGGTGTCAATTTTCGATGCTACTGCAATCATACACATCAAAATATTTTGCTTTGGTTTTGAGGTATGATATTTCGCATTATTCAGAGGCTCATCATTTACAAAATAAAAGTTGTTTTGAGGTCACAAATTGACAAAAGTTTGCTCATTCTGTATGTTGTAGGAACTATGTGACTCTTGCTCTATATTTGAAAATATGTCAGTTCATTGAGATATTATCTACTACACTAGGCACCCGCCATTTGCCACACTGATGCCTTTCAATAGGCAGTTGTGATGTCACAAGCCACAACAGCTTGGTCATTTTTCTGTTGCTGCCAACATGCACATTATGATTTCTAACATTTCTTATTACAACAGGGGTCCTCCATTTGAAAAAAAGATCATTTTTGGGTGTTTTAAATTACATCACTATATCTTCGTGAGATATGACATTTTATTGACATGTGATAATCTATTACAAAAGGGATCCACCATTCTGTGAAACATGTTTTCGTATCACAATGCGACAACAACTTACCCATTTTGGCTGTTATTTCAAATCACATAACCATATCTTGTTCTTGAAATATGACAATTTATTTGAATGTGATAACCTTTTATTTTTTATAATAGGCGTCCGCCATGGTGTCTTGCAGAAAAGCTGCTATAATGCCAGAAAACCTACAACAACTTGATTTACCCGATACACATACTGTACATGCTATGAAAATTGGCTGCTTGATTATATTTTCTAGGGTTCGTTTATCTCGGTTCTTCATAATATTGTAATTGTGTTCTTTGATTCGTTCAGATTTACTGTAACGTTCCAAAGTTATTCATGTTTAAAGATAAAACTTTAGTGTAATGGTCTTGCAATCCGTAAACTTTGATTTCTATACAAGGAAATATTTGTTGAAGGAAATAAAGGCATTTTATATAAAGAGATAGAAGTTGCGGATATTTAACTTACTAAACGCGGCCGGATTTTACCCTAGAGGAAAGAAAAATCCAATGGGATATTATTTCAATAAGTGGACTTTTCAAGCCCTAGCTTGAGCTTTTGTATCGTGTGTCAAACTGGTTAAAATATCGTCACTGCCTGCTCTGACGTGTTATTTCTTATGCTACAAGACTTGCAAGTCTGATCAATAAATGCTATTGGGACTGAAATTCAATAAACCGCACAAAATATTTTATATGAAGGCAGTCATTTTATCTATTGGGAATTACCCTACACATGTGTATAAAAAATACAACATTTACAAAATTGACATGCAAAAATACCAGGTCAAAGTGAAATCTTGCATGGTTGTGTGAAAAGAAACTAGGCTGTGACACAATTCTAACCATTGACACACTTTAATGAGTATATCCTTATTAAATGAGAGGAAGGTGAATTAACTAAACAAGGTTTTGGAATACAATCAAGTTTGCCCGTTTGTTTGGAATTTATTATACTTTAGAGGAAGCGTTGCAGAAGTAGGGAGAAAATACCGTCACTCAAACTTACGAAGGTTTTCTGTTTGTTCTAAACTTATGCTAGTTAATGTTTTTTTTTAATTCTTTGTATATTATTAGTATTGGAGAACATCCCGGTAACTATTTGTTAAAACTGTAGCTCGGTCCAGTCAATCGTATCAGGATCCATTTAAATATTTATGAACGTTGAAGTAAAATAAGGGAATGTGTGTAAGATATTGTACTTATGTCGCATCATGTGGTGTTCCAAACTTATCAGCAAAGAATTTAATTTTTATGAATAGATGAATTTCGTTAGAGAGTGTGTTTCTTTTCAGGCTGCTGTTGAAAATAGTATTGTTTCAGAGAGCAAACATTTATTTAAAAAAATGCAGCTTCTTTTCAACAGCTGCCGAAAAAAAAAACTGTTTGGCATGTATGGTATGTTTCACATACTCTTTGATCTTTGGACCTGCGACGTCTTTGTTACACTACATAATTCAGCATTGCATGGAATAATGGATTATATCGTTGAAACCTCTAATCTGGTTGAAATGCTGGCGGCTTTTGTACACAAGACAGGTTAAAGCTATATTAAAGGTACTTAAGGGATGGAAAATCTCTCACAATATTTGAACGGTTCAGGTCGATTTATTGGCAATGTAATGTTTACCTACATACAAAATGTGAAATAATAATGGTTCTGGTAATACAAAATCATCAAAACCATCATTCTATATTTCAAATTAATTAAAAAAAAAACGAATAATAGATCGAATAATGGAGATATGTTTATTGATTTAATAACATCCGCGTTAGTTGTTTTGGTGTTGACACGTAAACTAAAATTTACCCGAAATGACCGTCTTTTTCGAGAAATTTTTACAGCAAAAGAAACCTTACAATTCTTATCAAATATTGCACCCCAAGTATCATACTGGTACCCAGAATTTTCTGAAATCCTTTGTTCTTAATGTAACAGGAGGAACGTAACTATCTTATAACGATAAACAGCGGAATACGATTTCAGGAGAAAGAAAATTATACGAATATGACTGATGCCTTATGTAAAGCCCTGCTGCTACGGCATATAGCGTAGACGATGCATTGAAATTGCATTGGGTGGGCGGAACCACGGTCTCTTTAGTTTAATAGTTGCTTAACATCGTCTAACAGAATAAGAATTGCTTACTTTACGAAAGACAATTGTGTTATAGTATACATCTTATAATTATATACAGTATTTTTAGACAAACAAAAGTTCAAATTAGACAGATTTTATTTCACTTAAGGAATAAATGGAGATTATGGAATCAGATATTTTTAATTCAATCTTTGTTAGATGACTCTCTTCAAAGGCGTGTTACGTATATTATCTTCTCTATCTACATTTTTACTCACCGTATGAATCTATCCTTTTATCTTGACAAAATATCCAACAGAAACACTTAAAGAGGCGTATCCAATTTGTAAATCACATAAAAATGGTTATATTCCATGAAAAGAAATAGTTATTTTGGTGTTCTCCTGACTACTGGTACTCGATTGAGACAAAGCGTTTAAGAATGGAAAATTCCCATTGCCTACGACCTGCGACCTGTTAAGTCGGGTAATAACGTTGCACTGGCTTGATGGCATGATGGTCTTCCCATGAAGCTTTGATGGTGGTAATTATGCGAGACTGACATGGCCCGTTTGTCATATGGAGAATATAGGAACAAAGGGACGATTTCTTGTAACTTGTGACTCATGCAGCGTACAAGGCGACGTCATTAACAGTTCCATGTATTATAAAGGAGGGCGGTATGTTTATAGTAAAAATAATTTAATAAAGTTAAGGACGTTTATTAGAAAAAACGAATTGAAGTAGGCATATCTGTTTGGGAAAGAAACTGTTTTCATTCACTTTTGATAATATTTGGACAATGGAGTACTTTGTCAGCAGAAATGGGCGTCATGAATTATTTGGCCTCGACAACCGTATGTAGCAACAGCTTCATCAGCATAATGTATGTGGGCCTTCGTCTGCAGATTAATATACATAAGCATGTTTTTATTATAAATTTCCTTACATGGTGCAAGTCCATATGTAATACGTTCAAAGCTGTATACGACTAATGGCAACTCTCGTAGGAACACAGTCTACCACTGTGATCAGTTCAGCGAAGTCTAATGTTAAGTATGTTTGAAATTACATTGTTTTTTGAACTTAGAGTAAAACAATCTATTTCCTTAATTTTAAAATTTAGAATCGGATGTCTGTGAAATATCAGATGAGCCTATTTTGCAAGATGAGGTATTTTACGTACAAAACCAATTTATTTATGAGGCACAATAAAGGTGTAGGCTACTTATTCAACGAATCTTGGTTGGGCTGCTTACATGTACAATCAGTTTGTCACAGCTAGAAGCCCGTCATGGATTACTTCCCGATTATGTTCATGTTGAAGGCAGTATTCTTTAGTTTGTATTGCCTTGTTTATGCAGGGAGTTGTTATTCCGAATAACAGCTCCCTGGTTTATGAAATGGGAGTCCGATACTAGTGTTACATGTACTGAAAAAGCAAGATTCACAACTACCAAGCGGAGAACATTTCGAGTATGATAGAAAAGTTAAACACAATAAATCCTTTATGGTCAAATTAACTAACAGTCGACCATAGGCCTGGGGTACCTTCCTTAAAATTTCACAATGCACCATATTATACTACTAAATAGTCCCTTCCATTGCTCTGTCAGAGATACAGCTAGTCGGTCCTTAGGTATTACTACAGTATCAGTTAATTTTTTATTTATTAGGAACCTTTTCCTGCATTCTCAGTGTTGCTGGGTGTATGTGTTGTCACGACGATAGAGTGAGTGTGCCATAAGGGTACTTCAGTATATGAACCCATGTATTTCCTTCTATTGTCTGTGAAATTGCAGAGGGTAAGGCTACCATGTTACGATCAACTTGCAAAGGGTCTGAAGAGCCTGTATTATTGGTTCGGTTGCTCTTTCAACATTATTGGCGCGATGAGTATTGAGTGAGATAACTGCTTTTCCCAAATAGTGGCGGACATTAGTAAATTGTGATGAACCTCGGATAATATTTCAACATCAAAACATGATGTATAGATCCTATTACATAACATTGACGCTAAGGATGAGAATAACGCGAAGCCAAGAAATACCGCAAGTACCTTTAAGGCAAAATTTCCCTATCCCAGAAAGTGAAAATTCTCTCATCTCAATCTCCTTTCAGCCCCTCCTCCAATATAGAAAGCAAAAAAGTAAATGTCTCGAGCACTTTTAATGCTGTAATGTTTGATCTGCAAAAATGACTGTCCAATCGAAACTGACTTACATTTGAAGGGCATAGTCTGAATTCACCATAATAGGTGTGAGGTCCCCAATTGTGTGTTACAAGGCACCTGAGATTCTAAACATCGTGTGCGTTGGGGAGAGATTTCACAAGGGCGTGGACGGTGTTAACCTTAGAATTTTGAATAACTGGAAAAAATAATGACATGAATTTTGCCCTGAAAACGTTCTTTTTGCCTAGAAATTCACATTTTTGCACTTTGGGTCTATCGCACCCAGACTCCGACTCTAAAGCCGGGGTCACACTACAACGAATTCGGATCGGATTCCCATCCGATTTTTGTGATTTTTTAATAAAATCTTCTCCATCTCTGGTCAGAAAGAGCCCAAAATTTGCACACCAGTGTAAATATATGATTTGCATCAGAGGTCTATGAAAATAAAATGTTAACTGAATTTTTCGTGACGTCACACCGACAAACAGCTTTTATCGGACACGCGTAGTCCGATAAAAGCTGTCTGTCGATGTGACGTCACGAAACAATTCGTATAAATTTAATTTTCGTAGTCCTGCGATAAAAATCATATTATTACTCAGGCTGGCAAATTTTGGGTTTTTTCGACCCGAAATGGAGAAGATTTTAAGGAAAACTCACAAAAATCGGATCGGAATCCGATCCGAATTCGTTGTAGTGTGACCGGGGCTTTACACCTTATGCAATGACGCCACGCGACGTCATTTTGAGGCAAACAATGAAGCACCCTGTACGCACGACGTAGACTTTGCTCGCGCGTGTAGTGAAGTTGCGCGCGTATCCGACCGGTAGGCAAATCAGCTGTCTGCATTTGTTGGTATAAGTTGCAATGATACGGGCTTGCCTCCATTGGAGGGCTCACTTTCTGTTCTGTGACGTCATATGTATAAGTTCTATGGGCTAAATATATCTATGGTGATGCAGACGCTACTTTTTGCCGTATAAACCATTCCATGTAAAGTGTAGAAGAGAAGTCAATCTCAACGATATCAGAGATCCTCTTAGTCATGCATTATCATTTATCTTCCAGAGTTTTAAAATACCAACTGCATTAAAATAAATTTGGCAACACATTTAGCCATCTCATTGTAATTACCAAGAATATCAGCATTTCTTGAAATTGTATCGTTAAAGGAACAAGTTACTAGCAATAAGGAACTTAATATTTTCCTGTTCAATTTGAATTATGGAATGAAAAGAGTACCATAAAATTTAGTAGGTTCTATGTTGCTAGGATAAACAAACTTTGAAAAAAGCTACCATGAATATTGACCAGCAGTAAGAGTATTACCATATTCTTACAGAATACTGATCATTACACACTTGTGTACATTATAAAGTGATGGGAAGTATACGGGGAAGCAAAAATTAGTCAACACGGTGTCGTAATGTAGAAATAACCTTAGTAACCATCTTTGACTAATTCCTGATCAATTGATCAACTATAATATCTTACAAATTTTGAACTTAGTTAAATAATATATGGCTAATAATTCTTCGTCCAGTATTGTCCTCTTCTGCAATTGTGTCATCATCAGAAATGACTTAGGCTAAACACGAGTTACTAACGCGGTTAGTCTACACCTGATTGTGACTAACTTGCTTTTACAGTATGGCAGAAAAGACAAAGATTCCATGTACATAGATGAAGGCAGAAAATACTTCAAAAAAGTAAGAAAATGAAACTTGTCATTTTGAATGCTTTAAAGTCTCTCTTGAATGTACAAATAAACCATTTTCAAAATACACCAAAATGAAATGAAAGTCTAGAGCATTTCTTCGAGCATTTATTAAAATCTTATTCCAGTGATGCTTTCTGGGTACGACCATCATACAGGTCTATTAAATCAGCGTGCTCTGTTCTTTATTTCAAATGCGTAAAGACTACGAAAGTGAACATCATAATGAGTGATGTGGTTGCACGTTATAACAGTGAAGCACTAGATATGCAGGGTAAATGAGAACTAAGAGACCTGCATTAAAGTAAATTGTCGTTACAGAGGGTTCCATACTCGTAACAAGTCCCTTGGCCCTTGTCCGGCTAACTTAATGGCAAGGATCATCCGTTAGTTTTAGACTTCCATCACATGTGATATGTGTAGTGTGCTAACATGCATAATACAGAGAGTTGTCACTGCACTTGACCTGCTACGGTATATATTTTGTAGATGATTATTACATATCGTTTTGGTATAAGTCAGTAAGTAGTGACGGCGACTACCGGGCCTTTAACATATATTATAAAACTTCCCTTTTATCACATTCCTTCTTTAAACGTTACACGTTCATAATTTTTCAATAAATTTTTATAATTGTTTATCAGGCACCAACGATATTCCATAAAATGCCGAGCTACAGAAAGAGGGACGCGGGACGCATTCTAAGGTCCCATAGTGAGACTGAGGTCAGGCAATTTGGAAAGAAATGTAAATGAAACGGTAAGGTGATGCTTGGTTCTTTTGATAAAACTCATTTTACACATCAGGGCACTGTTTCACAAAGAACTTTGAACAATCTTAAGTTCGATGTCAATAGGACATTGCATGACAGATCAGACTTACGATAGAACGTAATTTATGATGAAACAGGACCTGGATCTTTTGCTTGCTAATGTACTTTTGTCGAAATGATGAGGTGAAGTGCTTCGTCACCTGACGTGCAATCGTAGAACCTATGTAGTGTACAGAATGTGGTGCGAAGTAATAAAGTTAATAATTTGTCGCTACTTACCATTAATCGGTACAGGGATTCTGTTAATAGTCTGTTGCTAAATATCTCCAAACTGTAATGACAATTTAAAGTGTTTCTTTGAATTGGTACGAAGAGAACCTTCTTGGAGGGCATGCGATCAGGTGACCGTATTACTGACTTATGGCGATTGTCTGTGGATTTCGATTTATACCACGTGACCACCAAGTTGTACGTGGCAAGTCAATCCTACCAGGTGGAGCATATTCATGCGGTAAACTTCACGAGAATGCTGCAGCTACCAGACTAGAGAGAGCTCAACCAGAATCATTGGCAAATTTGGAATAACAGGATTTTAGCCAACATGATTACTTCCTTGAACGGAAATATCACCGGAATACAGCTGCACGAAGATGGCTTAGTTTCATTGTCACGGGCGGAAGTTAGGCTACATAATGTGATCCTTTGACCTCTCTAAAATGATAGCAATGTTTAAGACATACAAGTATGCCTAGGCTTAGGTGACATTTTCTTTACGGAAAGATATTCAGTAAATAAATGTGCACTATTTGGTGCTTCAGTAATGTGAGTCTTATAATACAACAGTACAAGTGGAGTCATACAACATTAATGTTTCCCTTCGCAGTCTCATACACAACCATCACTATAACTAGGAACAACATTCAACGTTTGTCCAGATAACAGTAGTGGCCATTAACGTTGAACGCGGAAAGGTGACATTAATGAAATTTTAAGTCAAGATCATGTAGCCTTCAAGCCACTATCGTATACCAGTTTAACGGGGTACATTTTGATGATCTTTGCACTAGCAACTAAGCTAACTCATGGCGATGGTAAGTATTTTAGACTGATTGAAGTGATGAACGTTATCGTGAAGTTCACATTCAGAACTCGACCATATTTTTTCCTGTTCGTGTGGTCTCGGTATTGCTCTAATAAGTCAAAGGCAACATTACTTTTAATTAACTTGATAAACGTCACTGGCAGACAATTTTCAAAGTAAGCAGAAACTTTAACACCGGGGAAAAACGCTGCAAATGCAAAGTGGTACTATCTTTGGTAAAGCTTGGTAAAGCGTTGAACTGATTATATCTTTAGTAATACTCATTATTTAGTGATATTTTTCTATTTTTGGCCGGGTTTCATTGGAAAAAAGTTGCCTAAGGGAAGGGGTGACACCACTATTCTTTGAGATTTTTCTTCTCTAGTTCTCTAGATCTAAAATGTTGCCATCCTTGGTAAAAATTTGAAAAGTCTACACGATTAGAAATTCTACGTATTTACTGATCTCTCGGCATTTGGCATGGCATCCCTACAAGGCTGGTACCCGATGCCGGCGGCTCCCTCTTAGGGCGGGGGGGGGGGGGAGAGCACCGTCAGCTGACGCGTAGCCGTAGCGTATAGGCCTTGCAAGAAAATGAATGGACGAAACCCTTCGCAGATGGAGGAGGGGGAATGGCACAAAGACCTTGTAATTTGCATCTAAAAAATTTCTATTGTTAGATTTCATGCTTTAGTGAAAAAAAAAATTAGATTTTATGAAGAAAGGGTAGATTTGATTACAATTAAAAGGTACCTTACAAGCTCAATTGAGTTAAGCTTATGATTAAAGGTAAGCATGGGCTATTTCAAAAAAGCATGCCTGCATATATGCAAGTGTATTCAAGGTGTGTATCATGTAGGAGGAAGAGGGTACATTCGTCAGGAAGAGTAACTCCTATAAGGGCGTGTCTATGTCCAGGGTCCGGGAACTCCCCGGGAATATTTAGGCAAAAAGGAACCCTTTCATGCAATTTCCCGGGTTTCAGGGCCTTAAAATCATAATAAGGACTGGATTTTTCAGCATTTCAGTATTTTTTCCTCAAAAAGGTCAAATTTCATTTTTGATTTGGAAATCTCAGCGGGCAGCTGTCCCCTTTGCTCCTCCCGGCTATCCCTGATTTCAGGACAAAAGACAAAATTTATGTCATGTTTGTTCTCCAGTTAAGATATATTTCCGGGCAAACATCTTCTGCCCTTGTGAGTCATCTTCCTTTATACAATGCGCTTATGTACTCATATAAAAATTACTAAACTGTTTGAAAGTCAGTGCTAACAAACAGAAAGGGACAGAGGAAAATCAGTTATCAGTTGATATAATTATCGATTTAGACTAGTTGTTGCGTTTCTCTTTTGTAGAATGCCATCAAAGAAGAGACTGTCGATAAACTCCTAGAGGACCTGAAAGATGTGCCAGACAAGATGCGTAATTTTTCCCTGAATATGAGGGCACTATATTCGGATAAGACGGTTGTATCGACATCAAAATACGCAGAACAGTTCAACGGATTCAAGAATGAACTAAAGCGTCAAGCTATGTTTTACATGAATGTATTAAATCCCCTTGGTATTTCCACTGTGCAATCTTTGAAAGATCTATTTGAATATTACGAGCTGTTGGAACTGGATGAGTGGATCTCTAACGTAGAGGATATAATCGATACCGTGGATAGGTACAGGACACTCTGTCAAATTATTGTCAAAGAACATAAAAAGATTTTAGTGCCATTGAAAAAAGTTGAAGATGAAGTTCACACTTTGCTGCCACAAGTCGAAAGTTCAAACAAAGAAATGGAAGACGCGAAAGGAAAATTGATGAATTCTGTTGCATCTAATTACGCATTCGCAGTAGGCGCTGGTTCTGTAGAACCGTCTCTGCTACTGTTCACCTTACCCATAGCCACTGTTATGGCTTTAATAAAGAAGTCTAGAGTAGCAGATCTTGACACCCAATCTAAAGTCAATGATTTTCTTATAGCGACTGCGAGTGAGACCATGATTCCTACCATAGCGTTATTCATTAGTAATGTTGAAGCATTAGCTGGGTTTTTTGAAGTACTTTACCAAGAACTTAACAGCTTAAGCAAGTATGGTGACAGAAGGATGAAGGAAATACATTTTAAAATGATGAGGAGTAAAGCATCTCAGATACAGAAACATTGTAAATGCTTCTTTGCAGTTACACCGCAGTTTGAAACTGATTTGCTTGCTATTCGTGAGAGCGTAGAAGACAAGAGTACGGATGTTTGGTTGGAAGAAAAACAAAAGGCACTTCAAGAAGATCTGTCAGTCAATAACCTGAGAGAATTAACAGAAAGATTGTGCTTACAATAAATAGAAAACTCGTACTCAAACAATCACATCTATATACGTATATATAAAGTAAGTCTGTGAATAATCTGATAGTGTTTATATATATATATATATATATATATATATATATATATATATATATATACATATATCGAAATAGAGGTATACTGTCCGAGTAGAGTGCTCAATGTTAAAAAAACAGAGCTATATGATACATACAGGTTGTACTACACGAATTACATACTATTTTGCTACAGTGTTTCACGCACGTGCGAATGGCACGGCGATCCTCAGGCAAAGTTTACTGCTACTGTTCCTAAAATTTTTCCTAAAATTTCTTTTTTGATATATCCGGAGGCTTTGAACCGTGACGGCAAGTGGAGATAAGTTCGGTTTTTTATTGAGTTTGTTGGTAGAAAGGAGGATTTTGATTAAGCTTCTCATCCATGCAGAGGTCGCAGAGGCCGGATGAACGCCTATGTGTATTTGAGTGCTTGAGTGCCTCCCAGTAGATAGAAAAGCTTTGACCTCCTTTTCTATCTACTTGGAGGCATTAGCGGCTCGCCATAGGGGCACGGGGGGGCATTTGCCCCCCAAATGTTTGCAAAGCATGGTCTTCAATTTTCAAAAAAAAAAAATAATAAATAAAAAAAAACATGTAATTCGAGATGGGTTAGGCCCTCCCTTTTCCTTGAGTGGGCTTAAAATTAAAGGAGTGAATAAATTTCCAATGCAATGCGAAGGTTAAACAAAAGTGCTTTCAAAATGCCATTTTTTCGGCGCGCTTGGCGCGCGTTTTCTCAGTTGCTTGTTTGCTACTACCGTATACATACTTCAGACATCACAAATGGACCTGCCGTTAGTGCGAGCTAAGGTAATCAAAACAAATGATCACCTTATGATATTTGTAATCTGATTAGCGTAGGCATCATAATGTCATTTACAGAGTGTAACGGTAATGCTGGAGTTAAATGCCATAGTTTTGCAGACACTTCAGAGCTTTCAGGGTCATTAGATACACAACCCATTAGCCATATTGATTATCATCCACGACTAAAAGCAGTTTTGCCAGGGTGTCACCTGGCCAGATGAGCATAGGTATCTGTCTACAAAAAGTTGTAACGAGCATGTAGTCTAAAAGTATTGTGTTTCCCATAGAAGGAGAGGTTTCCCTTCCCTTGTCCAAATTGACAGCGCCGTTGGCCCACGAGCGGTCTTATGACTGTCAAATAGCCTGTTATAAGCAAAAGGTTCTCCACCTCTGTGCTAAAGTATATACCGTTTCAACTGATTTAAAATAAACACACCAAACAGTCAATCTAAGCTGAGTGTGATGAGACTTTTGACTAGTGGCCTAGCTATTTGTATATAGGATGACACGTCGTTCTGAGTTAGGGGAATTCCCCTCCCCCTGTAAAAAACTTCGTTTCGGAACGGTACTGAGATCCAAAATACTAGTGCTATCATTTCATCGTTTTCAAGTGTCTTCATGCTCGAAATTTTCGTTAGTTTATGAAAACAGTCCAGAAAACCAACATTTTATGGCTTCTTGGCAAAACTGAAACATATTGTGGCACAATGAAAGAAACAATAAAATATTTAAAGGTGGGGCTCATTTTATACAAATGGATCAAGCCGCTTTGCCCATTTCACCTGGCTCTTACTCCACCCCTATGGTAGTACGGTAGCGATCGGTTCATATGGTTGTATTTATTTTTAAAGTAGTCTTCTCATGACTAACTGCCTGAAATGGTTTGTGAAGAGCTTTTGAAAACTACATGGGGCATCGCTGTAATACATAATAATAACCATACTCCCATAGGCGTAGGAGCCAGGGGGCTGGGGGCTGCAGCTCCCCCAACAAAATATTTTTGTGAAAATTCGGGCAATATTCTGAGAATTTTTCGGGCACCTACTGAAAGAAAAATAATGCAATAATGTAGCTTAACGGAAGTCGATACTTTAAAAAAACTTCCTTGGTAATTAAAACATAGTTCTGATTTGGATTGCACCAGTACCTATATATTCAGTATTAATTCACCAGTGTGTTTTTAATGGTTAAACTTATATATTATGATTATCAGTGGTGTATTTGAGGAGCCATTAGGCCATGCCCCCGTTACTGACCCCGATTTTTTTTTGTACCTAAACTAAAACAAAATTTAACTTCAAAGGTAGCATATGTGGCACCAGATTGCATGTATGGACACCTAATTTTTCAAAAAATTTTCAAAGGGGAGGGGGACACCCCCTCCCCTTAGACCCCTCCCCCAGGCCGGCGATCACACAACATAGTGCCTGCCCACCCCCATGAGAGAAATCCTGGCTACACCACTGATTATTAGCAGCATTTTTGTAACGACTTCCCCAGAATTATATCAAAAATAGAATAGCTAGTAACGTGACAAATTATTGTATGTAATTGGCATGCGGTGTGATAGCGGATGCATGCCTATATATAGTTCTCAGTGACGTCACAGCTAGGGGTTAGCAACCGCCATGTCCGAGGGCAAGCCTGTACACACATACCGGGGTTGCCCTCAGACATGGCTGAAATAATACACGTAAAAAGCTCCTATGACGTCACGTGAGAACTATCTATATGATATGTACATCAACATTTTGGACGCGCGCGGAGCGCGTGGAAATTTTTGTTTCTATTTTTCGGGCAGATCGTTACAGCTCCCCCCCCCCCCCCATCAACTTGGGCCCCTACGCCTATGCATACTCCTGTTGAGGCTATATTACTATCCGGAGCTGACCATTAATATTGCCTGGGGGGGTCTTCCGACCTCCCTGAATACGGACTTGAGTTTGCCCCCCCCCAAACAAAATATCTTAGAGCCGCCCATGCTTGGAGGTACTCAAGCACTCAAACACACGTAGGCGTTCATCCGGCCAAAATGAAAAGTGCCTCTCTCTGCTCCTTTTGGATTCAGCGAAACTCTCAGATTGTTCTCATTATCTAATAAAAGTTAATGAGGTAACCTTTCACAAAAAAATTCTCATTTTGAAGCGGTGATATGTGTCCTCAGAGCGCGGTGCCATATTTTTTGTCGGATTTTAGACACGAAGAACTGGCACAGCATTTCCTAATTGTCAAGTGCCCCCAATGTTAAGACACACCTCTGTATGAAAGTCGTTGAATTGTAAGAGCGGGGGTGCAGAAGACATATTTTATTGTCAAAACTAGGGGAAAATTCAGGACATCATTAAAGAAAGTGCAGGAGATTTTCCCCCAATTCTCTGTGCCGTCCCACACTGCCTTTGCTACTTTCGCCGAGGGCTTGTATCCCCAGGGGCCAAACCTCAGAGACATTGCACATTAAACTTCTTGAGTTACGCCCATAGGCGTGGATATATCTCAAAAGGGAGGGACCAACATCTGCTTGTAGCCTCTGTTTTGTTATCAGGGATTAACGGTTTTTGTGAAGTACGAAAGGTGCTGAATCCATCCGCTCCTCTTGAGGACGTGTGCTGTAGGGCGCCTCGTGGAGTACAGGGGCAACACGATGAGGTCCAGGGGAAAAGACTCCGGAAGCTTTGGGGTATTTACAAAATTGTGGATTCAAATAAAGTAATTACCTCAAAATCGCATTGCATGGGCGCCCTCCAGATACAAAAACTTACCGTATGGATTTATTTTGAAATAGCCTTATTGGATGAACAGTTGGTAGATTTGATGATGTACAGAACGCTTGTGGGTGGGGATGATGGAGGGTGATGTAAATCTTTGGAACATTATTCCTCTTAAGCTATCTTAGTAAGGAAGGAAATGAGTATCCCCGATATGTGCTTGCGAAGCCCGTCGAAAAATGTTTTTAAGACATTTCAGTAATGTTTTAGTTCTACATTGCAAAAGTCATCCATTATAATAAAATTCCCTCGTTAATTCTTTAGGTGAGGCTAAGTGGAGAAACCCCAGGTTGAAATGCGATAAAGCAAGCAATATTTGTCTTGAACGAAAATTGATTTGTCCTAAGACCGCTGCAAGTCTAGTTGAGACTCCTAGAGCATCACCGTTTCTCTGTGCCACCTGCCTTCGTGCTAAATTTTTTCTATTTAATTGAAGTATGTATTACTGAGCTGCTAAAGAAGTTTTCTGCCTAATCGCATGATTCAATAAAACAATGATCAGGTCTTACTTGATGCAGCAAATGACAAGAATTTTCAAGCATTTGCTTAAGTATTAAGCAGGTATGCCAGTGATGTTGATTTCCTCCAGCAAGAGGCACAGTTGAAGTTGTTTATTTGTTGAAGCTGTCCAAAATAGTGCTCGTTTGAACTTTCGTTGTAGAGTTCAGAACAACTTTTGCATTGACTCAGGTAACAACTACCTGGTTGACTACAGTTCAGTTTTAGTGTCCCTTCTGGGGACGTAGCTCTTTCGGGGAACAAACCCCTTCGGGGGTAACGTTTGGTTTCTCCTTTGGCATCCAGCCGAAGGGACTTTGAAAAATGCTCGTGTGCTGACTAAACAAGATGGTAAGGCTATCGGAGGATTTCTTGTTATTTCTCGTGTCCCTTTGGGGTCTTAACTCCTTTCGGGAGTACTTTTAACTTTCAGCTTCAGTTGAAGATAGCAGACAAGACTTTCCCTGAAAAACAAGTTCTACTTGAACATTCACTTTAAGCCAAGACTCAAAAAAGATTGCCTCTATCGACACCATCATTAATGTCATTTCCGAGCACTTCAACGATCTTCTATTTTCAAAGGTCGCAAAATTTTTTATATGTACACTTAATTACCCCCTTTTCACTGCTCTTTTTATATATAATAGTCCTTTCAGCTGGATGCGGGAGGGCGAAAAACAAACGTAACCCCGGGAAGGGTTCTGATCCCTAAAGGAGCTACTTTTCAGTGATGGGACACTTTGACTTGAACGTGACGTCCTTCAGCAGTCAGACTCTTTCATCTATGATGCGTGGAATCAATTGGCTGAAAAGGAAATGTTTACATTACTTAGCGCAGGAGTGCCCAACCAATCGATCGCGGTCTACTGGTAGACCGCGTACTGATCCCAAGTCGACCGCGATGGGTGTAGGAAAAATGAAAAAAAAAAAGTTTTTCTATGTGTAACTGTATGACAGTGTATGTTTTGTTGATCTCGGGAGGGTGGCTACATGAAAAGTAGACCTTGGGTCAAAAAAGGTTGGGTACCCCTAACTCTGAGGTCGTCCTCCATCCAATGACTAATAAACAACCATCTACGAAGCGCTTTATTGCTTAGATACAATTACCTATTTTCGTTATTTATCAGCAAGTAGATCATCGATAAGCTAGACTAACAGGTGATTTCCAAAGAGTTCTGTGCAAAGAATATCTATACATTTCTGAGGAATACTTTCAGCTGAAACAATTATAAAGGTAAGGCTTTTTAGCCACTTAAATCATATTTTTGGACTATGGGGAGCGCGCTCCTTTAGGTGACCCTTCCCCCTCCCACTTTTAAATAATTATGTTGATCTATCTACATTCCTGTATAAATGATATATATATATATATATATATATATATATATATATATATATATATATATATCAGGGGTGGATCCAGAGAATCGGGAGTTGGGTACCCCGTGCGACGGTGTAAACCCTAAACTAAAAACAAACAACAAGACCAACACCAAGCGAGTCCTGTACAATTAGATTCTTCCACAGTCATGGAAGAACTTGTCAATGTTAGACTATGACAACTCTATGAGAAAAGCTGAATTTCCTAATTTCAAGCCTCGCAAAACACTTTACTAGCTTCTTACAATGGCCTCGAACTAGAGAATAACTTTAAACCTTTAAATAACTGCAAGATAACAAAGGATCCTTTCTGAGAGAAATTTATGAACCTGGAGCATGTCCCCCTAATCCTTCTCAACTCCAGGGTGGTAAGACAAAGATGTTTAAGTCTAATGATAATATAGATTTCTCACCTCGGGTATAAGGCGAGTGGCTCTCCTCTGAACTTGCTCTAAAAGAGACTTGTCCATTTCATAGAAGTGAACAATTTCATGGAACAGTAACAAGTAGAGATCTTATTACAGAGGGAGTGAAATAAAATTCTCTGAAAACACTCTGCAGAGTGTAGGTAGACACACGATTGTAGCGGAAAGTTTGTGTTTAAAAATTTAGAATGCAATTTCCAGCAATCTTGGGATTTGGGGTTCCCAGGTTTTCTTCCGGTAGTTGGCTATGGCAGCATTGTAGGCGACTTAGGTTAAAGAATGTCACCAGCAAAACTGTAATGACAAGTCGACCAGTAGTGCCTAGAATGCAGCTTCCTCCAACCCGGGCTTTTAGGATGCCGGGTATTCCCTCATACTGGCGACTCACGCATGATAACTAGACACATTCTAGTCAGTTGTGCTGTAGAGTGGTGTTTCCTGCAATCTGGGCATTTGGACTGCCAAACATTCTGACGTTAGTACTGACCTCAGTTGGATTTTGGCCAACTTTGGTCCCGTACACCGCCCACCTCCTCTGTAGGAATCACTTCACCCCCATGACAATTTCTTGAACCCGCCACCATATAAGAATTATGGTCGGTCCATTCGTTGTTAGGAATACATGCAAAAATGTGTCTCCGTTGTGCACTGGATGACCCAGTTGATGAAGTGCAACGAGATTAATTTGTAGAGTACCGCCTCCGCTGGGGCAAATAACTGGCCCTGGACCCCACCAGGGACCCTTACGCAATTCAGGTTTATTATGCATTTAATACAGGTAATTAGCATGAGCGCACTGGATATTTTAACCTAGGGAGCTGAGCCATTCTTGCACGAGGTAAACCTTTATTACCCCAAAAAGTTGATGGAGAAATATGTTCCTATACTCCAGGGTGCAGCCGCAGACGCCGGCTCGTGCGCTTATGCTAATTGGCATTGCTTATTTATCTGTGACGTAAACTTTGGCATTTTTTGGATTTACTCTAATGTCTCGAAATGTTCTCGAATGCAAAATACCATGTCTTCAGTGCAGTATGTCAAAGGTTTAGCTTGCCCTAAAAAGTCATTTTTGTTTATTTCTTTCGCTTAGTCAAAAAATAATCATCGTTTATTGTCCTTCAAATACAGCTGATTTCTTGCGACTTTTCACGAAATTGCCGTTGGGATTAGTTGACAAGTAAAGTTCAAATATCTAGAATCTCCCTTCCCAACACCGCTAGAAAGTTATTTAAATTACCTTTAATCAGGGTCTAGAAAAACTGTATTTACACAAATTCTCTAGCGCACAAATACACACTGTGTTATTAAACGAAAAAAATCGCCTAGTCCTTATTCTCTTACGTTGACAAAAGTTAATTATGCTCAAGAAGAAGTTTCAAATAAGTTGTTAGATTACAATAAAGCAAGTCATTAAATGAGACACAAAACATTTTTTCAAGCTTTGTAAATACTTGAAATAGCATGAATGTTAAACTTGTAATCCATGCCATATAATAATTGGCGTAGGAAGCTTTTCGAGACTGGGGGCTGAACCTTGTTTCGGATCGCCGTTCTGGGGGAGAGGTCTAAGGGAAGGGGGTAAAAATTTTTTGGGGTATTCGAAGGTCCTCAGATGCAATCTGGTGCAACATTTTGGACAACCTAAGGAACATTACTGCACACCTACTGCAAATTTTTGACATTTCTTACAGAAGAGACAAATGGGGTGTTTGGCCCTTGGATCTTGAGGGGCGGAAGCATACTGCATCCCCCACATTTTGAATGGGGGTCTAAAGCCTGCCCCAACACCCCCCACTCCCAATGCCTATTGTCGGGATTACACATTTTATCGGACCTTCTTTCCTGACTACATGTTTTCCGAAGAAATTGGAAAATTCTGCGACCGGGAAGACCACGGCTTCCTGTGTTTCCCATGTCTGCCCCGCCCCATCCCCACCCCCATTTATGTCAAATATGTGGCAAACTACGAAACATTTACAGGACATAAACATTAAAAGGAAAAATGTATTGAAGCGCATTGAAACAACATCACTGAGGCGTTTTTCAGGCCATGTTGAGTACGTGACTAATATTTAAGGATGCGGATAAAAAGGGGTGTTCGCTCCAGCTCCCCTCCCCTCCCCAACCGGCACTTCTAATTGTGTGTCACACAGCATCACACTAGATCTCTTATTTCTATTAATTATATTGTTGTTGATTACAGCACTGTAGTTGGCCAGTTGGCAAGGCGCTAGACTCCGACTACTTAGGACTTGAGTTCGAGTCCTCATGGAGACTTGGCAGGGAGTCACTTCTCGTTTTGCTGTTTTAGTGCAACGGTGGAGTTTTGGGGTTACTTTCTCTTTTATATCTTCCTGATTCTAGCTTTTTTCGACTCCTCTGCGTTCCCATTTTTTTTCTTACTTAGGCTTCGTTTTGTTAATCATATCTTACTGCAAATTTCCAAATCAGGTCACTGCACGCTGTTGCACGTAGCCTACAGTATCAAGTCGTGTAAGCCTACCCCCTACCACATAGCATTTTTTTTTGTTGGAATTGGTAATAGTTTTATGAAATATTTTTCTCATTATGAGATGAAACCGATTCCATACTTCATGAAATTAGCATTTGATACGAAAGGTATCAATGAAGACAGGGCTTTCGGCTACGTAAGTAGCCGAGACCTGTCTTTATTGATACCGAATTCGCCTACCTTCCCAAAGCAACTGTCGTTTCTTCAGAAATACAAGTCTGGGATGAATATTCATAAATTATCGACCTCAAAATACTTTTCTCGCATTGCAACTATGGACTAAGCCCCTTAGGGGGAGGTGTAAGCTTTTGCTAACATAGGCGACCATTGTCCTTGTCTGATGGTTCGCTGATTTGTCAAAGGAAGACAGCAGTTCCCTTAAACTTGACCAAGTCTCCTCTACGTTTTCCAGGTCATCTCACACCACTAATTCAAGGGGACCCTACGAATTTAACACCTCGGAAAAATTGGGGGTGGGGGACAGTTTAGACAATGTTGCTGAACTGACGTGCTCAATTTGTAATGTGTATGCGATAGAAAGGGAGTTGAAGTACCCATCAGGCAAAAATGAAGAAAGTTGAAGGTATTTTAGGCACCTCCCGCGATGCAAAATGGCATTGTGAATGGGGTAAAAAAGCAGGAACCACCATGGGCCGAATTATACAAGCCCTCCTAGTACTGCAGATAGGTGAAATATTTGGAAGAATTGTGGGTTTGGTGAAACAAGCATGACATTTGGCATACAATTAAAAAAGGTGCTTGGGAAGATATTTGGCTATAGGGCCATTCCAGATTCATTCCATTAACGGAGTTACTGCAGGTCAACTCATTTGACCCTCAGATTTGGCTAAATTGACCCCAGTCACTCAAAAATTCCCCCGATCCCCAACGAAATAATCGTACCATCCCCCCCCCCCCATCTTTCCCTATAATTGGTAATCCCATATGCAGAAGAACATCCCCATTCACCAACGGGGTTGAGGGTATTAGGCCAAAAAAGTGAAAACCATGTGTTTCCTCTCAAAACCCCCTGTTCTGGGCCTTCTTTCAAAAAATCATATCTCGCTCCCTACACCCACAAGTACACCGTAAGTACTAGATTTTGAAGCTAACAAAAAATCTCATACGAGGATAGTAGACTAGCGCTACCAATCTAGAATAATACTGGAAGATCCCTCAATTTTCATGTCAGGGGCCTTACTGGAGTACTACAGTTGGATATTACGTGATATTTGGAGGGATTTGGAACCAATAGTTAGTGAGTTTATCAAAAACGACCTGATAGAAGTGTTTTAGAATCTTCAGAAGAGTTATTTATTCCATATAGCAGGTAGGATTATGATCACTGCCAGTGCTAAGTCGGTGCTTACATTAGGCTAGCCTTCTTGTAGGTTTTGACAGGATTGGCTGTTTGCCCACATCAATCAACCTTTTAAGGCTTAATGATGGGAATGGCATTGAAGAAACACTACAGCAGCACAAGGCCAAGTGGCACGACTCATGTAGGCTCCTCTACAACAGAACAAAACTACAGCGTTGAGAGAAGTGTTAGAAACCCCCAGACGATGCTGCTGATGACTCTGCTGATAGCTCAAAGAAGTTCACGAGCAAGAATGTTGGTGAGAAAGGTGCTTCCGCCGAAAAATGCTTCTTCCGTGACAAACGTGCACCTGATGGGAAGTCTTTTACTCGAAAAGCATCAACATTTGGGTTTGATATCAATGTCAGGAAGGCTGCAATGAAATTGCAGGACAAATCGGTACTGGCCAAACTGAGTGCAGGAGACTTGATTGCACAAGAAGCCCGGTACCATCTGCCATGCTTACTCTATTTGTACAACAGAGCTAGAGAAAAACAAACCGGAAGACTCTGGTGAGGACTAGATGAATCATGGCTTGCACTTGTTGAGCTGGTATTTTATATTGAAGATACTTGTATGGACAGTCTAGTTGCACCCCATCTTCAAACTCAGCGACCTGGTCGATCTGTACACAACAAGGCTAGAACAACTTGGAACTGATGTTGCAGGACACGTGCACTCCACTGACCTCAAAAAGAGAGTACTGGCCTATTTTCCAGACATGGAAGCTTACAGACAAGGCACAACGCACAACGAAGATGTTGGAACAGCACTGAGGAAAGCATGTGTGCACGATGCTGATGATGATGCTTTTCATTATGCCAGGGCTGCGAACATAGTGAGAAGAGACATGTTCAAGATGATATACTAGTTTGGTGGTTCCTTTGAACTCAACAACTAGGAAGATTCTGTTCCAGTGCCTCTGTTAGCGTTAGTTGTTATGGTGTTGAATGGGCCAAATATCAAGGCACAGTCAACCTCTTCAACGATGGCCAAGCCAGTGCTCACGATTTTCCAGCTACTGATGTCCAACAGCATGGTACGACGTCGGGGGAATCAGCAGGCCCCATGAACAACAAGGCACAACCAAGGAAGGGAAAGACCTCTACCCATCTACTTGGGTGTGATTGTCCACACGAAGACTCGCAAGCATGAACTGGTGGACCGTTTGTATGATCTGGGACTGAGTATTTAGTGTGACCGGTACTGGCCATCTCAAATGAGCTTGGCGACAAGATCTGCAATTACTACAAGATGGAGAAAGCAGTTTGTCCTCCTGAACTGAAAGGTGGTCTCTTAACCACTGCCGCAATTGATAACAGTGATCACAACCCCAGCTCTACCAGTGCGCACGACTCATTCCATGGAACTGGAATATCGCTTTCCAACACCCAGACAACGACTTCAGTGGAGCTTCCCGGGCTGGTGCCCACACCCATCATGAACCTGCTGGTGCCAAGAAGATGTAAACATCTCTCCCCCAGACCTACACCAATGTACCTCCTGCTGCTCTTCCAAGGCAAGACCCACCGGTGCCAAAGCAAGGAGGTCCAAACCGAGCAGACTGTCAGCTCATACTTCAAGCCTTGCGGAAGGAATATCGGTAGGTTTCACATTATTCATTAAACATTATCCCACTTATTTACAAATCAAGCACAAATTACCACATGTACACTACTCATGTTGATTGAAACTAGGTTAGTCTCTTACTAGTTTCTTGTAAATGGTGGCTTAAATTATAAGCAAATTATCATGATAACACATGAAAAATATATAGACTTCTACAAGAAGTATACACTATAACAAATTCGGCTATTTTCTTCAGGATTATAGACTTAATTTGACAATATAAATTAGGTCCTTAACGCACTTTCAATCGTGACGATAATGCATACATTTACATGTTTAAATAATTATGTTATTTTCTGCTTTACAGCTGGCTGGAGCACCTGAAACAGGTGGTGGACTCTGACACCCTGAAGGAGGATATATGATCTCCTGGGCTGCATACCATGCAAGCCAGCAAGGAGTACGACCACCAGAAGACCTGAATGTGGCTCACACGTCCTTGCTACCCCTTTTCCATGACAAGGCACATTCAGTAGCCATGATACGCCACCTGATGGACATCGTGAAGACGGCAGTTGGTGTCCTGAACCCTGGCCAGATCCCAGCCCTCACATGTGACCAGCCACTCTACACTCTGGCAAAGCAGATCCAATAGAGCTGGCCTACAAGGTATGGCGGGGATCGTTTCATAGTGATGTTTGGTGGACTACACATCGAAATAACGTCCCTCAAGGTCCTTGGATATCTTCTAGAGGGGAGCTACTGGACAGGAGCAGTCGTTCAGGCCTGGGTTACTACCAGTGAACCAGCAGATTCGTTTCTGAAAGCATCCCACGTGACACGCACAAGATGGGCTCACCAATTCACAGCCAGAAGCCTGTATTTACTTCAGCAGAGTGCCTACAGGGATTACATCCAGACCTTGGCAGATGCAAGTGAAGTGGTACCATTTGAGGATTCTTGTGATGCAAGGTCCGATGCATGTCCTCAATCCAGTTCTGGTACTTCATCCTGCAGTTGGAGCTGGCTGTGCTGGTCTACGTGAGGCCGACCTCCTGTTATACATAGAGGCCCTGTCCAAGATCGTCCCTTGGTTCTTCGCCCTTGGTCATACACACTACTCGAGATGGGTTGCCGATCCACCTATGAGACATGGTGTCACTGAAGCAGCTCAATCCCGTTGTCTATGCTGAGTTTCTGAAGGGGAACTTTGTCGTCAAGAAGTCAAAAGGTGCATTCTCTGCTGTTGCTATTGACCAGGCCCATGAGCAGAACAATGCTTCCATGAAGGGAGATGGCGTTGTTGTGAGCCTTCCGGAGAACCCTGCAGATCTTCGTTGCTGGATGGTATCTGGTCCCGAGATGGCTCGTTTAATTCAGGAATTCGAGGGATCAACCGAGAAGAGGAAAGACACAGATGGACGTCACCATGAACAGAAGAGACATTCACAGATGGAATTTGCACAAGATTTGGGATCACTGTGCCAAGCAATGAACGAGATGGGGAACCCGTTCGCTGAATACAGCAGTGATCTCCTTGTCCTGAACAGCAGAGACGTTGTGGACACAGCAGTGGCAGACACAGTGCTGCAGATGGAGAAAGTTGGACTCGAGCAGTATGAGACATATGTTGAAGAGAGGCTTGTGAACCAGACAGTGCCTAGCACAGATCCCATCAAGAGGAACAACCATCATCTTTTCAGCCGCCCACCAATCAGAGAGAAGTCAAGGAAACAGCTACAGATTTCATCCCTGAAGAACGACTGTTCACTCTTCTCCAGGCAGCACATTGCCTCCCAGATACGCCTGGGTGATTTGGACGACTTCTTTCAGAACAAAAAACAGGCCTGTCTATTATCTCTGTCTCAGATTGGTTGTCTGAGAACTGAAACCAAGTCTGACTTGATGCCCTGCCTGGAAAACCTTGCTTCAGTAAAAGAGGATCTCTCCACCCTCAGAGTACAGGTCAACATCCTGGATGGTGCTGGCATCATCAACATGCTGCAACCAGGGACTGCAAAGACATTCCAAGGTTATGCCGCTGATTTCTTGGTGTCGTATGTGAAATCCCAGCTGCAGCATATAGATAGGCAAGGCATTTTCTGGGACCTGTACATTCCAGACAGCTTGAAGGCGGACACTCGCAGCAAGAGAAAAAAGGAAGTTAGGAGACGAGTCGAGCCATCAAGTGCAGTTTCTGGTAACTGGAAAGAGTTTCTCCGCATCGAGGTAAGACAGAGTTCTTCTCCTTCTTGGCTCCTAAAGTGGTAGACATTGACACCAACAAACATCTCATCTCTACACAATGCACTGGCGTTCTTTGCTCCAATCGCCAGGACGTGTCAGCTCTAGCATCGCCATGCACGCATGAGGAAGCTAACACTCGTATCTCCCTGCACTAACAGGATGCCTTACAACAGGGGTGCAGCAAAGTGTCAATACGCACAGTTGATTCAGACGTGGTAGTCCTGGCCATATCGCCTCAATATCTCCGAACTGTGCATTGCCTTTGGAGCTGGGGAGAGCATCAGGTTCATCGCTGCTCATGAGATCGCCAAAGCTCTTGGTCCTGACCGATGTGTGGCCTTGCCGATGTTGCACGCCTTTACTGGTTGTGACATGGTGTCCTGTTTTGGCGGCAGGGGCTAGAAGATTGCATGGGACACCTGGACTACCTATGGAGACGTCACACCAGCATTTTGCGTCTTGAGGGCAATGCCAGATCCACGTGCCACTGACGAGTGGATGCAACCACTGGAGCCATTTGTGGCGCTGCTGTACGATCGCACCAGCACAGAGGAGGATGTGAACCATGCAAGGAAACGGCTGTATAGCAAGAGAGGTAGAGCTATTGATGGGCTGCCTTCTACATAGGCTGTACTCATCCAACACACCAAGAGAGCTGCCTACCAGGCTGGTCACTGTTGGGCCCAAATGATGACTCCTGCTCAAGAGCTTTCGTCACCAAGTGAATGGGGCTGGAACAAGAAGCCTGGTGGTGAATGGAGTATAACCTGGACGACCCTACCAGGAGCATCAGAAGCATGCAGGGAACTGCAAATCGTAACATGACGTAAAATCATAATAAATCTTATTTTTTAGCTCAAACTGGTAATTATTTGTCATTTCATCTGTTATGTGGACAGTAAAATTACTGATGTATGATTTATAATATAAAGGAAAAACATTCCCATCCCTAGGATTGTTTTAACCTGCAATATCAAGGAATTTCAAATAAGTGATGGCGGCCATCTTGAAAATGGCCGCCATTTTTGTCACAGGTCGAATCTAAGATGGCCCTATATCTAAAAATCACCACTGAGGCATAGTCAACCTGCGGACCAAATTCCATGCTTGTTTCATCAAACCCACAATACTTTCACCTATCTGCAGTACTATCCTAGCTCAAACTTTCAACGGTCATGGTACACAAATTTGAAATCAATGTAAAAGGCCTACTCGTCAGCTTCCATATGACGGATAGCTTGTGCCTGTTGAGAACTTTGACAAGGGTCCAAGGGCCACGAAACGTACACCCAGTTTTAAGCTTTTAAGTTAATAATAAAAGGAATAGTTTTGCGTTTGTCAAATTCAGCCTTGTGTTAGCGGACCACTATAAATTCAAATGTTCTTTCGCCGAAAAATAATAGGTGACAAATTTAGTCCCTTTTTTTTAATGGGAACTTGTTTTTGACTGTGTTACTTACAAAAATGCGATGAATTTTTCATATAGCTTTTATAGGCAGTGAGTTGACTGTGCATGCAAAATTCAACTCAATTTGCCCAATTTTAGTGTCATCTTTTGATTGTATAACACCGCTCTGTGAAGTGCCGTCTTTGAGTAGAGATCAGGGCTGGTAACACGTACCTATCATTCAGACCCTTCTAGCTCAAAATTTCAATGGCTATGGTATAAAAATTGAAAATGCCATACTGCCATGAGAACCCACATTGTGAGCTTCAACCAGAGGGGTGGTATGTCCAGGTTGAAAACTTCTACAAGGATTTAGGGGGTGGGGAAGTAGCCTGATTTAAAGTGTAAGTCAAAGTGGCAATAATTAGTGGTACGGTACCTGTCTATCCGCGTATTCAAGATCTTTTAATTGAGGGGAGGGTTTGACTTCGCGTTTGACAAATGCCGAGTATAGCGGCCCCTGGAAAAAGTGTAGTGAAGTGAAGTATTTTTTTACCCGGGGCGCCCGCCCCCACACCTCCCTTGATTCACGCTTGAATGCAAAACGTTTTGTCTGGCCATCAATCACAGAACAGGTGACAAGCTGGCCATCACAAGACATTAAATTACCATATCATCCATATCATGAAGTTTTAGAATTTGGAAAGAGGCCTTAGCACTTATTTAAAGTTCAGAAAGCGCGTGTACCAGCAATCATTCTTCCATTGATTCGCGTATACCTGATTTTGGTCCGTTTGAAGGCCTTTGGATGTTAAATTCACAAGTAAGTAAAGCAAGATACTCTACAGCGCCCGAAGTTCGCTGTAAATTTGGTATTCGAGTTGGAGGATTTCTGCTCTTGAGTCCAAGAAACTGAAGGTCAGAAAGTCAGGGAGACTGATCGTCGTCGGGACAGTGGTGACGCCAGATGTAACAACAATTATTATTATAGTTCGGACTTAAGTTTGTCTCTCATTTCATCAATGTAGTCGAAACCTTTTGGGTTTCATGGTGCAAAACTGGTCTGTCAATATGACCGCCAAATCTGGCTTTTCCCAAAAAACATTGACATTTATAACTATAGTCGTAAGAGACTGCGTTAAAAATATTGCATTTTTTCTTTACCTTGGTCACACGTTTACAGTTACCATCCGAATGACCACATTGCTCTCGACAGTGATTGTTTTACAACCATACTTCTCAGGTCTTTTCTTAGTAAAATCACATCTTTGCTTAATAAAGTCATATCTTCGTCAGAGTCATGTCCTTGCCAACTAGAATCTCGTCTTTGCTTCATCAACCTTTTCCAGATTGTCGTGGCCTTACCATCATGGCGAACAAAGTACCACATTAACCATATATTGTCTACATACAAAGTAGGACTCTCTTGGTCTATCCCCATAATTTTCTAACGATTTTCTAACGACAGTAACCGATCTATGTCACTGGGGACTTTTTAGGGCCACCAGGAATTTCTAATTTTGTTCATGAAATGTCAGCATCCGTCTCTTTGATCGACTTTTTCTTTAAACTTGATCATCTCTTTGAATTTCGCGATGGGAAAAGGTTTGAGAAACAAGGGGTTACAGTACCAATGACAAACCTAACACCAGTACTATCACAAGGTTGGCGCTATGAAAGGTGACAGTGGGTTCCACACGACTTAATTAATACAACTATTCTTATACCGAATGAATTATCTTATTACGGCTTTAGCTCCATTACCTCCTGTGGAAATAAATGCAGAGTATATATCTGAAGACATAAACAAGTGAAGCATTTCGTATTGAAGTAACATCTAATTCATGGAAGTATTGACTGTGAAAAAGTCACGGGAAGTGAATATCTTTTAGTGCCCTCCATATTACGCCGAAGGCAATCGTTTCGCAAACTTTGCTTTCAATAAATCTTGGTCGAGTAAATAAATCAGGTTATCATTTGTCCTTAGTATTTCAATGGCCATGATATCGAGTTGGATCATGACATCAAACCTAGACTTGTGAACTTAACCAAAAGGGTTTTAAGTATACTAATGTTAAAAGTGTAAGAAAGACTTACAGGTTTTAAAAGAGTATAAGCCGGGTAAGGTGTAGGCTTTTAATCGGGTAGTCTGAAGAGGAGAGTGGTTTTTCTATTTGAACGGAACTCCAGGTAGAATTCGTAACATTCAGTTCTGAAAGTAAATGATTTTCGGGGGTACTACGGGGAGGTTACCATTGGTACAGCTTTTTGCAATTTTGAAAGATAATTTATGTGGAAGAGCATAAGCGGAACACTCTATTTGGGGGGGGGGGGGGGACACTCGACTCCGTAGACCCCATCCACATCTGATTAAGGGTGTAGGTACCAGTGAACTTTAATTGCTACTAAACTACTTCAAAATGCAAAGTTTAGACTACAAGACTACATAAACATTTTACCTTAGCAACATGTGCACATCTCTGTGATTTTAACAATTTCACTACACCAAACTAACTGTAAAAACATTTATCTCGGCAGGTAAAATAAACATAAAAAATTCAATGATCACCTTGTTTCAGGCTGGCTTAGGGGTTTGGTCTAGCTGGAAGTGGGGTAGGAGCGTCAGACGGTCATTGTAAAAATGTTTTACCAACACTATGAACACTATGCTTTGACGTCACCATTTCCTGGACAACTGACCCTACACCGTGTTCGAGGACGAACAATAAATGTTATGTATACTGTAGCTAGTAACATTTTTACCTCAGACGAGGGCGTACTTTGATCAGTCTTGCCTACGGTCCATAGGCTCTCAGCCCCTGAAATTATTGAAATATTTAAACTTCAGTCTTTTACGCTCTCTATAGTTTACCTTTAAGAATCTTTTTTACCTGCACAAATGACGTTACCCTTCTAGAATTGTTCTGGCATAAGTGTAGCAGAATCAAATGTAAAATATTAACCTGTTTTGGCTCAAGGCAGGGGCTGTAATAAATGAAGATGGAGAGTGATTTCCAACACTGGAAATGGTCTTGTAAAATGTCATTTTTATTAGTGAATATAACCTTTTTAAAAGCAGTGTCTTGGAATGAAACATTTCTATGAATATTTCCTACCCCAAATTTGTAAGTACTTTTAATTGTTTCACAGACGTGTCAATATCTCTAGTGTCCTGTGCTAAATCATTTGAGAAGGTTAAACATAGTAGTATTTATCAGACGCGCATCTAGACTATTGATTTGCCTGCTTCAGCTCCCCCCCCCCACCTTTTTCGGCATCACTTTCTTTTTTGAGACGGTTCCAAAGCTGCACTACAGAGTTTAAGTACACTAATTTTAATTTTGGCTGTTAGATGCCAGGAAATATCATTTAACAGTGTCTAATTTAAATTTGTCCCAAGAACCCGCCCCCATCTAGGTATCGCATATTTTACTCTCGCAGCTTCTACCTTTGCCATCACGTAATTACCCCCCCTCCTTTTCGTTTTGAAAAATCCTGGATCAGTACCTATAGAGAAACCTACTGAAAATATGAATGCCTTTGCAAAATGGTGACATAATTTGACAAATGGTACAACCTGGAGACTAAGTTTGTAGGGTTTTGTTTCATTGTAGGCCTAAACACTTCTTGATGCATCACAGGGAGCCTCTTGCTAAAATATTAATCTTTAACACTAAAATACGATTGCCATCATCATCAATATGTCTCAATATTTCAATAAATATTACAAACGTAACAAAGCACTATAAAATCACTTAAACGTTACATTTATATTGACACCATAAAAAACATAACCACACAGGCACACACAACAAAACCCACACAACAACGTGTAAGAAACAAAAGACAATGTGATCGTTCGCAGCTTTCAAACCAGCAGGATTCTCACTGTTATCATGTGTTGATAGAATACTGACAAATTATTTTAACTCTTAAATGAAAACCTGAGAGATATTTTTGCAACAATTCTTCATTTCCAAATAATTTTTGTAGCTTTTATGAAAAATGCATCAACATCCTCCCTCCAACCATCCCCGTTGGTTGTTATAAACAAACATGTCTTGCAAATGACTTTTTGTTTTGGAAAACATTTTCGAATGTACGAACCTCTGTATATTACTGTACAGCAAAGATGTACGTGCGGTCCATAGGAATATACTTTTTCTCAAAGGGCGTTTGAACTGCAAGGTATTGCGGTTTTTCCAGCGCTAAAAGGAAAGTATATATACCACAAACCGAAATAAGAATCAGATATTGTTAATGTTAGCAGTGAATTAAATACATTTCATTGTAATAACAGGGACATTGTAGAAATATCTCACAAAGAAAACTGGTGAGATCTAGCGACACCCATTATTAGTTGTATACATGCTCGTACCACGCTTTGCTCACTTTTGATGTATCTATGTGGAACACGTTAGATTTAAAACTCTATTAAACTAAGTAGAATGAGGGCAACACAGGTTTAACTTAAAGAGAATAGGCTAATAAGCCTTCTAATTATGTCAAAATTATATCTTGTCACAAACACCAACATTATTGTCACTTCAAAGACTACTACTTCTGCTACTACTTCTACTACTACTACTACTACTACTACTACTACTACCACCACCACCACTACTGCTACTGCTACTACTGCTACTGCTACTACTACTGCTACTGCTACTACTGCTACTACTACTACTACTACTACAACTACCACTACTACTAAATACTTCTTTAAGACTGTGTCTACAATAAGGGAGACAAATTCAAAGAGTGTGTCTACAAGAAGGGACACAATTCAAAACAACTAACAAGTAACTCAGTACGAAAGGTAGATTATAACAGAATATTATCTTATTCATGGAATATTACTTGTGTAAATCGATCATGCAATCCTGTGCATAAATTCAAACACCGCACTGATCAGACCACAATGGTACAAAAAGAGAGCTGAACCACGTAATACAATATATCCACAATTAAACAGAATATCACAAACCCTAAAAGAAATGAACGGGGAAGAAGTTTGCAACATTTTCCTCGTACGATGTTTTGTAATAGGCCCTTTTCCAAATAGCAATTACAAAGGATTTTGGGATAGAGTTTTGGTGTGGGACGTTTTTCGCCACAGTAAAATACGATTGACAAAAACGACTCGTACCGAAACTCTATCCCACAATCCTTTGTAATTGCTATTTGGACAAGGGTCTATGACTATAGTCTCAGTAAAGGAAACGATAACAATAAGTTTTTATTAGGGGAAATATTGTTTACGTTACATCAACATGGCATTCAGTGTCAGTAAATGGCTTTTATCATTACTCCATTATCAAACCATTCAGTATTCAGTCCCACCATTTAACTTTTGCAAAGCTTTTCTTCTCCAAAATATTAGGCATAACAACAGTTATTGTAAGAACGTTGCATACTTTGAAAAAGTGAAAAATTAAGTGAACAAGTATTCATGAGCTACAAAGCGATGCATTTCTTCCTGTGAGACTTTAACCTTATATCTTGAATATAAAATCACCATCCTGCTTTATTTATAATTGCCTATCATTCTGTAGGTATAAATTATGGTTTTAAAGGTATACGAAAACTGTCCGTACCACAAATTCAATATTTCTCTTTAAAAAAAAAACACTTGCCCCAGTCTTATAATCAACATCGTAAACCCCCAAATTGTTTTATTCTTTACTTTTTGTCATTATCAGTGATTTAATCTAAACGAGAAAGAGTACACACATGGGCAGTGCAGTTGGAAAGTAAATATTACGGGGGGGGGGGTAGGCTGAACCACTCAACTCCAGAATGTCTGGCATGTCTAGGGATATTCTGGATGTATTCAGACAAAAGGTTTAAAACTGAAAGTTATTGGGGCTGCAACCCCCACCCTAGTTCCGACGACCTTGTTAGGGGTGTTACATAACTCAGTTGCTCAGAATTAGAGGGGCAAAATGTAGGGGCACTTGCACGGAACTATCATTGGGTTTGTAGCTGAATAATTAGTTAAATTTGGGTGGGTTGAGTAGCCCCAGAACGCCCTCAACCCCACCTCTATGACCACGGACCCTGCCATTTGCAATGCATATTGTATAATATTTCATTTTTAGGATACCACCAGAAATTTACCCCTACCCCCGCCTTGTAGGTTACCTAGTAAACAGTCAAAAAAGTTGTAAGTTATGAAAAAAGATGTAAGGGTAGAGTCCCGGGTTTTGATGCGTGTTGTGGTTTTTGGTACTTTAAATGGACTGTCAATGACGTGTTGCGTTTTCAAAATATTAATTTTAACGATTTTTCTTTAGAAATGAGGTGATGAGAAATCTATTTTGTTATCTGAGATTGTCGATTGGGCATATTTTATGCCTCTTTGTATGATGGTGACACTACCGTGCAAAATAATTAATAACAAGTTTTGCAATATTTTACATATCGCAAAGTTTCAGACTCAATCTATACTCGAAAAACCAATAGATCATTCTAACGGTATCACATTTCTTGTTCCCAACAATTACTTTTTTCACTAAAATAGAGTTGAAGGATCTTTACGACGGATATTTCAAGATAAGCTTGCGACGACTGCGTACTACTTGTATTTGCATTTTAGTTACAATTTTTACATTCGGATTATTGTCGATAGATAAATGAACGATACTTGTACCTTGCAATATGATCTCCAGGAGACTGAGTGCGTAGTATTGCCAAAGAAAGAGTGGGTAAAAGGTGTTTGTGTATTGGTGTGTAACAAAAGAATTATATTGTATTTAATATATTTGTGTTCTCATCATTTTGTCCAACAAAAATTCAACTTTGAGCGGGGATGTTAGAAGCGCATATAGGAGTACGATCCAGGGGGCTAAAGGGCTGCGGTCCCTGGACTTGCAGTAAAGCAGATTTTCTGTGCAGGTTTTTGGAAAAAATCAGGCAATTTTCTCGGTTTTCACTAGCATTTTCTCGGACAAAGGCAAGTGGAGAGGAAGGGGTGGGGATCTAGGTTTTAGGAAAGTCAGTTGTATATCCAAATGTTTATGGAACGTGAAATACAGGAGTCAGATGTGATTTTTTTCTTTATACTTAAACAATGCCACTGCACTCCTTTCAACCCTCCCTTTGTTTAAAACTTGATCGAGCTGTTATAGGGTAAACGTTTTGGTATTTTTCCATAGTTTTTTAATAGCTTGGTTGATTTGCTGACCAAGTAAAAGTTTGCTAAGCTTTTTTAGGATAAAACGAATGTGACTTATTTTGTTTGCGTTAAGGCTCATTAGCCTCATTTCGTGTCAATGATTGGAAGGATTTTCATCTCAACGGATTGGATATTGCAGTAATGAAGCCAGGATACCCTTTCACTGGTATCATTATGTCCGTGCTTGCCGTTGAGATTTGAACAACCCTGGTAGCATTGTGTCCGACAATCAAACGTAGAGTAACATTCATCGTTGATAGATTGGCAGGTACTACACTTTTCCTTAGAGTACCACCAGCCACCTCCTCCTCGCTGCTCGACATAACTATCAGAACATCCAACGCTGTCTTTGTCGTATGTGCTAAATGGCATCCCATGGGCACTACGCATTCCATCATTACCTAAAGATGCAAGTAAAACATACTTAAATCTGTACATGAACTTATATAATAAATTTTCTCATTTTGATATCGTTTCGTGTAGCTTGAACAATTCATACCAGACGGTGTCTTCATGGCAACGAAATTTTCAGGTTATAGGGGACATGGGTGGGGAACAGTGTATACAGAAGGAAGCATCCTACTGAATACCAGTCAAACATTATGTATTTACATTATATTTTATTTTATTACTTTTTATATTATATCTTACATTATACTTCAATACATTATAAATCAAGTATTTTGGAGGAAAGGAAATAAAATAACCTTGGTCTCCTAATTATTGCACATAACGTAGGTAGAAAAAGGTGAAAGGCACACAGGGATCGATCTTCCCTGTGGAAAGGCGACATAAAGGTTAAGCCCCAATGATTGTCACTTAAAGTGAGTGCCCTGAGAATGTTCATAATCTAGCGTACTTTTGGCTTAACTTTCACATCTGCTTTCAACGTAGCAAAGCAAGATCCCACGCCATGATTTCTATCTGCCAAGATGTTGACTTCGGCATAAGCTTTACTTCCTTATAATCTCTAATCTTTCCATAATATTAATGGAAATATCTTGTGCTTGTGTACCCTGGTACAAAGCAGCTGTTATTGCTGACGAAATGTTGAAAATTAAGATTAAGATTGCAAGGGCCCTAGCTCAAGTCTCAGTAAATTGCACACTTCAGATAGTATTTACCATACTAGTTGAGAGAATGAATATGCAAATTAAAGGTAACTTGTAAACAAACCACCAGTTTCAGGTATGCTGCCAAGGTCAGATAGCCCATAACTTTCAGATTCGTTCCCGATTTTAAAAGAACCATACGTTGTCGTGAATGTTCTCCCATTATCGATCCTTTTAACGAGAAGTTTGTAGTCTCTTTGCTGTGTCAGGTAGTAGAGCTTTTCATTCCCCAGCCAAAAGTCTTTACCCTCATCGGTAGATCCAAAACCAATTTTGTAACTTGTCCAGTTGCGCTTAAAATCAGTCACCTTGTCAATACGACGCTGGAACACCTGCAATTAGTTAGCAGTAATTTTAAGAGTAGAAATAATAACATCACAACAGTCAAAAAGTAAAGTACTACCATTTACAGATAACCAGAACGTTCGTTCTATGGCCCTGAAATGGGTGGATGGGATATGTGAATTATAGTATCCCCAATAGTAAAACTTTCAATAACTTTTGATGGGGACATTGTTTGTCTTACACATTTTGTGTTGCTCGATGTGTCACTCTGTGTACTCTAGCTGTGTCAAACCGGAATTTCTGTTTAATAATCCTTGCAGCGATATTGCTCGCCTTTTATCCGTGGTAGCTACGTGCATGGACGGCGATCCGTCTTTGAAAGTGTGTGTGTGTGGGGGGGGGGGGGGGAGGTGGGTATAGTCAGCGGTACTATCTAAGCGATGCGCCACCATCAGTTGACGCGGAGCGTACAAAGAAAATTTTGGCCAAAAATACCCCCAAGATCTTCGGAAATGACCCTTTCCAGGCTTTGCAACGTGATAGGCTACTATGACAACGGTCAGAAGTATTTCCTTTTGCTGTTCTATTAAGAAGTTTCCTTAATAACTTACTTCCTTTTTTTATATGATTTCCGAATCTGCCGGGTTGATTTTATGGGGGATATATAGTGAACAGTATCCGCCCATCCAATTTCATGGGGGATAAATCCCCCCATCCACCCAGGATCGCCGTCCAAGGCTACGTGCATGTTAATCCCTCAAACATTGCAACTGGCATAGTATGCAACGTATTAATCAGGATCACTCCGATTAAAGACAGCGTGATTCCCTTTCGTATTTTCACTTCGACGGGAGAGTGAAACTTACTAGAAGAACACATTCGATCTAGGGAAAGAGAAAAAAAAAAATAAAAGAAAGGAGAAGAAAATCTTTTCTCCGTGGTCACTTAATAAGCAACCGAAATTTTACGACTACTATAGGGTGGTTGGCTAGTTTGGGAATTATGCTGGGGGAAACATGAAAAAATTTCTTGCTTCGTGTATCCTAGCTTTTTCAGTCCTTATTGGTTCTCTCATTCAACGGCTTTCAATTCATTTACCCAAAAATATTGCTTATACAGTTATCACATTAAACGTTCCAGTATGTGGAAATGCTTTATTCCAATTAGAAATGGCAAAGTTTTTCAGTACCCTTACAAAAGTGCTATGGCGTTACTAATGTTCTAAGCACGACTTTGTTTGTAAACGCCTTATTTTGGAATATATTTAAAGAATGACGGGATAAGACACGAACGTAAAATGAATTTCATAGCAATCACGGTTTTCAGGAAAATTTAATGTTCATAACCAGCGGGTCTTAGAATGCAAATCAGTGCAGACAAATCATTTTATTGTGCTAGATTAATTTTATTACGAGATTCTGAAGAATTTGTTGGAAATTTTGCCGAAACTTTTCTGGCGTGCTTCGGACACTTTAGGTATAGTTTGGCCTTTTGTCATATTTTAGATTCATGCAGCAAAATAGAGAGCTCCTACCATAGCGTAGCCTAAAAAGTTTCTGTAATAGTTCGGATATGCGAAATTCATCCTCAGTTGCACAGTTGTTCTCTTAACTTCTATTTGTTCCATTGTACTTGTCCCAGATATTTGATCATCTCGTCGGCAGAAGATGGATACGATACAATGCAAGTTAGCCACGATAGGGAGTCATCCTCTCGGACGGTTGAAGTGTTTCTTTGGTGATTACAAACCCTTCTCTTTATCCTCCAAATTTCTGCACGCTTCCCTTCCTATCCACCTTTTCAAATCCTACGTGTAAACAGGGAGCTGTAACGGAGCTCCCTGGTGTAAATGGAGACTAAACACTGTATATCAAGTATATTTGTTGTGCAAAATATGCTATGCTGGCTGGTAGTCAGACAAGGTACTGAAGGGGCGAGATAGCTTAGGGATATTGTTTAGGGGAGGGAGATATACCAAAATGCATTAAGGTAATGGTAATTTTTACTTTCTATCAGGGAGAAAATTTTTCTAGGGTGGCAGCGTCCCCTGATCTCTTGGCTTCGAGCTTGCCTATTACGTGAATGTTTTCTTTTCATTCTTCCCAACCTCACCTTTCGGTCGCTTTCCTTTCTCAAACCCGACGTTAAGGGCCCACCGCTGAAGAAATCCTGCCCATATGCCACCCGTTCATGAACCAAGACTAGACATGGTAACCAATATTTTCGCCCGGCAAAAATTATAAGGGAAAAGAGGAAAAAGAAAGAAAAAGAAAGAAGAAAGAAAGAGAAGGGGAAAAGCTGAAATTCTCCAAAAACGTATTTTAAAAATAACTTTCTGAAGGGGTTGGGTGGAGTGTCCAGTTAAAATCATCTATCATAAAATCCATTTAAGGCTTTCACGAAGAGATGGAGGTCTATAATGTGCAAAAAACTACTGAATGGCTTAGCAACATGGTCGTCCGGAGGGGAGGGCAAGGGGGCACTTGCCCCACCCCCCGGAAAATCAAAAACTTGAAAAACGTGAATAAAAATAACATCAACGGGTTTTTTAAAGGAAAAGTTTATCGGCCCAAATATATAATATTTGTTCTAGATTTACTTAATTATTGTAAAGAAAATAAAATTCCAGGTTTTCTTTCCACAATCGATTTTGAAAAGGCCTTCGACAAAATTGAGTGGCCCTTTATACATAGAACACTTAGTTATTTTAATTTTGGTAGTAATTTCAAAAAGTGGATTAACATTTTTTATAAGTGTACCACCTGCACTTGTAACAATGGTTATTCCACTAGGTTTTTCCTCTTCTAAGGGAGGTACGCCAAGGCTGTCCATTATGTCTCTATTTATTTATCCTTGCTACTGAGGTTTTAGCTCTCAAAATTCAAGTAAATGGTAATATCCATGGTATCAGTATTAATAATAATGAAGTAAAACTTATGCAATATGCAGATGATACTACGATGTTTTTAGATGGTAATAAAACTTTTCCAGCAGAGACTATTCGCATTTCGATCTCCAAGATTTTAGAATTAATATTACGCAGGGTCCAGTCCAGTTACTAGGCATTTCGTTCACCAGCGATGGTAATGACTTATCTCTTTTGAACTACACTCCCCAATTATCACGCCTGAAAAAAATGTCTGAAGTCATGGTCAACTAGGGACTTGATACCAATCGGTCGCAATGTTATCGTTAAAAGTTTTGCCATATCGCATCTTGTTTTTCTTTTCCAGGTGCTTCCAAGTCCTCCGAATTAGTTTATAAAGGAGCTAGAGAAAGTTATTTATGATTTTATTTGGGCGGGGAATCCAGACAAGATTTTATTAGCGTTCTACCATAATCAATACAATAAGTGAGGGTCGGTTTAAAGTAACACATGTCCCTACTTACATAAAGAGTTTAAAATGTACTTGGATTAAGCGTTACTGCGATGATACTGCTGAGATTTGGAAATCGTTTTTTTTTTTTTTTTTGACTTGTACTTAAAACCCTATGGGAGTCATTTCATTTTTCGATGCAATTATTGTAAAAAAGATATTCAAAATATAAACAATGTTTTCATCAGACAAGTACTAGAAGCTTGGAGCGATGTTGTCTTCACAGATCCTTCTGATAATTACGGTAGCCAAATAATTTGGAATAATTCATGTATTCGTGTAAATAATAATATTGTAATGTATAAGATACTATTTCAGAAGAATGTGGTACACGTCAGGGATTTTTTCTGATGATGGTAATTCACCCTTACCCCTGGATCAATTCAAGGAACTCTTTAAGATCGAGGCTTTTCCATTCGCTTTGTACTGGGGATTAGTTAATGCAATACCGCAGACTTGGAGAAGATCTGGCAGTATAGGATCTTCGGCTTTAAACACTACTATTAATTTTCTGAACAAAACTCTCCAGTCTACTTCGGTTTCTCAATTTATCTATCGCAATTACTTAAACCGATTCTCCAAAGCCCCTACGTCAAGGCAAAAATGGCAGGACGACTTTAATACCCTTACGGACAAAGACTGGCGAAGGTTCTTTAAAATGCCCCACGTTACGGTATCAGAAGCCAAGCTTCGTTATACCATACGTGTTGTAATTCGTCTTCACTCTTTGTCTCAGAAGGTAAAATCTCATCACAGAGATTCCCTCGACCCCAGTCTTAAAAGACTTATTTGACAAAGAATCCCGCGTATAAAAACGTATTGGTAACTCAGCGTTCAAACGCAAATGACTTAACCATCCCCTCATAGACACTACAACCTTCGAGCCTCGTAGCTTACATCTCCTGTCCTACACTGGACACTTTGTCTTCCACCCCAGTCAACAAAAGACTGTTATGTTGAAGAAGCCGACGTACGAAAGTTATGGTAACCCTGCGATTAAAACGCACTTGAAGCTACGGAGAGTGTTTAAAGATCTCATACCCGCCAAAGGAAATTTTAGACTTGTTTAAAGTCGTCTACATGCCCGGAACCTTAAAGGCGAAGGATCCCCTCAAGTACATCTACAACCTCTCAGGCAAATAAATGTCAAGGAGAGAGAAAATTGCGTTGAGGTATGGTCTACTTATTTTTAGAGGAGAAGCCTCCCAGACTCAGTATTCTCACGTTCCTAAGAGAACAAATAAAAATTGAGAATACGTGTCCTCGTGCTTAAAATATAAAGCAAAGGTTTTTCAATTAATTCTGCTGAACCTGACTCAGTCACTTAAGATGGCGCACAGTCAATCAAGCGGGATTTTGAACTTGCTGGCAAACCACATAGCTTTCGTTGCTTATTTCTAAGTCAACAATTTTAGATCTTGAATTCAATGAAGGGGAACTTTTCCGTGGTATCCTAGACTCTAAAGTCTTTAATTAATCCACAGAAAACTACCTACTACCAAGACCCGCGTAACTGAATAGTACTGCCACCTCAACTCTCAAAGAGGAAGGCGCTCTATTAACTACGGAAACAACAGATGGATTGCCGCCCCGGTTCTAAAAAATGACCTATATCTCACATGTTGGAACGGTGCATATAAAATGCTTGAAATAAGCACTCGCACGTAACTTCCTAACATGAGCAATTGACGAAACTATTCTCAAATACCCCGATAACTGCCTGTAAAATGGCAAAAAATCTTAAAGATCTTCAAATGAGATCACTTTTGAGAACAACTCAAAGTTTTGTAGAATAGTTTCTGATGATACTTCTCTCGACGCCCTATTAAAGGTGATCGAGCGAGACAATGATATTAAAAAATTATGAATATCCCTAACCTACGAAATTTGAAAGGTTGCTACTGATGAAGCTCCGCTGTAATAACGCATGAGAGCAGAAACCGGTCTAGCTTGATCATAAGAATCAAACTAATTTTCTTAACTCCGCTAATATAGCGTTTGAAACTCCACCAGTGGTAAAGAACTATAGTGGAGTAATTTTGTCTTACAACCCCCGGCAAATTTTATGAAGCCTATATCTCTTTCGCATGAGTCACATAGATAGACTCCGGCGTTTCCTAAAAAATGTGCGGTTCGACGGCTGTCACGTGACGTCAGATGGTGGTACCACCTACCCTTCCTTTCAAGTTTTTGCACAGGATCATTCCTACAAATAAACTCTTATTTTCAATGGGAAAATGTGAATCAGAACTTTGCTCTTTTTGTGGAATTGCGACTGAAAGCATTGAACACCTTTTCTGGGACTGTAGTTATACAGCTTCCTTCATTTTAGATGTAGAGGGTCGCATTTCAAAACAACAGTTTTGCTTCTCGAAACATACCTTTTTCTTCGGGTATGGAAACAGTCCCGTCATTCATACAATTTTTTTAACCCTTCCATGAAATATTATATCCACGATTGTAAAAGGAACGACCGTGATTAATCTGTTGATGAACTCCTTGTCAAGTTTAAATTTGCTCTAAGCGTTGAAAAATTTAATAATGGTAGATTTTTCCCAAATAAGAGAAACGGAGTAAATTACAGTGACTCGATTCATGCTTTTTTCTCATGCCCTGATTTGTTCTATTGACTCCCTTACAGTTTTTCGGATTCTTTATAAGGGCTTGTAGATTGTATCTTTACCATACTTTTGAAATAATGATACTTTCTTTTTTGTTCTCGTTGCTATTCACATCTATTTGTACGTTTGCTTGGTTTACTGCACTGCCATGTGGGCAGATTATTAGAATAATGTTATGTTATTTGTGTAAGGATCAAATGTTTGTACATATCCACATTAATGTCTTTGCAGTTGATCTGCTGTTACAAAAGGTTACAATAAACGGAGAAAAAAAAAACATTTTTTATGATATCGCTAGAAAATTCCCAGAACATGAGCTTTCAAAATAGAAAATGATTAGATGCAACTTACAAGGCCTGGGAGTGCCATTTTCAGCGATCTGGGCCACAACTATGGTGGCGCTACGCTTAGATAGTTTGCCTACAGTCCCCCCCCCCCTCCTGGAAAATTCCTGGCTACACCCTCGTAAAAGACGCCAACATTTGGCAATTATGCTCTTTTCTCGGAGTAAAAATTTCCCGTGATTTGATCAATTAAAAGTCCCCCCCCCCTTAATTTTTTTCTGCGGACGTCCATGCTTAGCAATGATAGTAGTCCATAGATATATGTATATAAACGTAATGAAATTCGCTGCAGGGGGGCAAGGCTTGCTAAATTGAACTGTAGTAAAAATATGTGTCTTATAGAGTGCAGTTTTTTGCAATGCAGGCCGAATTTTCGTCATACATGTTTGCAAGGATGATTACAGACCCTTGGCCAGGCTGGCAGCGGGACGTGAACTACTGTGCCCTTCCCTGATTTAACAAATTGCTTGCCAAATATATAACAGCGACAAAGAGTGACGCCAACACGTAGGGGGCGAACTCACCCCTAACGATTTCCCATCAAAGTTTAAAATAATTTAAAAAGGTTTTAGCTAGGATGTGGCGAGGGGGATTCCTTGGAAATTGACAACGGACTGCGTATTTAATTTTTTTTTCTATCACAAATATTTCTCAAAATTTTTATTTCTTCTTCAATACCACCTCTTATGTATTCGCTTCTTTCAACAATCGATATGTTATGTTTAACCTCCTCGCCGTAGTCGTTATTTTCGAAGAGCTAAGGGTTGTAACGTGTGAAGAAAGGGGAATCCTTTCGCCTTCCACCTCTTTTGGGAAGATAAATGTATGTGAAAGAAAGTAGTGTTCTCATACATGATTAACATAGCATTGATAAAATAAGACATATCGTCCTGGCAGACATATTTGCCTCCATGGAGTTTTACCCTTGAAATGTCTTAAATGGAATTTTTCGCGCGCTTCGCGCACACTTCTTTCGCTGACGCCGGCCCCATACCTCATTATCACTCACATGGTAAATGTAGAAGTGCAGTTACAAACTTTTATTCAACAGTGTTACTTCCTGCAATTTAAACGGTTTTGGATATCACATTTTCGCTATACTGAGTCCCCAGTCATAATAGACCCCATGGACGTTAAATGGCGGGGGCATTCCCTTACTATAAGCCAGTTCAGAGTTATCAGTGCACACGCACTGCGTATGCATAGTGGCTTCAGGTCATAGGTCATAGGGTGCAGAATGAATGTGCTTAGGTTCGTAAATTGTGCACTGTGCCTAACAATAACTCTGAAGTATTGAAAGTCTTTCAAGTTTAATTTCGTAAGTGTATCTGACAGCACGATAAAAAAAATGTAACTTAGTGTGACTTATAATGACATTTATAACTGCAGTCTGTACCCCTATGACCTGAAGCCACTGTGAATGAGCAGTGCCTGCGCAGTATAATAACTCTGCTGGCTAATTGAAAGTGGAAAGATACCATATAGTTTGCCTCACACTTGTTGTTGCCCTTTATGTTTCGGACTAAGTTGTTAGTAACATCAGTACTAGCTTAAGTAAGGAATTAGAGTCTTCCAGAGAGTGGTCGGTTGATCACAAACTCTCACTTCACTTGGGAAAAACCGAATCTATTCTTTTTGGATCCAAAGTCATGTTAAAGAAATCCATCTTCCTTTCTGTCTCATGGGAATCTTATTAAACCTTCTAATTCTGTTAATTACTTAGGAATTGTCCTGGATGAAACCCTTTCAGGTGAATAATTTTTTTTTTTTTTTGACATTCTTAAGAAAGCTGGTACTTGCTTAAAATTTTTATATAGACATTCCAACTCTCTAAACAGATGTACTCGTAAGAAACTATGTTCTGCTTTGATTCAATGTTATTTTGACGATTCCTGCTCCTCCTTGTACTCCGCTATTTCCCAGCATTATAAAAACGAGCTCTAGATATTGCAAAAGAAAATTGTTAGATATGTTCTTGACAGGGGTCCACGTTTTCACATTGGGCAGGCTGAATTGGACAGTGTAGGTTTCTTATCTGTTGATGACCGGGTCCAACAACTTAAGCTTAATTTGGTTTTTAAGATTTTTCATGGCACTTGTCCCGAGTATCTTAAGTTTAATTTTACTAGATTGAGTGATATTCACCAACACATTACCAGGGGAGCCCTTCAATTTTCTTGTTCCCTATAGTTAAGGGCCTTGCTGATCGTACTTTCTTCTTCACAGCCATCAAACACTGGAATGCTCTCCCCAACTCCATAAAACAGATTAAGAGTACTCCCACTTTTAAAATGCATGTTAAAACACACCTTGCCAACAAATCACGCATAGAAGACCAAAATCATTCTATTATTTAGCCCTTAATAGCCCATGTGTGTCCCCTGAATTTTTAGTACAATATTTCTTAGCTTCTTTTGTATGTGCAGTTGCCTCTTGCCCGATTGTTTCGTCCTTTCCAAAGGGACCCTGTTGACGACGACTGATCGGGATTATTCATGATGGGGGAAGATACAAAAGAGACCAGATATAAAACGGTACCGACACAGAGTTTTCAATCTTGCGAGCGGAATAAAAAACACGTTTATTTAGAGTCAGCTGATTTTGGTATTTTGTATGGAGGAGTAAAAATGGTGGCGCCCTTTAGAACGTAATTATAATGAAATTATGATCACCCTTAACAGACCCCAATGGAATTAAGCTTTTTAAGGCTTTTTGGGCTATCTCTGATACTCTGTTTTGTACTCTTGCTTTCGTCTTTTGTCTCCTTTTATTCATTTTCTTTCTTTTTAATTTTCCTTTATTTTTCCTGTTGATGTTGTTTTAATGATAAAGCACAGAATAAACTAATCAATCAATCAATACTTTCCTAAAACCTTGATGAATTTGTATGTATGTGTTTGATTCTATAGTTAACAATGGCTGACTAAAAGAGGATTTAAATGATTAGAAAATGCTCGAATTACACCCCAAAGCATCTATAAAAACCAAGATTTTCCGGGACCCTTAAGCAGACCCTGATCTCCTGCTGCTACTGTTTTGCTCTAGCATATAATTTCGTCAAGATCATGTGCCTTAAGCCCTGTTTCCATGTGTCCGTATCGAATACGCTCTGCGTAATGCGCAATGCTTATTGAACCTGCGTATTGCCTGTTTCCATATACGCGTATTGAACGTGCGTATAGACCTTATGTATATGATGTCACAATGGAGAAAGTTCTCCCTCCTTTGGAGGAAAATGGAGGGAACGCGCGTATCGTTGCAAGTTACACCAGTAAAGGCAGACAGCTGATTTGTCCACCAATCGTATAGAGCTTATGCACCTACGTCACGTTTCTCTATTTTTCCATCCAAGCTTACATTGTGCAACAATTGTTACTAAGGTGCTATCGTGAGCGCGTATCTTTAACACACCTACTACGTATGGCAGTTCCATCCAGTAAGCCAAATTGAAACGCGCTGACGTCACGTGCATAAGCTCTATACGCGCGTAAATCTACTGACACGCGCGGCGGAATCCACGCCGTTCGTGCACGTGTGCTTCATTGTTTTCACCCAAAATGATGTCAGTGTGATGTCAATGCATAAGGTCTATTGGACGTTCGTGTTGAGAAATAATCAGTTCGTAAGCAAAGGCAACAGACAAAAAGCCAAAATGTGGTCCAAGTGTAGGAGAGAATTGGAAGAAGATGAAAATTTATTGATAGCAGTTGGGCTTGTGTATTGTTACTTGAAGAAAAGGGGGAAAAGGAAGCACAAGTGGTGGATCCGTGACATATTGCAAGAAGAAAACAATTTGGGGCCTACCACCTCCTAGTCCGGGAACTAGACTCGACAGATTTTCAACAGTATTTCCGCCAGGCGCGGTTTTACGGGGGGGGGGGGGGCTTTGGGGGCTCAAGCCCCCCCAAAATTCGCTCAAGCCCCCAAAATTTTCAGAGATTGTGTTATGCTATATTTGCGTGTACTGAGAGAACAAAATTGCCCAATACACTTGTGCACATCTTGGTTCAGTGGATTTAGTTTGTCAAGGGAAACTGTCGTCTGTGTCTCGAAATCACATATTAGGTTCACGATTTCATACAATGGAAGATGGGTCAGATAAGTAATATAAGTAACATCTATGATAGTATGTACGTATATGTAAATCAAGTTAACGGATTAATCATCTGTTGGAAGTTCAAAACGAGTCATTTCGTCGCTGATATCGTCAAGCTATACTAGCAGTCCTTTTAAGTCAAATCCACAGGCCGAATCGTTATTCCCATTAATGTGAACAGGTTCAGTTGCTCGTATCTCTCAGTAACGTTTGCTACATTCTCCCAAATAAAAAAAAATATATGCCTGTATATACGTTGCATCTATGTCATGGTCAGGGGCGGTGCCACTCAGGGGTAACGGAGGCCTATTTCCCTGTAATTTGCAGGAAAAGAGAAAAAGAGTAGGAAAAGAAGACGGAAAGGAGAAGAAAAGAGGAGGGCGGGGAAGGCCTATATCTGATCCATATAGTTAATCCAGAGCTTCCAAAAGGCCATATTCCGGTTTCTACCAGCCTTTAGATACGATTTTATAATGCAGAAATGAAGCAAGGCAAATTTTCTTAATAGTTCGAGAATATTTCTGTGGACTCCACGCACGTATTTTTGCGTAAAACTTTCCCCGACTAGAAGGCAGTAATGTGTCCAAAGGGGACTTCAGGAGGTTTGTTGATACATACCCTTAGACAAAAAAAGGCTCCTCTTTCACCTAACCAAAAATATTAAGAATGTTTTGAACCCATATGATCGGGTCCAAAAATATCCCAAAGATAACACCATTTCTGCATCTAAGCAACCTTCAAGTAACCAAAATTTCTCAAAAGGGGAGGGGACCACTCCCCTTAGACCTATCCCCTAGAACAGCCCTCTTTTACCCAAATAAAAATTAGAACTCACGAAGTTATGAACATTTTCCAGCCATATATCAGTCAAAACTGTCCCGAAGACCGCACCATTTTGCATCTTAGCAACCTTAAAGTAACCAAAATTTCTCACAGGAGAGGGGAACACCCCTCCCTTTAGACCTCTCCCCTAGGACCGCCCTCATTCCCCCAACCAAAAATTAGAATTCACAAAATTATGAACAATTTCCAGATATATATATCAGTCAAAAAATAACCCAAACACCCCACCATTTTGCATCTTGGCAACCTTAAATTAGCAAAAATTTCTCAAAGGGAGGGGAACACCCTTCCCCTTAGAGAGCTCTCCCCTAAGAAGGCCCTCTTCCCCCAACCAAAAATTAGAATTCACAAAGTTATGAACATTTTCCAGTCATATAGTCAAAAAATTACCCAAAGAACGCACCATTTTGCATCTTAGCAACCTTAAATTAGCAAAAATTTCTCAGAGGAAGGGGACACCCCTCCCCTTAGACCCCTCCCCCACGACGGCGATCACTCAACCCATGTCCCCTAACAAAATAACCTTGCGCCGTCCCTGGTTATGGTACTGTTTTTATTATCATTGGTTTCAGCGTGCGCGTGGCCGATTTACATATCTGAGAGAAAATTTTATGATTCTTCCTTTTCAAGCCCCCCTAAGCCCCCCAAAAGTCTCGATCTAGAACCGCGCCTGATTTCCGCATGAGCAAGGAGCAATTCCAGCAGGTATTGTTCCACGTTGGTCCTCACCTTACCAAACTAAACGTCATAAGGGAGTCGATCAGTCCTCGGGAGAGGCTGGCAATTTGTCTGAGGTGAGTAAATCATGTACAGTGAAAAGATTCGACTCATCCTTCAATTTATAAGTGCAAATCAAACAAAAAGTAAACATCTAATACACAAATGGCATATCTAGATATAAATACCAGATAAAAGTGTTCTTCATTTCGTTTCAACACAATGCCTGAAAACAAGAACTACCTGTCTTCTCCTCCCAGTCCAGGACTGCGGCAATGCTCTCCCATATATTCCCATTTTTAATTTTGTCATGGTAGTCCAGTCTGGACGTGTCATAAACTGACGGGTTTTGTCTAACCAGCTCAATCAGCTTTTCCAACATAGCGTAGGGGACAAAGTTTCGTGGCATTTTGTTTCGATGACTGTAGGCTACATAGGCTAACCACGTGTAAAATCATTAGGTAAGTGCCATAAATAATCGGGAATTCCCCTTTTCCTCTCCGTATAGCTGTGCAATGCGTATTCGGACACTACATGTAGCGTTCGGGTCATTGCGCATCACGCAATACGGACACATGGCAACGCTCTCGTTTAAGCCGCGGTCACACTACAACGAATTTGGATCGGATTCCGATCCGATTTTTGTGAGTTTTTATTAAAATCTTCTCCATTTCGGGTCGGAAAGAACCTAAAATTTGCCAACCTGTGTAAATATATGATTTGCACCAGAGGTCAATGAAAATAAAATGTTAACTGATTTTTTCGTGACGTCACACCGACAAACAGCTTTTATCGGACACGCGTAGTCCGATAAAAGCTGTCTGTCGATGTGACGTCACGAAATAATTCGTATAAATTTAATTTTCGTAGTCCTGCGATAAAAATCATATAATTACACGGGTTGGCAAATTTTGGGTTCTTTCCGACCCGAAATGGAGAAGATTTTAATAAAAACTCACAAAAATCGGATCGGAATCCGATCCGAATTCGTTGTAGTGTGACCGCGGCTTTTAAATACCCAATAATTGTTGTTTACGCATTGCGCATTCGTTTACGCATTAAGGACACATGGAAACAGGGCTTTAGAAAGCCGTGGAAGCCCGTGGAAGACGCAGAACTGCAGCCAAAAGTTTGGATTTTTAATTAGATTTCTTTTAACTACAATCCCCGACAAGACAAATGAAACAAAGTCGCCAAAACTGTGGCAAGTTTCACTCTCTACAACTGCGATAAGATAGCGAAACGCCCAGTAATTACCATGGGTCTTTAATGGGGTGTGTTTTGGATGTAGTAACAAGATTCTCAGGAACACGTAATGTTCAACAATTAAATTAAACATAACTTGCAAGGTAAGGGAGACGAGTATAAAATGCGAAGAATGGGAAAAAAGTTGGTGGCTCAAACGTACTTCTTTAAAGCAATGCAAAAGGTATTTATGGAATGAAGTTTTCGAAAGTGGTAGGATAACATGACAAACGAGGAAAAAAATATATTACACGGGAATTGCCACACGATGGGAAGGTTGGGGTTTAATTATTGGTACACTCTACCAAATCCCTGATCACGTCTAAAAGGAGTGCTGATGTTAAAAAAAGCAAATTGGTAAGAGTATTTCGGAACACTTTCACAAAGAATTTTGTGTTATTAGGACGATATTTCATGTTGTTTCATGTGTGCTTCTTTTTCTCAAAGATGGTTCTTTATCTTTTTTATTAATCCGTTTCACACCGGCTTGGCTTCACACGTTCCTAGGAGAGTTAGTGTCTGTATCCGATAATACCCTTTGGGGCTTTGAGGAATAAGCATCTTGGTTCAGCCACATTAACAGCTGTCAATATAGGTTGCCGTCGCTTGACACCATGGTCCACTGTTTTCATTCCCCTTTTCTCGAAAACCTTACAGAGATTATGACTTGTAAATGTACACAATAATTCTTCCTGAAACGCACTTTACTGTTCGGGGCATTTTGATCAGGGCTGTGTATAAAGGTAACAGAGTTGTAAAGGATTTGAAGCCACAAGGACTATTTTCTGAACCTGACGATAAAGTAAAACCATTCATAAACAAACTCTGAGCTATCTGCACGTAAAGTAAAAGGTAAAGGTAAAGAAAAGTATGCCAAGAATGCTGACAATGTGTGAGATGCAGTTATTGCAAGAACTTGATTAGAAGCACTGAATGACTTGAGAATACTGTTACATCTTACTCCTCATGCCTAAATGTTTCATAGATTTATTTATTTTTTCTTCGAGGAGTGTAAGGTTTTGGGAACGCCAAAATTTCTGACCCATCCTCATCCATGGAGGAGCTGAGTCCAGTTTGGTCCTTTACGGTTACCCTCTTTAGCAATTGTCCTAATAAGGAAAATCCTGGATCGGGCATTTTTGTGAGTGAAAATGGTCGGCCATTTGCATATAAGGCAACACGCTCATGTAAGAACTCAGCACCGTACTGTACTGGAAGTTTATTTGTCGGCTAATAATTAACCTGTGCTTTACCAGAGTAACTGAAACCGATTTTCTTCGTTCTAAATATATAATATTGCGAGAGCTTCCAGGGACTTCGCTGCCTGGCCCCCACTGGGGCTCCGCCCTGGGTCTCTCCAGGGGCTCTATCACGATCCCTTTCACCTAACGCGTGCGAACTCCTGCTTTGCTTCCTTGGTGAAAAGTTAGTGCATTTGTCATTCCCCATCATGGGCCCCACCTCTAAAAAAATCCTGAATCCGCGCCTGTCTTGACATGTACATGAGATAACTATAGCCTACTTACAACATTTCAAAGTTTGACGTCTGGTAACCTCAAATGACCTTTGACCTCCATCAAACACTACGGTAGGTTTTTTCACCTTAATGTGAAAAATTTACATACAAAGTATGAGATACCTCAAAGTTGTCCTTCTTGAATTATCGTGTTCACGGGGATTTTACAACTTGACCTCTGGTAACCCTACGGGACCTTTGACCTCCACCAAATAAATGTACTTCTTGAACTCAATGCTGAGCGTCCACATGGGTGAGAGATCAATATGACAATCGATGCAATAAGTATAAAAAGTACCAATTATTGCCATCTGGAGATACCGTCTTTACAGGAGAAGCCTCATACTTACGTAATACACACACATACACACGCGTGATTTCCTTTTGCCTTGGGAAAGGAATCAAAAAAGAAAAATAAAACGACGCCTGGTCCTCCAGAATAAAAGATCAGATGCCAAGGAAGCAGGTCATCTTTTTATCCTAAGCATGGACTTTTAATATACAAATAGCGATATTCTTGTTCGTAACAACTTTTTGATAATCATTGGACTGTGACCTGTGAAATTTGGCAATGAACAATCGCAGTCCCTCTTAATCAAGCTCTTAAACCTGGGATAGTGTACCGCTAGTGATACATACAGTCTTTTTCAGGGGTTTTGCGAACAACCTTGCCGAACATGGATCATTTTGTTGTAAAAGGAATACAATACCATAGGGGACACTGCTTAACTGCTGTAGAACATTCGCAACGTCCTACCATACAGAATAGCTCCCACGTATTATAGAATATAACATTTCTCATAGTGATGTTGTACGTGTCTACACGTTACGATAGAAAGTGGCAATGAATGTTGTACTTTGAAGAAAGATTCTCTGCTTCGGGAACATATCATGGGCCATGTCGGTACGCCTATGAAGAAAGGTTTGAAACTTCTGTTCTAGAACGACGAATTGCGTCAAGAGAACGACGAATTGAGTCACTTTGAAACTGCAATCGACTTTTAATTAATTATGTTTCAGAAGTATAAATATTTCTCATCCACTTCAGTCAGCGTTTTAATCTCCATGAAGGATAAGAAAGGTAATTGTGAACTTTCAAAAGAAAAAGTCACACAAAAGCCTATGATATTCAGGCCTGGAAACTTAGTTAACGACTGACTTTAAATTAACTATATAGGCACAACTTACCGTCCACCCTCCATCGTCTGTGGCCATGTCACAGTAAACTCTGAATGGCGATTTTGATGGCCATAGGGATGGGAGGATAGTATAGACGCCATTTTGTGTATGTCCAGCTTGGTATGCATCATAGCAATCTCTGAAGTTACACGTCGTACCGTCACCAGCGTAACCGGCCTTACAGTAGCATTGTCGGACACCTTCCATCACGGTGCATTCTGCATTAGGACTGCATGAGTGGGTGGGGTCACAACTGAGGTGATTGTCACTGCAATTACATATCTCAGTACAATCTTCTTTCACGTACGTAGCACCATCCTAAGAAAGAAGTTATTTCATATACAATTTTAGGTCTTTTTTACACTACCCCGTTACATTTCCGACCTCCTTAGCTTTTGCCAGTGGCGACGGCAATCCAATCGATTTCCGAAAATTTCAGATATTTTTAAATGAGCCCAAAAGGCGTTTAAGCTATAGATATCTGTTGGGGGTAAGGTGAGGTGTGTTTTCTGCTGGATCTGTTTCAATCATCACAAATCCTCCCCAAACTATCAAAATTTTCACCCGCCGCTCCGAGCACTTCTTACCTCACCTTATTGCTGTCCACATTAGGCGATCAATACCGTCTCAAACGTGTTCGCATTATTCATCGAATAGGGTTTTACATTTAGGCCGATGCTGTTGTGCATATGAATTATTACAGAGGATCACAGCATGCAAGAATGCAAAGCGGGGAAATTCAGGGGGAAGGAATAAAAATTGAAAGATGTATACGAATAACCAGTCAGAAAACTCGCCTTCTTATTGGCAGGTACATTATGTCAGTATGCTAGGGTATTGAAAGCGTCTTGGGGCAAGAGTCTGCGATCAACGTCTGTCATGGGAGTGATTTTTAGTAATGCAAATTTCGGCGCATTTCACCCTCATTCGCCGCGATTTGCACCCCGTACCTCATGACCATCTTTAGGGTGATAATACACTGAACTATTCTGAACAAAACACTTAAAAAAATAGAGGTACACATTCAATTTTTGTAGAGACCCCGCATTACATCAATCCAATATCATGAGTGGCCTACACGGTAACGTTTGTAGCATGAGGTGGTAGATTGAAACAGTACGTATTTGTCGTTGCAGATTTTGTCAAAACATCTTTACCGCGCGTTTTCTCCCGCACCATTAGAGATAGATGGTGAATGTCAATATAGTAGGGCAGATAAATGCATTTTTTTGGTAAAATCGTTCACAAGTGGAAAGAAGCACCAAAATTTGCATACATGCTCCTAAGGGATTGCTCTTTTGAAAAAACCCGTTAGCCACTCAAAATTCAAAATGGCGGCCGATTTTCCAAAATGGCCGCCATTTTCCGTTTGTAAATACTATTTCAGACACAATTTTGTGCAGAAAATATTCCTAAAAATATTTTTGAGGCATCTAATCTTAAAATTCGGTCATAGTTTTAACAAAACTTCCAATATTAATTTTTGGGACTGTTTTGGTCGGACTCAGGTCAGTCAAGATGGCGGAAAAGCAAAATGGCCGCCAAAATGAATGAAATATTTCCAAAAATTGTATAAAAAACAGTGTGAATTTCCACAGTCCCAATCCATAATGGTGTAAATTAAGATATTACAATTAAGACTGCGTTTTACAATCCTTGGCGCAAGAGTACTTATCAGCCAATATGGCGGGAAATTGCCGAAAGAGTAAAAACAATAAAGTAAAAACTCCCCCTCCATAAGAAAAATTTTAAAAAAATATACAAAAAATTCACAAAAAATAATAATTAAAAATATATTTCAATTGAAAATCCTAAATATCGTTATTCAGTGTTGCTAATAAAATTCAAAGCATGGTTTCTGATAGGTAATGTGTTACAAGACGACCCGTCAGAAACACCGGATTGAATCCATCGACGAGCGAATGGAAAGTTCCAGAGAATTCAACTTCAACGCAGCCTTTCTAGAACTGTCTAGAAGTGAGAACTGTTTACGTTATGTCGCAATTACAACTACTGTGTGTTCTAGAAGTTTCTATTAAGGAACGTTCTCGTAATTGCTGGACTGTGTACACTAGAAGTTTCTGTTAAATTCTGGAGAGTTCTCGAATAAAAGCCTAGCATATAAAAGGCAGTTCAACAACAGAGAGACATTGAGAGATACCCCAGTACTTCATCGAGAGATACCATCGAGTCCAGACGTTACTCTGCTGTCCGTTCATTGACCGAATCATATGAGGCCAGCCACTGACAATTCACACTTGTGACAAATTGCCTTACGCCGTTTCTACACTGTGCATTGAGGTTGTTATCATCCATCGCCTACCTAGCCTTGTCATTATTCGCTCGTGGAACCAGTTCCTACGCTACAGCACGCTGCAGGTCTACCACTGTGCCATCGTCAACGTGCATGCACTACCAGCCCTTGGACCAGACCAGGCAAATATTAATTAAAGGATTGTGAGTAAGTCTAATTAATTATTGTAAATTTAAGTGAGATAAGGAGATTGTAAATAATCATTAAGTTGTTGAATTTTAATCTCGTTCTTCTGTGATCTTTCGCTGTTATTGGTTTGACTCGCGACCACAAGCCGTAACAGAATTGGTGGCCTAACATCCGGGAACGAAAATACTAGAAAATTCGAGAAATTCTGTTGTAAATCGTAAACAACTTCAAAATGCCATTCAACTTAGATAAATTCGTGACTAGTCCCTCAGTCGAGGAACTAGATTCATTAAAGAAATCTGAGATTGTAAAGGTCGCAAAACATTATGGCATTGAATTTCAGCCTTTAATGCGGAAAGACGAGATTAAAAGATATGTTCTAGAATATCTCGTGGATGAAAGTATCCTGCCTAGTACAGTATTGGAAACAGCTATCACTGTGCCAACTGACAACACATTTGAATTGAAAAGGCTTGAAATAGAAATGAATAAGGAGATTAGATTAAAAGAAATGGAAAGAGAAAGGGAAAGAGAGGAAAGAGAAAGGGAAAGAAAGGAAAGAGAAATGCAAATGCAAAAGGAAAAAGAGGAAAGAGAAATGCAAATGCAAAAGGAAAAAGAGGAAAGAGAAATGCAAATGCAAATGCAAAGGGAAAAAGAGGCAAGAGAACATGAATTTAGGTTGAAGCAACTAGAGTTAGGGGTCATAAAAGGCTCAGACCCTAAAGTAGGCTTGGATACTGGGGTATTCGACATTTCTAAGCACGTTAAATTTGTCCCCAAATTTCAGGAGGATAATGTGGATAAATTCTTTAACCATTTCGAAAAGCTGGGTGAGCAACTAAAGTGGCCAAGAGATAAATGGTCCATACTCATCCAGAGTAATTTCACAGGCAAGGCTCAAGAAGTGTATTCCGCTCTGTCAATAGAGGACAGTATGGATTATGATAAGGTTAAAAAGGCCATATTACAAGCCTATGAATTGGTGCCCGAAGCTTATCGCCAAAAATTTAGAAAGTATCGTAAGGCGGATACACAAACATACGTAGAGTTTGCTTATCAAAAAGAAAGGCATTTCGATAGATGGTGTGCTTCCAAAAAGGTCTCCACATTTGACACGTTAAGACAACTGATGCTGGTCGAGGAATTCAAACGGTGTGTGAATGAAGACATTAAGACTCACCTTGAGGAAAATAAGGCTGACAAGTTGAGTGAAGTTGCAAATTTGGCTGATCAGTATGCACTTACCCATAAATTCGGTAAAGTGGGTCGGACTCAAAATAAGGGTCAGTTTAATAGGCCAAATAAGAAATATGGCAATAGTAGTGGCACAACAGGTAACAGTGGATCTCAGTCTGGTTCTATCTCTCCAACAAATTCTGGTAAAAAACAACCAGAGTCAAGTTGTCAAAAGAACGACCAGGCCAGCTCAAACAAAGCTGCCTTTAAAGACATAAGTTGTGGTTTCTGTCACAAAAAAGGCCACACAATGGCAAATTGCTTCACATTGGCAAAATTAAAGGAGACTGAAACAGCTTCTAATGCCTTAGCCATTGCAGAGAACTCTTCTGAGGTAGTCGTGACTTTACGGCCTAATTCTAACGACAAAATTAAGGAAGAATACCTTCCATTCGTGTCTGAGGGGTTTATTTCCCTAGATGGGAATTCAGCTCATCCACCCGTCAAAATTAAAATTTTGCGTGATACAGGCGCAACTCAGTCGTTGCTTCTTGATGGAGTTTTGCCATTATCGGACTCTACTTCCACAGGGGCAAATGTACTAATTCAGGGGGTTGAGTGTGGATTTATTTCTGTCCCTCTTCACAAAATTAATTTGAAGTCAGACTTAGTTTCTGGGTCGGTCATAGTAGGGGTCAGACCTACTCTACCTGTAAAGGGGGTATCTCTGTTGCTAGGCAATGACCTAGCTGGTGGAAAGGTAGTAGCCAATGCAATTTTGACAGATAAACCATGTGATTATAACAACACAGAGCAATTAGAAGAGGAATTTCCAAATTTATTCCCTGCCTGTGCTGTCACTAGAGCTATGTCACAAAAGCTCGCTGTGGATGATAATCTTAAACATCCACCCTCCAAAAGTGAGGATACAGTTCCCAAAAGTGGAACAAGTAGGGAATCATGTAAGGATGATAATCTTGAACATCCACTCTCTAAAAATGAGGGTATGATTTCTGAAAATAAGGATGATAAACTTAATCATCCGCCCTCTAAAATTGAGGAATTAGTTCCTAAAAATGGAACAACACTCCCAAAGGAGGAGTCAGAGTCTGAAAAAGATTCTAGTAAAAATATTCACGAAAGTGAAGATTCTTGGTATGATCTCAGCCAATCTTTTATGACTAATCTTAATGATAGTCAGGATTGTGAGTCTCCTGGCCCCACACATAGTGAGGGGGTTGAACAGGAAAAATCAAAAATGTCTGACACACTCCACAGAGACCAGTTGTCAGTGCAACAACAACATGATGAAGAGCTTCAGCCATTAATAGCTGGTGCACTCACTGAGGATGAATCGAAAGACGTCCCAGTATGCTTTTATTTTAAGAATAATATTTTGATGCGTGAATGGCGACCACCTGATGCACCATTAGATGAAGAGTGGAGAATTTACCATCAAATTGTGGTACCTAGGACCTATAGAAGGGAAGTACTGAGTATTGCTCATGAAATGCCATTTGCAGGGCACCTAGGAGTCAATAAGACTTACCACAGAATTCTAAATCACTTTTATTGGCCAAAACTTAAAAGTGATGTGGCCAAATTTTGTAAGACCTGTCACTCATGTCAAATGGTTGGGAAGCCGAATCAGAATATTCCGGCTGCACCATTAAAGCCAATTCCTGCTTTTGAAGAGCCATTTAGTAGAGTCATCATTGATTGTGTAGGCCCCCTACCTAAGAGTAGGGCAGGGCATCAGTATATATTAACCATTATGTGTGCCTCTACAAGGTTTCCAGAGGCAATACCTCTGAGGAATATTAAGGCTCGGACAGTCTTACAAGCTTTACTTAAATTTTTCACATTGTTTGGGTTGCCGAAAGAGATCCAATCAGATCAAGGGTCTAATTTCATGTCAACTGTATTCCAACAGATGTTGTATGAGTTAGGCATAGACCAAATTAAGTCTTCGGCTTATCATCCTGAAAGCCAAGGGGCTTTAGAAAGGTTTCACCAAACATTGAAGAATATGTTAAAGACATATTGTCATGATAATGAGAGAGATTGGGATGAAGGCATTCCATTTGTAATGTTTGCTGCCAGGGAATCTATACAAGAGTCACTTGGGTTCAGTCCATTTGAACTTGTCTTTGGACACACAGTTCGTGGACCATTGAAATTGTTAAAGGAGAAGTGGTTATCAGATCCAGGTGAAGACATACATCTACTTGATTATGTATCCCGCTTTAAAGATCGTCTTCATGGAGCATGTGAACTTGCTCAGGAAAATCTGAGACACTCTCAGAAGAAAATGAAAGCGTGGTATGACAAGACCACTGTGAAAAGAGAGTTTAAACCTGGTGATAAGGTGCTAGTGTTTTTACCTGTTTCTGGTCAGCCACTTCAAGCTCGCTTTCAAGGACCTTATGTCATTGAGAAAAAGGTTAGTGACACAGATTACGTCATTTTGACACCTGACAAGCGTAAATCTAAAAGAGTATGTCATATTAATATGATGAAGAAATATTATGAAAGAGAAGATTGTGACATTTCTAAGGATGAAAGTATACATGATGTAAATAGCAACACTAACTAACAACGTTAAATGTTCATTGAACTGTGACCTGTGAATTTGAAACGAAGCAGTTACAGTCCTTTTAAATTAAGGCTTTTGAGCCCGGGGTACGCGTAACCCTTTGGGTACACGTGGTCAATTCAGGGGTTATGAGAACATCCTTGCCCGTATGGATCGTTTTGTTAAGGAGTAGACTTACCAGCAAAACCACAGGAGACGTTGCTGACACGTAGTCAGACAAGGTACTGAAGGGAATGAGATGGATCCCAGGGGCCGAAATATATTTTTCGGGAGGGGGAGATGTGTAAGAATATGTTAAGCCAATGGCAACTTGGAATTTTCTAGGGTGCAAAAACTTTTCTATGTCGCCCCTCCTATCCCCGGGTTTGGGACGTTGTTTTACTGATAGAAAGTGCGCAACGTTCTACAATCGAGCCTCTACAAATGAGGAGTTGAATTTAGCACTTGAAGAGCTATTTCGTTGCACCTAGAAAGTGCCCTATAACGGGCAGCACCCAGAGTGCTGTAAATAGCACTTACACAAGTGTTATTTATGCCAGCACTTTCTAAATGCTTAAGCCATTTTTCAAAACAGATAGTTTTTATTTGTGTTTGTTTGTTTACTGGTATTAACTTCTTCATATAGACTGTGAGTAATGTGTTGAGCATCGCCATGCGTCACTATATCATCGTGGAGACCCTTTTTCCAAAGTCTTTTCTACTCTTTGGCTAATTAAGAGCTGAAAGGAGAAAAACCAAACATTACCCAGGAGTTCTGCTGCCCCAACGGAGCATTTCCCCAAGGAACACTAAGACTTAATTTGACCAACCTCTTAATCCTCAGACCTCTACACATGGTTCTTGCATACGTGGCCCCGTTCTAGACTGGCTACAGAAACTACACATGATCTTAATAGCCATGACCTTCGTGGAGGCGCTGTCCGCCCGACTGACGTGCAGTACTACTGCACTTTAATTGGCTGCGCTCGTAGTATGTATACGAGAAAAATGTGTACATATTCGATACCTGCTACGATCTCAACGTGAAGACACAAAGAAAAGTCTATTAAAACAAAGCAAATTATCATATTATAATCCTAGGTGTCCTGGAAGAGTAAATCAAGTCAACCTTTCATTCTTGAATAAACTGTAATCTTTGTTCATAACATAAACATCATAAAAATAAACCTACCCTGATACCGGCTGTATCAGGGTATTCTTAATTTTTATTGGTTGTAAATATGTTTACGCACGGAAAATAACCAGTTGACAAATACCAGATAAAAGCAAAGACAAACATGTATATCACCTCTCCAAATAATGTAGTACTTTTTATGTTTTCTACATAAATTGGCTCCGCCCACTTTTCTATAACGATCCGTTACTTCTCACAACCGCCAGTACCATCAAAGCGCTGTACTATTAGCACTATGAAAGTGTTAACTATCACTTTTGGTGTTGATTTGACTTCAGCACCTTGAATATGCTGTGAAAAATCAGCAATTGAGTTTATAGTGTATCTCTAACATACAATAGCATACTGTAATTCTCATGTCAAGTTGTGTATACACAGTTACGATAAAAATTGGAAATGAGTGTTATATTTGTTAAAAATTCTCTGCATCGGGTGCATGCCCATGGGTCATATGTGCTTTGTGTACGCCTATAAAGAAAGGTGCTAGAATGACGATTGCATCACTTTGAAACTATAATCGACTTGATTTTATGTCTGAATTATTAAATATAACAAATCCAAATTCAGTCAGCGTTTTAATTTCCATTAAGAATAAGAAAGGTAATCATGGTATTATTGCCTTAATTCCAAAAGGCGATAAACCTAGGAATTTTCACCGCAACTGGAGACCTATTTCTCTTCTTAATGTTACGTATAAAATATCGTCCTCTTGCATTGCTAATCTCATTACAGCCGTATTTCCTAACCTTATTTCCTATGATCAGAATGGCTTTTTAAAAGGACACTATATAGGGGACTGCATCAGAATTGCTCACGACATTATGCAAATCCTTCAGGAAGATCAATCCCCTGGATTACTTTTCTCCATTTATTTTGAAAAGGCCTTTGATTCTGTTTCTTTATCCTTTATTTGTACAGTCCTCGACCTTTTCAATTTTGCAGTGGTTCGACCCTTTTTACAAAAATCTCGTATCATCAGTTCTCGACAATGGTTTTCCACCTCACTTTTTTTACTATGAACGTGGGTGTCGACAGGGCGGTCCCTTGTCTCTGTATCTTTTCAATTTGACAGCTGAAATCTTAAATATATTTGTTAAAAATAATAATTCTATTCACGGCATTGTTGTTGGAGACCAAGAGTACAAGATGACTCAGTATGCTGACGATACAACCTTTTCATTGAAGCAAATGAACGATCTTTTCTCAATTTATATAATGAAATAGAGTACTCGGGAAATTGTACTGGTCTAAGGGTTAATCTAGATAAATGTTTTCTTGTAGGTAATGGTTCCTTTTGTGGCAGAACGATTAATTTTGAACATTTTAAAGGTGATATACGCTGGGCGAAAAATGATGATTTTACAGTACTTGGCATCACCTTCAATACAGATCTCTCAAGTATGATCCCAAAGAACTATGATAAAGCTATGATTAAATTAAATAATTTGACGACTGTTTGGGGAAAACGAAATCTTACCGTTTTGAAAAAAATCATCGTTTTACCACCTCTGATTGTCCCACATTTCAATTACTATTTACTTGCTCTTCCCACACCTGCAGATCAGTACATTCAAACCATTGTTTCTCGGTGTTTTTTTTTTTTTTTTTTTTGTTTGTTTGTTTGTTTTAATTTATATAGCAAAACAAGCCTGATCGTATTAGCAGGCGACAGCTTATTTGCAATTATTCTGGGCTAAAAATGATCGATATGTCAAAACATATTATTTCCCTGAAAACTTCATTTTTTGCACGTTTGCTTAATAATGCTGTTTATACCTTTTCACATGTTTATCTAAAAATGCGCAATGTCGACATGGCTAACTTTTTCACAAACGGCGACTATTACTTTGAGTTAGCACAGCAAAAAGTAAATAATCCATTTTGGAGGGATATGTTTAATCGTGCCAAGTACTTCTTTGGTAATCACTGCCACTCTTATCCAGCAAATGACGAAGTTATGATTTTAATTTAGCCAATCTGGAACAATAGTTTAATTTTGATTGATAACAAGCCTGTATTCTACCATCACTGGGTTCAAGGGGGATTGATTTCATTAATGATTTACTTGATGAAGAAGGAAAGTTCAATACATGTGACTATTTCCTCAATACTTTAAACGTAAAAACAAATTTTTTGAGTTCTATGGGATTCTTGTAGCAATTAAGAAACAGTAGAGACGGTGTCTAAGGAACCTTAATTAACGATTAAGTAATCCAATGAATAGTTTTATGAACATCATTCTTAAGAGTAATCAATTGTGTTGTAAGGCTATTTACGATAAACTTTTAAACTCATCTAATATTTGTAATAAATCCTTCACAAAATGGGCCTGTACTCATGATGTCTCCAAAGATTTATGGTCAATATATTGTTCTATTCATTTTCAATGTTCCAGTGATGTACAAATTAGGTGGTTTCAATACAGGCTCCTCCATAGAATTAGTCCTACTAATGAATATCTTTATCTTATCAATGCTATAGGCTAGGATAAATGTACATTTTGTCGCAATCATATCAAAACGATTGATCATCTTTTTTTGTAACTGATATTATACTTCAGCCCTTTGGAATTACATGCATAACATTCTTGTAAACGATGGAATTAACGTTGAATTAAGAAATAATACAGTAGCAATATTTGGGGGTAATTTTGCATGTGAACTCAATGTAGTGATAATTTTAATAAAGTATCATGTATTCCGCTGTAAGCAAATGGAAGAACTCACGTCTACTATCGGGCTAAGACATTATTTAAGAAATTATTTCATACTCTACTCATATATATTAAAGAAAGACTTAAAAGTGGGTATCTGGGGACGTTATTAGTTGCCCTGGTTAATTTACTATATTTTGGAGTTGTAGGTAATATTGAAACGTTACAAAAATTATTATTCTTTGATATATTATTTGTTTCAACTACGATGGCTGACTGTCAAATGTTAAAGTCTACTTTAACGCCTATATTATATTTTGGTGTTAATTTGTTTGATTGGAAAATATTAAAATGAGTGACAAATAAATGAGAAAAAAGAAAGGTGATTGTAGAATTTAAGAAAAAAGTATCCATGATGTTCAGGCATGGAAACTTATTTAAAGACTGACTTCAAATTAACATAGGCAACAACTTACCGTCCACCCTCCATTGTCTGTTTTCATGTCACAGTAAACTTTGAATGGCGAGTTTGATGGCCATAGAGATGGGAGGATGGTATAGACTCCATTTTGTCTATGACCGGCTTGGTATGCATCATAGCAATCTTCTCTGAAGTTACAAGTCTCACCGTCACCTACGTAACCGGCATTACAGTAGCATTGTCGGACACCTTTCCTCACGGTGCATTCTGCATTAGGACTGCATGTGTAGGTGGAGTCACACCTGAGGTAATTGCCACTGCAATTACATGTCTCGGTACAATCATCTTTCACGTACGTAGCACCATCCTAGAAAAGAATTTATTTCGTATACAACTTTAGGTCTTTTTAACGCTACCCTGTTACATTTCCGACCTCCTTAGCTTATGCCAGTGGCGCCGGCACGGGGACGGGTATGGGGCACGTGCACTCCCCCATCCAATCGATTTCCGAAAATTTCAGATTTTTTTAAATGAGCCCAAAAGGCGTTTAAGCTATAGATTTCTGTAGGGGATAAGGTGAGGTGTGTTTTCTGCTGGATCTGTTTCAATCATCACAAATCCTCCCCAAACTATCAAAATTTTCACCCGCCGCTCTTACCTCACCTTACTGCTGTCCACATTAGGCTATCAATACCGTCTCACACGTGTTCGCATTATTCATCGAACAGAGTTTTACATTTAGACCGATGCTGTTGTGCATATGAATTATTATAGATGATCACAGCTTGCAAGAATGTAAAGCGGGGAAATTAGGGGGAAGGCATAAAAATTGAAAGATGTATACGAATAACCAGTCAGAAGACTCGCCTTCTTATTGGCAGGTACCAGTGTTGTAGTGTGAGTACGGGACCGTGAGTACGGGTACGGGTACGGGTACCAGGTCATGAGTACGGGTACGGGTACGGGTACTGGGTCATGAGTACGAGTATGGGTACGGGTACCATGTCATGAGTACGGGTACGGGTCCGGGTCCGAGGAAAAAGTAATCATGAGTACGGGTACGGGTACGGGTACAGGGTCATGAGTACGGGTACGGGTATGGGTACGGGTACGGGTACGGGTACGGGTACAATTCATGAGTATGGGTACGGATACCAACTCATGAGTGCAGTTTTGAATATGCATGGTACCAAGCCTTGCTGCATTTACTACTTATTACTGGAAATTTGACAAACTCAAATGCCCATCATACTGCTCTCCTTCCCAGAAAATTCCAACCTTGAAAAGTTTCCCATCAAGCCAATGCCCCGTGAACGAACCTGGCCGGCACCCAGTGTATGTAACCCCAGAGCAGCTTCCTCCATGGACAATCCAAAATTAACACACGGAATGACCTATAAAGCCTGTTCAAGTGGGAGCCAAATCTAGAGGATATAAGGATTCATGGTAGGATTCAATTCTCAGTCGAAATGTTTGTCAGGTTTGGTAAGTTGGCTGGATGGATATTGTGTGGTGGGGAGTAGCCCATGCTAAAATCATGTATCTAGGGAACCGTCTAGTCCATTAGAACACCTATAGTCAGCTAACGCACGACTCAAATTTTCCTGCAGAGCAGACTCTGTTGGCTCAATCTCTCTTTTAGGTTTCGCAAACCAGGGATAGCGTGTGACTGCCAGGGAATATGCTGCTCAGCCTGCTACGTAGGCAATACATTTAAGTGTAGTAACTTGAGAAATTGCAACACAAATATGCACATGTAAACAAACAAATGACGTCACTCAATTGCGACTGCTGCTTGTGGTTGGCAAGACCACAGTCGTCTGCACTCATATTCATCGCGCTACACACTGTAAGTGTATGTACCACATGCACAGAACAGAGTGACTTTGCGGTATATCTACGTACTGTGGGTCCTACAGCTCCCTTTTTCAGCTGACATGCTATCGGCTTGGTTTGCGGTAAGCTGTTTTTATTATTCAAGATCCATCTTTAGGGAATGGATCATTATTTCTTGAAATAAAAGAAACCGTGCAAGCTCATTCAAAGCGTCAATTAATATTGCAAAAGGCTAGGTGCATAAAGTAGCCATACACCAGTAGGCTACGTGGACGACTCATTTTGGTTAACATTAGCCTAACATTATAGTCACTGTAATTTTGTAAACAGTATTTCCGCCAAGGGGACTGGAATGATCTAGCCTATAGTTTGAGCTAAAGGGAATGAACTGCAGTCATAAATTTTAGTCTGCATGTTATGCTGTTACGCAGTATAGTATACGTGGTACAGTACAGTATTACCAAGTTCTCAATCAGGCCCTACACACTAAACTCAATAGGACTTTGCACCTGTAGTAGTCTAATGGAGCGTGATTGCAGGGCTAAGTAAGTAAGCCCAGCCGGCTGCAAATTATATCTACATATTGTAGCCCCACCCCTACCCCGTCAATAAAAAATATGTCCATACATCCTTACAATTGCGCCTGCTGATGGCTGAACTAGACACGTCATCATCTCTACAGTTTGAAGTAAATTTAGTGCAATTTTCATACCTGTTACACTACTTCATTTCAAGTACACAAAACTTACTTATAAACTTTGGCAAATTGGTATTGATTATTTTCTGATGCCTATAAACATATAGCTGATTCACTGCCATTTTGTGTGATTGGACTTCACACCTTGCCATCCTAAAGGCTGATGGTCATGCAATACTTGAATAATCAACTTGAACCAAGGGCTGTATGAACCAAGGATGTGTTGGAGCAACCACCTATCTGTTTACAGTGCAATCAAAGCCAATTAACAGTTTTTACAACAGAAGCAGTCGGATTTGCTGGGGCTGAGAGTTTAAGAGGAGGCTATACAAATCTCCAAAGCACTGGAAGATTCAAGGGAAATATAAACTACACTTTGTGTATGAAAAAAAGTTTAGCCTAATCCATTCAATGGTACAATATGTGCCTATTGATTGTTACACACCTTGCACAATGCAAACAATGAACATAGGTCTGTGCCATGCCTAATTGCAGTACATTGTCAGTGAATCTCCTAAAATCCTCCTATTCAAACCATAAAGTTATTATGGGCTCTGAAGGAGGTGGTACTTTTTGGCATCCTGTCTCTTTAACAAATTTTATAAAAAGGCTATACTAGCTGTGTAGACTAGGAAGGCTTAGTATTAAACTGCTACAAAGAGGGTAATTCTTGCATTTGTAAGTTTTATCCAGATCAGATGTAAACAAACAACAGCATGGCCTAGGTCAATAGCTTCTGCTGATGTGTTGATGAATTTTGCAGAACTAACTGTAGAGATCAGTCATGTACATGAATGGAGCTTAAATTCAGTAAACTTAATTTAGTTCAAGGACTTTTGTACTATAATTTGATGAGGGTATATGAGGGCAGGTAGTGGATGGGGATCAACTGGGAGAGTAGGCTGCAGGCCTTTAGGCTTAGGCCTAGGTCTATGTGATGTTGCCAACATCACAAATCTTGGTTCCTCAAATCTGACCCCAGTTGCACTATAGTCCTACATGATCTGAAGTACAGTAGTATTAACCACAGTGTATGCCATCACACAGTAATAGAATGCACCTGTAGCAGGCGCATAGCTACGGGGGTCCCAGGGTCCCCAAAATTGTGCATTTAATAAAATGTGTAAGAATTAAGGGCGGCGATCGATGCTGTGACACCCCCCCCCCCATTTGATACCTAGCCCCACCCCTAAAAATTTCATTCTAGCTACACCCCTAACCTGTAGTAAGTCAAGACTATAGATTTGTACACGTGGTACCAGTTCTGCTAGAATTGACTGGTACAGTTTTATGGTTCAGTTCTAATGAGTTCATCATTCAGGCTATTCAGACTATTCATCTCCTTTCAGTTGTCTATTCACCTCAGTTTGAGGTGGTCTTACGTGAAGTACCCATCATCATGTATACTACTGCAGCATGAACAATTACTCATCTCCCCCATGGGGTATATGACACGGTTTCACATTAACTGTTCCAATTTGGTCCCACAAAGGAGAAAAAATAAAAATTTCCAATAATCCTTAAAGCTCCCTTAGTTTGATTAATTAGGCTTCAATTTCAAATAAAAAAATAAAAAGAAGATAACTCCTTGTGCATTTCCTTCGTTCAAATGAAGTTTAACTGGGTTAGTGTTAAGTTCCCATTACAGTGCTGTCAATAGTAACATTAGCAACATAAACGCAGGGTGTCAAACATAAGGCATACCCTAGTATGCATAGGAAATAAATTTGTGTTTTCATTTGCCTTACAAGTTCGGCAGGAGCAAGATTTCTGAGAAATAAGATATAAATATGGTGTGTTTAATAATGGTTTGGATAAAAAAATTTGAAGAAGTGTGTGCTAATGTTACTATGTTGCAGATGTTATGTATTCTTGATAGCAACCATACCTAGTCAGGTGAGGTGACAGATCAGGGATATTTGCCAAACTAACTATTATGTTAGCTTCAGACAGGTAGATGCTATAAATTGACCATGAAAGGGTATGAATACTTTCAGTATTTTTCTAGTGGAATGAATTTATTGATTGCTAATGTTATGCTTATAAGTTTGACAGCACTGCAAATAGTAACATTAGCAACATTTAAAGCCACAAATTAACCATTTTCACAACTAGACACAAGTGTGATCTTAGTATCACTGATTTGCTATCCTGGTAATCATTCATTCATGCAGCAGTCATACTATTCCCTCTGTCTTTGTGAATTCCAGCTTCAGTTTTCATTTTTTGTGTCATGTTTGACAGCAAAACATAACATTAGCATCAAAATTCAATTCAGGACCATTAACTATCCAACACAGATGCATAGATGACAGGTTGCTTACTTTATCAAAGGAAGAGGTCAATATCTAGAATATAAAGTTAATTACACTGAAGTGTTCATACATAAAGAATTGCTATCATGATTATAGTCATATTTGGAAAGCATTTTATATGTAGGGACAATTTGCTGTCAAATTTTAGCACTTTTCAGTAATGAAAGTTATTAGTGTTTTATAATGCACAAGACTGTGAGCTTCATTTTAATTTTTCTATCTCACTAGCTGGTCTAGATGGTAACTGGAGATCAAAAACGTTAATAAACATTATACCTCCACTTTTATTTATCACAAAGGAACAGATCTATCTTTTGGTACAGTTAATGTGAAACATGATTATACTATATACTATCCAATTATCATCCAGATAAAAAAATATGATCAAAATTTTACAACTGATTAAATCTACCTTACATACAGTGTTGTAGTGTGAGTACGGGACCATGAGTACGGGTACGGGTACGGGTACCAGGTCATGAGTACGGGTATGGGTACGGGTACCAAGTCATGAGTACGGGTACGGGTCCGGGTCCGAGGAAAAAGTAATCATGAGTACGGGTACGGGTACGGGTACCAGGTCACGAGTACGGGTACGGGTACGAGTACGGAAACTTGTACTCGAGTACGGGTACGAGTACGGGTACGGGTACGGGTACTACAACACTGGCAGGTACATTATATCAGTACGCTAGGGTACTGAAAGTGTCTCGGGGCAAGAGTTTGCAATCAACGTCTGTCATGGGAGTGATTTTTAATGCAAATTTTGGCGCGTTTCGCGCTCATTCGCCGCGATTTGCACCTCATATCTCATGGCCATCTTTATGGCAATAATACACTGAAATATTCTAAACAAAACATTTTAACAAATAGAGGTACACATTCAACCTTTTTAGAGACCCCGCATTAAAAAGTATTCTTAGATCGATCCAATATCATGAGTGGCCTACACGGTGACGTCTGTATGCATGGGGTGATAGATTGAAACAGTACGTATTTGTCGTTGCACATTTTGTTAAAACATTTTTACGGCGCGTTTTCGCCCGCACCCATTAGCGATAGATGGTGAATGTCAATATCCCAACATTATCTGATTATTACACATGCGTGTTAGTCCACGACCCTTTCGTTATTCTCATACCTTCTCGCACACTTCCCATTCCTGAATTCTCATTTCTCGCCATTTTGAAATTATCACAGAGCTTCCGTGTCTTCGCCCTCCCGAAACCCACCAGAATATTAGTCCTTAAGAGTCCGGCACAGGGCTCCTTGACCCAGCGCCTCCTCGAGGAACCAAAAAAAACATCATTATACTTCGCTCATTTATGGCGACTTCTACCATGCAAGATCTTTTTAACTTAAGGTGTAAATTTGTAAAACATGAGATCCCAAAAAGTCCAAAGATTTGGCAAAGATAGCATAACATTGCATCTTAAGCAACCTTACATGAACAACAATTTCTCAAAAGGAAAAGGTTGTCACTCTTCCCACTTAAAGGAAAGCCATTCTCTTATACCCGACAAAAAAATCACTAAATTATGAGAACTTTTTTTAACATATGATTAGTTCGAAATGTGCCGAAGATAGCACTGTTTTGGATCCAAGCCACCTTAAATGAACAAAAATTTCGTAAAGGATAGTGGGAACTTCTCCCCTTAGATCTTTCCCCCATGCAGCAGCTCAGGGCGGCATCTGTACGAGGTGCAGAAATAAAGGATTCGTCCAGGTGAAAACTACAGCAGGTACACATATGCACAATTTACACCGACTTTCTGGGTTTATCTGGGGTGGGGTTACGTCATCATCTTGTGTGGTACCCCTCCTCCAATCACCAACTCCTGGCGGCGCCACTGGGTCATGCCAACAATTTGAATTATGGAGATATATGACAAGTTTTATGCACGAACCGTGTATTACAAGAAACACTCCACAAAAAAAATTCCATACAAAATAAGACAAACATCTTATACAGTGTAGGTAGCCTACATGTGATATTAAGTAACAGAGTCGTTACGTCATCTCCATAATTCTAAAGCCCGTATCACACATTGCCAATGTTAAGTCCAGGTTGACCTCGGTGCACCGCACCCTTTGTCTCTCGGTTGCCTATGTTGGAGACCTACATTGTCTCTGAATTGGTGAAGCTGTACTGCTTCGAACAATTACTGTACTTTCGGATAAGAAAATTGACGACTAGGCAAATTGGAAAATAAAAGTAGAGGGGAGAACTATAGTGTCACCTGCATGTCTTTCTAGGTGTTTGTTCTCCTACCCAAAATCTTCCCAAACTACCAAATGTTCGCTCGTTCCGTACGCTTTTCTGTTTAAGTTCAATCTAGACTTTAAAATAATCCGACTTACATATCCATATCCATTGACAGAAATATACGTTTATATTTCAACCAAACAATGTTCCGCTAATATATCTGAGATTCTGGGGTTTCACGGGAGCGTTACCCTGGACCCTACTTAGGGCCATTCAAAACGGTGCCTCTAGACACCACGCTGTTTGGTGGGAGGCTTCGCGTTCCCGTTGCTTCATTTAGTCATTTGAAAAGGGGACTACCCCCTCTAGCACAAACTTACTTGCCTCTTTGTGGCCCGCGACATTTTCATGATGAAAATTGTGGCTCGCCAACGAAAATAATTAAGAATGCCCATGTTCCCACTCGTATGGGTTTCGCTTCAGAAACAAAATTTTCTCAACTAACCATGTTTAATTGGGATTGTTACTGTACATGCATGTCGGATAGATCACAATAGAGAGCAGCCTAGTGAATTAAAACCGGAAAATCAGTTTTTCATTATGCCTCTGTACTTGAACCAAAAACCTAGTCAAAATAACCTTTATGGGTCGTCTGTTTTGGACTTATATGTAAATAATGCAGCTTCTTGGATAGGTGTTTTCTCCCAAGTAATAGGTGCGCCAGTCAAGATGCAAACTGAAATTACAATGCTAATACAAACAATCTATACCGTGAACTTAGTGAATAGGTAACATAAATTTTGAATCCTTGACCCCCAAAATATACACAATCGAGCTCAAGTATTTAATTTTATGATATCAGTAGTAGGAATTTTGATTTCATTGACCCGAAAATCTGATTTTCCTGTTCCTGGATTATACTGGCATATGTTTGGAAATTTTGGATGTCGTACTCGGATTTTTCTTTTCAACTATGGTCAATTTTGCCAAGATTTTGGGTGACAGCCTTCACCCATCCACATAGCGATGTTCCTAAAGATATTTGGACAACAAATATAACTAGAAAAATGGCCGTAGCCGGCCCGACTTAAACCATTTGGTTAGAAACTGAGCCGCAAAACCTCATCTAACCCTTGAATCTAACCAAATTAGACGCGTACTACACCTCAGATATAAGATTCAAACATGTTTCATGCTTAGTGCATCATAGTTGACAGGGTCTTCACAGCATGGCATCTTGTGACCTCAAATTAACTTCCACTTAAATCAAAAAAAAAAAAAAAATGGAAACTATTCTCTTCATATAACGAGCCCAATGTCAAGCATTAGAGTCATGCAGGCATTGTTGTTGTTGTTTTTTTTTTTTTTAAATTTTGAAGTTTGACTGATTTTTGTGGACCGCTTTGCGCGCACTCATTTACACAACTGCAATTGTCACTGTAGCGTAGCTGTGGTAAGCAGGTGAATACTTTCGGAAATTTAGTACCTTAATCAAAATTTATTTCTACACATGGGGTTAGGCTCCCCCTCTCTCCACTTTTGCGACCCGAAGCCTACGCAGGAGATCGGAATCTGTTTGCTCAGCCCCTCTACGGATATGACGGAACACGGAATATGCTGGAACACGGAATATGCTGGAACACGGAATATGCTGCACAGCCTGCTACGAAGGCAATCCGGATCCCTGAAATAGTTTTCTAATTGTATTAAATGTACGGTATGGGTACTGTATTTACAATTCCGAATATTTGAATCCAAAGCTTGATAAAATCTCCGGCTTCTATTGTTACCTGTTATTGTTCGACCGCTTTAGTGGAATTGTCTCGTTGCTTCTTTCTGCAGGATAGGAATCTGCAGGAATCATCGTTTCTAAAACCCTTGGAACCTCTCCCGCTGTCCTCTTTTCAGACCAACTACCATCAACCGAATCAACTCGACCTACGGTAAGCATCACTTATTGTTTCAAAGCTACAGATATTGTCAGGCTAACTATTACAGAACGATTTCAAATACACCTGGAACGCGTGTTATTTTCTCTAGAAATGGCTTAGAATGCTCATAAAAGCCATCAAATTACAGAAAAGTTCTCGGTGAGGACTTCAACCCCCACCTCTCCGTTCGCGTCTTCTCTGCTCGTAGTGACAGGTTTCGCTGGCCATATTTAACGAGTATGCAGCCTCACCTTAAACTTGCTAGCCTTTTCTGTGGACTTCCATGCATGGTCTTGTCTATTTAAGAACCTTCCCATAACAATATTTCTTTGATTTTGGAAAGTATTAGCAGGGACTTATAAATCAAAGGTTAAGGTTCACTAGACCGAAGATCCTATCTCTAACCCTAATCTTAACCCTTACCCGAACCCCAATACTATCCTAGGCTAGTGCTAGGCTAGTCCTTACCTAATGCTAATTGTATATCTAACTCTAATCCTGACACTAGTTTTAACTCTAGATATACTGGATATTTGGTCTAGTGAGATTCCCCTTAAATTGTACTTGATCCTCGAATCTCTGTCGTTGTTAGTAAATTAAATTAAAATGTTCCCAACCCCAATTGAATATTGAGGTTGAAAACTTTCTCCCAGACCCTCTAAAAGTAATGAAACAAGAAAACAAAATAGTGGCTATAGAAGTAGGAGAGTTTTATGTAATAGACCTTTCCAAGTAGCGACTGCAAAGGATCCTGGGACAGAATTTTGTTATGTGTTGTTTTTGGCCACAATAAAATGCCATCGACAAATACGATGTTTACCAAAACTCTATCCCATAATCCTTTATAATTCCTATTTGGAAAAGGGTCTACTGATAACTTTTGCTGTTAAAAATGAAGTAAAGTCTTAATGCTTTTGTCCACGTACTACATTCTGTATCATGCAAACCCTGTCTTTCTCATTGTACTTACCATCAAGCCTCTGCGTCATAAAATTGACATGTCACTAGTATGAGTTATTTGGTTATAAGAAGTGGTCAAAAGTGATATTTTGTGGTTTGTTAATTACGCATCGAATACCATTTGGGGAATGCCTTTTGTTGTAATAGTCTTAATTCTGTAATACTTCAGAGATTCCGAGGGCTTCGTTTCCCTGTCCTCCGCCAGATCGTTGCCGTGGACACCACTAGGGGCCTTTTTGCGGACACTGGAGCCTACGCCCTCATACCCCAAGAAAGTGCTTCGTGCTCCCTCAGCGCCTTCGGTGCCTTTGGGTACTTTGCTCCTGTTTAGCACCCCTTTTCAGACATTTCCCGCACCTTAGTATGATTTTAATGAACGAACTGCATTTTCAGATGCACCGGTGAAAAGAAAATGTCACGTGACTTAAGAGGTAACGTGCGAACCCCGTTACTTTCACTGCAGTTGTGTGAAGAATATAGTTGAGGGCGGGAAGGAAACCACTGCAATCCCAAACCAAAAGTAATGGACACAGACAATGAGAGAGAGAGAGAGAGAGAGAGAGAGAGAGAGACGGGGCACTCTATTCCCTCACTCTTTGGGAAGGAAGAAATGCCCCATTAAATTACAGGAGCACAGGGGGCACACGTCTTCCACGTACAAGGAAACCATTGACTCTGCTTGCCTCATTATTTCTTCCCGATGAACCAAACAGCATGAAACCCCTTTCCGTCATCCAGCCATCTTTCAGGGTTGGGCTATCAACTTTAAACCAACATTTAAAATGAATCCAAGATTGAAATTGCATATCTCTGCAGTTGTGCCTGTGTGAAGTGAATTGTCTTTTCGAATGAATAATGACCTATTTTCTCTTTTCTATCACAAATATTTTACATGCTGTGCCTACAAACATTTCCTGCTCTCCACGTGACTTCACTTTCGGTTCAAATCAGGTTCTATGCCCTGTCAAACGTATTAGGGTTGTCTTTTAATTTTTTCTCATAGAAAAGCCAAAGAGCAACTGCGCATACCATAGAAATTATTGTCACCCAAAGCCCCATGATCATCGGCGGCGAAAGCATTAATATTTGGGGGGGGGGGGGGGACGAGTGAACTAAAATCTGATTAAGTATTGAAAAAATACGGGGAATTATGTGGTCGTCGTCTCAGGAGGGTTGTAGGGAGGGTGTATTTAGTGTCCTTATACATGCGATCTGATGTTAAATTTGTTGTCTTAGGAAGTGAAATAGTTTTCCAAAATTTATATTATATTATTTTTGTTCGCCTCTCGGCTCACCCACCCCCGCTACACCACTGGCAGGGCTGTAACCGAGTCCACCTAATCCGAGTCCGAGCCAATTCCGATTCCAGTGACCCCAATTCCGGGCCAATTCCGAGTCCGGTACCACTCGAGTCCAAGCCGAGTCCGAGTCCAGAGGACCCGAGTCCGAGCCGAGTCCGAGTCCATCCCATAAGTAAATGTGCAGTAAAATCCTTGGAAATTGGCAGCGCCGCAGTGTAGTGTGAATACAGTAGCATGAGTGCAGGTACAGGTACCAGCTGGTCATGAGTACGGGTACCAAGCCATGGGCCTGGGTACAGGTATGGGAACCGGGCCATGCATGAGTACAGATGGGGGCTGGTACAGGTACGGGTAACAGGTCATGATCCCGGACACGGGTACTGGTCATGAGTATGTGGTTTTGAGTTTGGGTATGGTATGTATGCCAGGTCGTGAGAAGCTGGTATGGGTGCAAGTCCCGGGTTACGAACTTGAGCACAGACTAGGGGTAACACAACACGAGTATGGACACCGTCACGACTCAAGAACTTTCATACCCAAGTGTAGGTATGAAAGTTCAAACTTGAAGGAATTTAATGAGCACTGTACAGGATCTGACCAGGTGGTATGGGTGCAGTTACATGGTCATGAGTATAATTATAGGCACCATGTGCACCAGCTACTATCATGGGTACAAGAATAATATTAGGTGTACTTAGTAATAAGTTTGGCAGCCACTCTATATGAGTATCATATACAGTATCTGGAATATTTACAAAGTTCTAGAACACAACCACTGCAATGTCTGGTACTCAGGTGCCCTTCCCTGGGGGGCATGCCCACCCCTAAGTTTCTCTTAGCCCCTCAAAAATTGCCCAATTTCATAAAGGCTAGTAGTGAAGACATAGATATTCCCAGAAATGTTAGCTTAAAATATATTAAAGCCCACCTGCAAATTAAATCTACATATTGTAGCCCCACCCCACCACACCCACCCGCAAAAAATATGTCACAACATCCTTACAATTGTGCCTGCTGATGCCTGTACTGACACGTCCAATCAATTCTCTTGTGGTTTGAAGTGAGTGCAATTTCATACCTGTTACACTACTTGATTTCAAGTACACACAAAACTTACAACTTTGGAAAATTAGTATTGATTATTTTCTGATGCCTATAAACATATAGCTAATTCACTGCCATTTTGTGTTATTGAACTTCACACCTTGTAATCCTAAAGGCTGATGGTCAGTGCTTGAATAGCTTAATCAACTTGAACCATGGGCTTGTTGTATGAACCAAGGATGTATTGGAGCAACTACCTACTATTTACAGTACAATCAAAGCCAATTAACAGTTTTTTACAACAAAAGCAGTCAGATTTGCTGGGTCTGAGAGTTTAAGAGGAGACTATACAAATCTCCAAAGCACTGGAAGATTCAAGGATTCAAGGAAAATACAAACTACTGTACACTATAGCTGTATGTTACCTAAATAATACCTGAGTTGTGCTATATAATCCATTCACTGGTACACTATGTGCCTATTGAGTGTTACAAACCTTACACAATGCAAACAATGAACATAGGTCTGTGCCTTGCCTTGCAGAACATTGTCAGTGGATCTCCTAATCCTCCTATTCAAACCATACAGGTATTATGGGCTCTGAATGAAGTGATACTTTTTTGCATCCTGTCTTCTGTAAAAAATTTTACAAAAAAGGCTATACTGTGTAGACTAAATGCTAACGAAGACTTATTATGAAAATGCTACAATTTGTGCAGTTCTTGCATTTGTAAGGATTATCCAGATAAGATATAAACATAGAGCAGGATATCAATAGCTAATTCTGTTGCGGAATGGATATGAATTTTGCAGTGCTAACTGTACAGATCAGTCATGTGCATGAATTGAGCTTAAATTTAGTAAACTTAATTTACTGTAGTTCAAGGACCTTTGGTGTACTTTTGATGAGGGTATATATGCCACGAGGGCAGGTGGTGGCCGGATGGGGATCAACTGGGCAGAGTAGGGCTTCTACGGCCCTTTAGGCCTATATTGCCAACATCACAAATCTTGGTCGCACCAACCCGTACAATTAAAGGCAGTCCTCAGATCCGTTTGACCCCAGTTGCACCAATATATAGACCTACATGATCTGAAGTACAGTGTATGTTGTACCACACAGTAGTATCAGTAGAATAGCTACACCTGTAGTAAGTATGAAGCGTGACACCATAGAGAGCAGGATATTTATTATATCCTGCTCCCGTCACCTTATGTGGCTACAAACGATCTCACACAGATTTGTACATGTAGTACCGGTTCTGTCTAGAAAGTTCTGCGTTACATTAAGTTACGTAGTCGTTCCTTGCTACCTATAGTAATACTACAGCAACTTACCTGGGGAAAAACCAAAGTTTCATGGACTGGTACGGTTTAACTTTTATGGTTCAGTTTTAATCCAGTGTTCATCATCCAATGTATAGTACTAGCCAGCATGAACAACTCATCTCGACCTCATGGAATCGGACACACGAGGTTTGCAGTATGAGTAAGAAGTCTTTTTAAAAAACTTTTTAGGTTTGAATCATGATCTAAGCAAGCTCTAATGCTCGTAATCACTTGCCAACAAGACCAGCTGCTGATATGTCCTGGACGAATGTACTGTAGATCTTTTCAATGCAGCCAGGATAAGGACTTTGAAGCGCCGTAATATTGTTGGGCCTATGCCAAACAGTTAGAACTCATTCTGTTCAAAGCTGCAAAGTGTGTGTTGTATGAACGATTCATTGGTGCAATACATATCCAATGCCACATCCTTACATGAATGAGTATACATAACTTGCCAGCTGGTGTGTGCATGGGCATTGACAAACATTGTCCTGTACAGCTTTACTAAGTGACTAAGGTGTACATGCAACCTGAAGCATGCAGTAGCTGCAGAGATAGCATGCCATATATATCAAGAAAAGAACACATGGAGTATAACCAGAGACACTGCAGCTGCATGCACTTGGGACTTCAAGCCATTTAACTTTACCATGATGTACGGTGATAAAAATGTACCTCTGAAAGGCCAAACATCATGCTAAAGGTGATGCCTGTATTATATTTGAAATGTGCTTACACAACCCTCCCCATTGTCAGTTTTCAGGTTGCTTCCCCTTCCCCACACACCTTTGGGCACCCTGCCCCATCAGGCAGTACTGGCATAATCACTGGATAGATATTGCACAATTCTAAGGACTGCTTTTGAGTTAGTGTAAGTAAACACTATAGGTGCTTAGGTAGTAAGTTTAGAGCGTCAGTGAGCCACCCCCACTACCTGTAAATACACCCCCTCAAAAGAGATATGTTCAAAACATGCTGCCAAACTCTGAATCCGGACCACAGCTTTGTCTCGCAAGGCCTGCCAGGACTTCAGACTTCGGATTATGACCATCAACTCAGACCTTGCTCAGACAGGGAACAGGTGGAGTTGGCTCCAACCCCATTTAACTTCACATCTGAGGGACTAGTGTGCACTGCTTGAATGGATAATAATCAGTTTAAGTTGAATAACATGAAGGGAATGTGTCAGTTATTCAATCAAAAGAATTTCTGTAGATGGGTCAATGAACAATGGTTAATGCCAACTGTTGCCATTACAGGAATAGGAATGATACAAGTTCAACCAGGCATGTATAATGTAGCACTATGCTTAGAAAAACCTTTTTTTTTTTTTTTCCCCACAACTAACTTAGAGGGCCATTTCTGTTAAAACCTCTTCTTTACAGTATAGTTCATACATCTTGAATATTTTAGTGCATCGGGTACAAGACCAGGACCAATTTAATTTCCCGTGTACACCTGGCTAGCCTGGAGGTCCCAGGGGGAATTAGAAAATCCCTTTTTCCCAAGAAAACACCCTTGCCCTGCCTACAAAATTCCAACCTGAGTAAGTTTCAACCCCAAAGCTGGATTCTCAAATAAATAACTCCCCCGTCCCCACTGTTGCAAACATACCCAGGGCACTTTTTCCTATCGTACAGATAGGCTGAGAGCACAGTGGGTAAATATGAGGCTATATGCGTAGGGGGGAATCAAATTTTCACTTAAAGTGGACTCGGCTGGACTCGGCTCCGAGTCCCTAGTCCGTTGCAGCCCATTCAGGCCATATTCCGATTCAGGACCCCCATTCCGGCCAATTCCGAGTCCAGAAAAAACTGGACTCGAGTCCGGAATTGAGTCCGAGTCGCGGACTCGGTGTTACAGCCCTGACCACTGGTCTTGTAAGGAAGGGTAACCAGAACAATTTTACCAGGTGGGATTATTTTTTATTTTATCACTGAGAATGGAATCAATTAAGACAAACAAAACTTTTCTTATGGTCAGACCTAGTCCAGACTGTTTCAATGATAAAACTAGTCTTGGTAAGTGTTACTCTCTAACTTACTTTAACCCTAACCCTCCCATCCAGGACACATTATTGCTTTAGTCCTTTTGTAGCCAGTAGAAAGACTAAGGATTAGCAGTCCATTGCTTTTATTTTGCCCAAAAACAGACTCGTGTTTCCGGGATGAACATGATCGGCAATGCTACTGCATTACGTTTCACTTGTAATGAGATCCCCTACACGCAAATATCCGAAATTCGTGACTATTTTTCTGCTTTCCATTGTCTTGCAACAAACACTTCCGTACAAGACACCAACCTTATTTTAGAAATATTGGAAACCACCCCCTTTCCCAGAGAAATATAACTTGCGACAATCGAACGTGTTATCCATGTATCATACCCACAAGAGTATTCACTTATGCATCCCAAGAAAGTCTTGAAATGGTTTCTTAAAACCAGACGGGATAAATCCATGTCCCCATACTTACCCTTTGTAAAACTTTAAAATATTTATATGATTAGAAATTTTACTTGTTTTACTGAGTTTTCTGGCTGCTGCTGGCAACCCTACAAGGCTGGTGACCCGATGTCGCTGTCCTCTTAGTATGCCAAGTGGGGAGCCACTGTTGGTTGACGCATAGCCCGTATCTAGAGTCTGCAGGAAAATGCAATGGACAAATACCTCGCAGATGGGGGAAGGGGTAATGGCACATATTGACCTTGTTATGTAGCTTTTATCAATCTCTATTTTTAGATTTCTTCTTTAGAAAACAACTTTAGGTTTCAAAAGAACGGGGTATATTAACAAGAAATAACAGCTTAGCTTATAATTTAAGGTAATCATGGGCTACTTTTAAAAACCATGCTGTAGCACAGTATGAGAAATAATACTAAAGATTTTTAGCCTCCGTATATGCAGGAGTATTCAAGCTGTGTATCATGTAAGAAGGAAGAGAGTACATTCGTAACTCATATAAGGACGGGTCCACTAGAGGCTTGGGGAATCTCCCCGGGGAAATTTAGAAACAGGGAAACCTCATATCCGATTTGGGGGGGGGGGTTCAGAGCCTTAAAACCATAATTAGAACAGTGAAATTTTCACTATTTCAGTTTTTTTTTTTCGCAATAAGGCCAAATTTCATTTACGATTTGGAAATTCTAGGGGGAGACTTTCCCCTACCGACCCCTCAGGCTACAGCCCTGATGAGTAACACAGTAGCAAGATAGACATACGATATGTTACTCGTTGAAAAACTTTATCAATTTCTCTGTATTTTACATTTGCGAAGAAAACCCGTTCTGAACCATATACTTACGAGTCTCCACTTTTTGAATACTGAGTCCTCTGTCATTCAAAGTTTGTAAAACCAAGACTTGCTAGTGGCAAGTTCCTGGCAGAACTGCACATATTTGAAGTGTTTGGTGTGCTCCCAGTGTCATCCTGAGGTCAGCAAAAGCAATTTTGGTGTTCCCATTCTACAGTGCCGTAGAAATTCCGGCCAGACTCACAGTGAGACATTTTCTCTGAACCAGACTTTGGAACTTATGGTGGACCCTCGGAAACCACGCCCTCCTGTAAGAGTTCCGCGCTTCAACGGTGCATGCTAAGTGCCGAAGCATCATATTTAGCCTGCTTTCATTAATTTCTACAGCCTTCCTACTTCTTTGTACTTCGGGGGGGGGGGGGATGGGGAAATTGCCACTAGAAAGGGGAATATATTTCACCCGCTTCCAGCTCATATTTCCACTGAACATCAAGCACAGATTTTCCGGGTCCATTTAGGTGAACGTGCGACATCATCCTATCGTGGTGCTTCCAAATCACCAACTCCTGATTACTCTTGCATCCCCCTACTGCCCTACATCAACAAGAGTCTACCAGCTGTTGGTTCGAAGTTAGTTATTAAAATGAAAAATGGTCCAATTTGTGTCGTCAGTTTTTTGTAGCCCGCATCCAACGTCATTTTATGATAGTAAGAAACTTCATTCTCTGTTCTTTATTCTTTAAGCACTTGAGAGCTCCTCGTGGTCTGTCTTTCCACCGTGGGGGGTTTCAATCCACCCAAACAGGGGCTCTAAGGCGGGCTCCTCATAACCTTCTCCGCGGCACAATCGGAGAGGATGGACTTTATAACCTGTCTGCAATTTATGCCCCCTCCTCCCAGTTATGAACCTGGATTGACGCCTTTGCCCATGACAAATTCCTGCCCAAGTGACGGTTGCGGAGGATTCGTTACTACATTGAGAAATTTACAAGTTGGCAAGCTTTATATGATGTTAGTTTCTGCCGGTGGTCTGTAGGTCCATTACTTTTGAATTGTCTCTTAGCAACTGATGTCACCACCTACACCAGGGGCTCTTAATTATTTTCGTTGGAGGGCCATATTTTTCAGAAGGAACACATCACACGCCCAGACAGGATTGTACTTTTATCCTAGGAGGGTTCCATTTCGAAATAAGTAAACTACACCACGGAATTAGCGAGAAGCGGACGCGCCACTCAAAAAGTGTGGTTCTAGGAACCCTTCGAAGGGCTTTGGTAGGGTCCAAGGCAACGCCTCGGTAGAACATGGGGGCGTAGCCCCTGAAATGTATAATGATCGGTACATTCCGAATGAAGCGTACTAAACAACCCACCACAGGTATCACAATTTAACCATTATTTCTGGAACAGCGAGAATTTTGGGTCATGCAGAGCAAGTAATTAAGTTCTGCTTTGAAAAAGTGTGTATGTCTGGGGACAGAGAGGGGGTTGTCATAACACTTTCTGACCGGAGTGTCATCATCGGTTTGCACGTAGCATGCAAAGAATATTTTTGCTCAAAATATGTCCGGGATTGTCGGAAATGGCACTTACCTAGCCGTGAAAGTTATTGTATCTACAGTATGTACTTTCTTCATTTTGAGGAGTCTTAATTTAGGAATACACATTTTATACAAGGAACGCTTTCGGCCTTCATTTTTCAACTGAAAAGGAATAAGTTCCTTCAAAATTTATACAGCCCATGCAACTCGTCTACCTGGTTCTTCCCTACGGGAGCCCCTACTGTTCTGACTTTCCTATATGCCGAACTAACCACCCACCAATAGATTTGATTATACGGTGGGCTCGTTGGTAGTTGGGGAGGATGCTTCATTGTAGATTTTGAATGCAGGAGGTACCCAGGCCTGGTTATGTGGGGTTGGCGGTGAAATTCATAAAAAAGGGAGTTTTGAAGCTGCAAAATTCCACATGCCATAGACGCTTGGCTCTACCACCTTCAGTTTGCCATATTTTGGGCCAAATATATCAAACATATATTTCAAAGCATTTTGTTGGAATTCCGTTCAACCAAGATGGCGTAAGAAGCAAAATGACCGCCACTTGTATAATTACAATATTTTATATTAATAAGGAAAATAATCCGTAAAAAATATTTTTAACACATTTAAACCTCAAGTCTGGCCATGATCTGTAATAAATATTCAAAAAGTATTTTTCTGGACATGTTTTACAGGTTCCAGGCCAACCAAGATGGCGGAAACAGCAAAATGGCCGCCCATATAGTTATCTTAATTATAAATATCCTAATTGTATGAGTTGTCATTTTGCTATTTCCGCCATCTTGGTTGACCTGGATCATGCAAAATATGTCCAGAAAAATACTTTCTTAATATTTATCACAGAATATGGACTGACTTTAGGTTTTAATGTGTTGAAAATATTTTTAAGGATTATTTTCTTTAGTATTATGCTATATTGTATCTATATCAATGGGCGGCCATTTTGCATTTTCCACCATCTTGGTTGATATGAATTGCAACAAAAATGTTCTAAAAATGTTTTTATATTGTTTGGCATAAAATATGGCCATATATTAAAGGCAAGTGTGACAAACATATTTTTCATAAGTATTTTTATCATTATTTCAATGTACTGTAACTATGTAATAGTTATATGGAAGGCCATTTTGTTAGTTTTGCCACCTTGGTTTACCAGGAACCTGTAAAACATATCCAGAAAAAACTTTCTGAATATTTTTTAAAAATTATGCCCAGAATTTAGGTTTAAATGTGGTAAAAAGACTTTTTACAGATTATTTTCCTTATTAATATAAAATATTGTAATTATACCACTTGGCGGCAAGTTTGCTTCTTCCGCCATCTTGGTTGACTTGAATTCCAACAAAAATATTTTAAAAAATATTTTTGATATATTTGGCTCAAAATGTGGCCAAATATAAAGAACAACTGTCACAAATATATTTTTAAGAATTATTTCTGCATTATTATAATTTAATGAAATTTTAACATTAGCGGCCATTTTGCTAATTCTGCCATCTTGATTGACCCAGATCCTGCGAAAAATGTCCAGGAAAATACTTTTTGAATATTTACAATAGAATATGGGCACAGATTAGGTTTACCTGTGTATGAAGTATTTTTTAATAATTATTTTTCCTATTATTATAATACATTGACATAATTATTACATTGGGAGGCCATTTTGCTTTTTCCGCCATATTGGTTGACCTGAATCAGAAAGAAGTATTTCAAAAAGTCTTTTGCATTATTTGTTATGAAACATGGCCAGATATTAAGGGCAACTGTATCAAAAGCATTTTAAATGATTATTTCTCCAGGCGCGTGTCCAGGATTTTCAGCAGGGGGGGGGTCTGAGATATGATTTTTCAAATGAGGCGGGTATTTTGGGTCGAAAACTCTAAAAAAAACTCTAAAAAATCTTAAGGTCGGCGCGAGCAGGGGGGTCCAGACCCCCAGGACCCCCTTTTGGACACGCGCCTGTTCTCATATTATTTTTGTACATTATGATCGTTATATTAGCGGCCATTTTGTTATTTCCACCATCTTGGTTAGTTTGAAGTCCAGTATAACATATCAAAAATCATGCTTTGAATTTTATTTACAATCTGCTGTAAAGATATTTAGGGTTTGCATTCAAAATATATTTTTAATGACCATTTTCTGAGTTTTTTGCAGTTTTTGTTATTATTTTCTTATTTTTGGTGGAATTTTTACTGTATTGTTTTTACTTCTTCAGTGCTTTTCTGCCATATTGGCTGTCAAGTACTCTTGTGCCAAGGATTGTAAAATTCAGTCTTAGTTATAAAACGTTAACTCACACCATTTGATTGGGGATTTGGAAATATACAATATTTTTAGCCAATTTTTGGACATATTTCGTTCAGTTTGGCGGCCATTTTGCTTTTCCGACATCTCGGTTGACCTAAATCCCGCCCTAACAAGGTTTCTACTTTTTTAAATTTGAGCTTTCTGTAGTCTAAAACCTATTTTTTGACACCAGAATTATTAAAATCAACCTGGGAAGTGAAAATCTATAGCAAACTATACTATTCTTTGGCCAAAATGGCGGCCATCTTGAAAAATGGCGGCCATTTTGAAATTCACGTGGCTAACGGTATTTTTCAAAAGACAGACCCAAGAGGTACAATCTGTCAAATTTTGGTGCTTCTTTCCGGAAGTGAATGATTTTTCCACTTATCTGCCCTACTAATACACCAACAAAGAAAAACCATTATCTGATTACTGCACATGCTTGTTAGTCCACGACCCTTTCGTTATTCTTACTACCCCCTCGCACACTTCCCATTCCTGAGTTCTCATTTCTCGCCATTTTGAAATTGCCACAGAGCTTAAGTGTCTTCGCCCTCCCGAAACCCACCGGAATATTAGTTCTAAAGAGTTCGGCACAGGGCTCCTTGACCCCGCGCCTTCCGGGGGGGGGGCTCCTCGGGGAACCAAAAAAGCATTATACTTTTATACTTCTTTTCATTTATGGCGACTTCTACCATGCAAGGTGTTTTTAACGTAAGGCGTAAATTTGTGAAACATGAGACCCCAAAAAGTCCAAAGATTTGGCAAAGATAGCATAAGATTGCATCTAAGCCACCTTACATAAACACCAATTTCTTAAAAGGAAAAGGTTGTCACTCTTCCACGTAAAAATACACCCTTCTCTTACACCCGACAAAAAAAATCACTTAAATAGGAGAACTTATTTTTAACATATGATTATTTCGAAACGTGTCAAAGATAGCACTGTTTTGGATCCAAGCCACCTTAAATGAGCAAAAATTTCGTAAAGGATAGTGGGAACTTCTCCCCTTAGATCCTTCCATCAGCAGCCCAGGGTGGCATCTGTACGAGGAGCAGGAATAAAGGATCCGTTCAGGTGAAAACTACGGCAGAAACGAATAGGCATAATTTACACCGACTTTCTGGGTTTATCTGGGGTGGGATAACGTCATCATCTTGTGTGGTACCCCTCCTACAATCACCAACCCCAAGCGGCGCCACTGAGTCATGCCAACAATTTGAAGTACGGAGATCTATGACAAGCTTTATGCACTAAACGTGTATTACAAGAAACACTCATTTTAATCACTGAAAATATTCCATACAAAATTAGACAACCATCTTATACAGTGTATAGGTACATGTGATATCAAGTAACAGGGTCGTTACGTCATCTCCACAATTCTAAAGCCCGTATCACACATTGCCAATGTTAATTCCAGGTTGGCTTCGGTGCACCGCATCCGTTGTCTCTCGGTTACCGTCGACCACGTCTGGATCACAGAAAGGATTACATTCTGACCAAGTGTAAGCTATAGTCTAAAGCCAACCTTTTTTCCGCGTTACGGAAAACGGACAGAATTCACGGAATCGGTTATGGAACACGGAATTCGCGATTTTGACTGGCAATGAATATAAACATTAGAAAAGTGAGCAGAAGTTGTAAGCTTTCAGTTTTAGAACACTCAAAGCGGGGAACGATGGAAACTGTTACTTTTTATCAAGGTCTACTAGACTCTACTACCGTACTACTCTACTACAGCTTATAGCAGCGTGAAAAAACATACACACATATGCAGGACTACCGAGACCCTGTCCACGGCAACTTACCGTAAAGAATTCATAGTAAAAAAATCTTTCTATATGGAAAAACGGACAAAACACGGAAAAATGACAAAACGGAATCCCGAATTTAGAAAACGGAAAAACTTTGGCTTTACTATAGTCATATATTCTCGATTTTTGTACCGTTTTTGCGGTCTTATGTCGTTTATACAGATATCAGTCACCTTTGTGTAAACATGAGTGTTAACAGGTTAGAAACGGGAGGAGGGAACATGTCCCCACTTTAAAAAATGAAGGGAATTGCCCCTACATTTTTCCAGAACCCATTTGATTCCATAGCTTCAAGCGATATAGCTGATTCATTGAAATCAAAATGCAAAGTGGTGGAAACGGTCGTTTAATAGATATAATCTTGGAAAAATACCTCAGATAGGATGGCCAGATCAGTGAGGGGTAGGTAAGTGGAAAGCCACTTAGTACAAGTTGCACGGACTTACAAGTTCTAAGGGACGTATGTCTCTTGGTAGAAGAAAATATAGGCCTGAAACATTGCCACTTATTTGCCCTACTTGAAGTGTGTTTTTTTCTAAATCATGAGGTCTCGAACTGTCAAAATGAACGAATATTTCGATACACCTTACAAGGTTTGGTAAAAGCCATTTCCAACGATATGGGAGATATTTCAGCAACTACATTCTTAGCATCCTACGTACCAACCGATGGTAATACTTCGAGTGTCAAGACTAAGTCCCTCGTCCCCACCCAAACACTCATATCAAGGTGAATGTTCACCACTGAATCTGACATAAGTTTATTATCTGCTTTGCACAGCCAAGAAATATGGCAGAAATATGGTCAAATTGTGATACTTTTGATCATATGTTTAGTGTGCCTCAAATTAAATTTACAGAAATGTACTTATATGTTTCAGCCATGCAATGTTCCGCTAATATTTCTGAGCTTCTGGGGTTTCACGGGAGTATTGCCCTGGACCTTACTAAGGGCCATTCGAGGTGTGGCCTCTAGACCCTACCCCGCCGGGCGGACTCGGTTTGTTCAGTACCCCTTTAAGGCTTACTGAACAAGGAATATGCCGTACAGTCTGCTACGTAGGCAACTAGACACCACGCTGTTTGGTGGTAGGCTTCGCGATGCTTTAGTCATTTCAAAATGGGACTTCCCCCTCAAGAACAAGCTTACTTGTCTGTTTGTGGTCCGCGACATTTTCATGACGAAAATTGTGGCCGGCCAACAAAAATAATTAAGAACCCCTGCACTAGACCATGTTCTCACTCGTGTGGGTTTCGTTTCAGAAACAAAACTTTCTCACCTAGCCATATTTAGTTCGGACTGTTACCGTACATGCATGTCGGATAGACCACTATATAAGGGCTAGTGAATTAAACCGGAGAATCAATTTTTCATTATGTCAAAATAACGTTCATGAGTCCTCTGTTTTGGACTTATATGTAAATAATGCAGTTTCTTGGATAGGTGTTTTCTCCCAAGTTATAGGTGACCCAATCAAGATGCAACTGAAGTTACAAGTACTATGCTAATGCAAACAATCTATACCGTGAACTTAGTGAATAGGTACCCCGTAAATTTTGCATCCCTGACCTTCAAAATATACACAAACAAGCTCAAGTATTCCATTTTATGATATCATCAGTGGGAATTTTCATTTCAAGGAACCGAAAATCTGATCGATTTTCCTGTTTCTGGATTATGCTGGACATATGGTTGGAAATTTTGGCTGTCGTACTCCGATTTTTCAAGTATGGTCAAGTTTGCCAAGATTTTGGGTGACATCCTTCACCCACCCCCATAGCCATATTCCTGAGGATATTTGAACAACAAATATAACTGGAAAAAGGGCCGTGGCCGGCCCGACTTAAACCATTTGGTTAGAAACTGAGCCGTAAAACCCCAATCTAACCCTTGAATCTAACCAAATTAGACGCGTACTACACCCCAGATATAAGATTCAAACATGTTTCATGCTTAGTGCATCATAGTTGACAGGGTCTTCACAGCATGACATCTTGTGTCGTCAAACTACCTTCCACCTCCATCAAAAAAAAAAAAAAAAATAGAAACTATGCACTTCATGTAACGAGCCCAATGCCAAGCATTAGAGTCATACAGGCATTTTTTTTTTTGGAAGATTTTGAAGTTTGACTGATTTTTGGGTACCGCTTTGCACCCACCCATTTATACAACTGCAATTGTCACTGTGCGTAGCTAAGGGAATCAGGTGAAAACTTTCGGAAATTTACTACCTTAATCAAAATTTCTTTCTAAACATGGGGTTAGGCTCCCCCTCTCTCCATTTTTGCGACCCGACGCCTACGCAGGAGATCGGAATCTGTTTGCTCAGCCCCTCTACGGATATGACGGAACACGGAATATGCTGCACAGCCTGCTACGAAGACAATCCGGATCCCTGAAATGGTTTTCTAACTGTACTAAATGTACGGTATGGGTACTGTATTTAAAATTTCGAATATTGGAATCCCAAAGCTTGATAAAATTTTCGGGCTTCTATTGTTACCTCTTATTGTTCGATCGCTTTGGTGGAATTGTCTCTTTGCTTCTTTCTGCAGGACAGGGATCTGCAGGAATCATCGTTTCTAAAACCCTTGGAAACCCTCCCGCTGTCCTCTTTTCAGACCAACTACCATCAACCGAATCAACTCTACCTACGGTAAGCATCACTTATTATTTCAAATCTGCGGATATTGTCAGGCTAACTATTACAGAACGATTTCAAATACACCTGGAACGCGTGTTATTTTCTCTAGAAATGGCTTAGAATGCTCACAAAAGCCATCAAATTACAGAAAAGTTCTCGGTGAGGACTTCAACCCCCACCTCTCCCTTCTCGTCTTCTCCGCTCGTAGTGACAGGTTTCGCTGGCCATATCTAACGAGTATACAGCCTCACCTTAAACTTGCTAGCCTTTTCTGTGGACTTTCATGCATGGTCTTGTCTATTTAAGAACCTTCCCATAACAATACTTTTTTTGATTTTGGAAAGTATTAGCAGGGACTTATAAATCAAAGGTTAAGGTTCACTAGACCGAAGATCCTATCTCTAACCCTAATCTTAACCCTTACCCGAACCCCAGTACTATCCTAGGCTAGTGCTAGGCTAGTCCTTCCCTAATGCTAATTGTATATCTAACTCTATTCCTGACACTAGTTTTAACTCTAGATATACGGATCTTTGGTCTAGTGAGATTCCCCTGAAATTGTACTTCATTCTCAAATCTCTATCGTTGTTAGTAAATTAAATTAAAATGTTCCCAACCCCAATTGAATATTGAGGTTGAAAACTTTCTCCCAGACCTTCTAGAAGTAATGAAACAAGAAAACAAAATAGTGGCTATAGAAGTAGGAGAGTTTGATGTAATAGACCTTTCCAAGTAGCGACTGCAAAGGATCGTGGGATAGAATTTTGGTATGTGTTGTTTTTGGCCACAATAAAATGCCATCGACAAATACGACGTTTATCAAAACTCTATCCCATAATCCTTTGTAATTCCTATTTGGAAAAGGGTCTACTGATAACTTTTGCTGTTAAAAATGAAGTAAAGTCTTAATGCTTTTGTCCACGTACTACATTCTGTATCATGCAAACCCTGTCTTTCTCATTGTACTTATCGTCAAGCTTCTGCGTCATAAAATTGACATGCCACTAGTATGAGTTATTTGATTATAAGAAGTGGTCAAAAGTGATATTTTGTGGTTTTTTAATTACGCATCGAATACCATTTGGGGAATGCCTTTTGTTGTAACAGTCTTAATTCTGTAATACTTCAGAGATTCCGAGGGCTTCGTTTTCCGGTCCTCCACCAGATCGTTGCCGTGGACATCACCAGGGGCCTTTTTGCAGACACTGGACCCTACGCCCTCAAGCCTTAAGAAATCGCTTCGTGCTCCCTCAGCGCCTTCCGTGCCTTTGGGTACTTTGCTCGGGTGTAGCACCCCACTTTCAGACATCGTTTCCCGCACCTAAGTATGATTTTAATGAACGAACTGCATTTTCAGATGCACCGGTACAAAGAAAATGTCACGTGACTTACAGGTAACAAAACTAGTCTGTTTAAAACTGACAGTTTCATAAACAGTAAAGACGTAACGTGCGAACCCCGTTACTTTCACTGCAGTTGTGTGAAGAATATAGTTGAGGGGGGGGGGGGGAGGAAACCACTATACAATCCCATCCTTAAAAGTCATGGACATAGACAATGAGAGAGACGGGGCACTCTATTCCCTCACTCTTTTGAAATGAACAAATGCCCCATTAAATTACAGGAGCACAGGGTCACACGTCTTCCACGTACAAAGAAACCATTGACTCTGATTGCCTCATTATTTCTTCCTGATGAACCAAACAACATGAGACCCCTTCCGTCATCCAGCCATCTTTCAGGGTAGGGCTGACCAGAGGGGCCCCATGCTTCCCTATCAACTTTAAACCAACATATAAAATGAATCCAGGATTGAAATTGCATATCTCTGTAGTTGTGCCTGTGTGGAGTGATTTGCCTTTTCGAATAAACAACGAACTATTTTCTCTTTTCTATCACAAAAATTTTACATACTGTGCCTACAAACATTTCCTGCTCTCCACGTGCCTTCATTTTCGGTTCAAAGCAGGTTCTACACCCTGTCGATTAAAAATATTAGCGTTGTATTTTGATTTTTTTTTCATGGGGAAGCCAAAGTGCAACTGTACAGACCATAGCAATTATCATTGTCACCCAAAGCCCCATGATCAGGGGCGGTAAAAGCATTAATATTTAAGGAGGTGGGAGGGAAGAGCGAACTTCTAAAATCTTATTAAGTACTTAAAAAAGTACGGGGAATTATGTAATCGTCGTCTTAGGAGGATTGTAGGGAGGGGTGTATTTAGTGTCCTTATACAAGCGATCTGATGTTAAATTTGTTATCTTTGGAAGTGAAATAGTTTTCCAGAATATATATTATATTATTTTTGTTCGCCTCTTGCTTCATCCATCCCCGCTACACTACTGGGCTGCAGGAAGGGTAACCATAACAGATTATTACCATGGTGGGATTATTTTTATTTATCCAAATGAGAAATGGAATCAATGAAAGACAAACAAAACTTTTCTTATGGTATAGACCATTCAGACCTGTTCAAACTGATAAAACTAGTCTTGGTAAGTGTTTACTCTCAACTTACTTTACCCTAACCCTCCCATCCAGGACCATATTATTGGTTAAAGTCATTTTGGAGTCAATAGAAAGACATAAGGATTACAGTCATTGTTTGTATTTACCAAAAATACTGACTCGTGTTTCTGATGAACATGAGCAAGTGCTACTTCATTAAGTCGCACTTGTGAACGGATTCCTACCGAAAAATATCCGACTTCGTGGACTATTTTCTGCTTTCAATTGTCTTGCAACAAAACACTTACGTAAAAGACACCAACCATATTTTAGAAATATTGGAAGCCACCCCCTTCCCAGAGAAATATAACTTGCGACACTCCACGTGGTATCCATGTATACAAATACTCCACACGAGCATGCACTTAATGCATCCCAAGAAGTCTTTGAGAAGGTTCTTAAAAACCTGTACGGGATAAAATCCATGTCCACTACTTACCCTTGGTAAAGCTTTAAAATATTTATATGATTAGAAATTTTACTTGTTTACTGATTTTTCGGCTGCTGCATGGCAACCCTACAAGGCTGGTACCCGATGTCGGCAATCCCTCTTAGTATGCAAGTGGGGGAGCCACTGTTGGTTGACGTATAGCCGTAGCATAGAGTCTGCAGGAAAATGAATGGACAAATACCTCGCAGATGGGGGACGGGGGAATGGCACATATTGACCTTGTTATGTGCATTTTATCAATCTCTATTTTTAGATTTCATGCTTTAGAAACAACTTTAGTTTTCAAAAAGAACGGGTAGATTTAATAAGAAATAACAGTTTAGCTTATAATTTAAGGTAATCATGGGCTACTTTTAAAAACCATGCTGTAGCACAGTATGAGAAATAATACTAAAGATTTTTAGCCTGCGTATATGCAGGTGTATTCAAGCTGTGTATCATGTAAGAAGGAAGAGGGTACGTTCGTCAGGAAGAGTAATGCATATAAAGACGGGGTCCGGGTAGCTCCACGGGGAAATTTAGGAAAAAGGGAAACCTCATATCCGATTTTTCGGGTTTTCAGAGCCTTGAAATCATAATTAGATTATTGAAATTTTCACCATTTTAGTATTTTTTTCGGCAAAGAGGCCAAATTTTATTTACAATTTGGAAATTCTAGGGGGAGACTTTCCCCGACCGATCCCACAGGCTACAGTCCTGATGAGTAACACAGTAGAAAGATAGACATGATTTGATATGCTACTCGTTGAAAACTTCTATCAATTTCTCTGTATTTTACATTTGCGAAGAAAACCCGTTCTGAACCATATACTTACGAGTCTCCACTTTTTGAATACTGCGTCCTCTGTCATTCAAAGTTTTTAAAACCAAGACTTACTAGTGGCAAGTTCCTGGCAGAACTGCATATTTTTGAAGTGTTTGGTGTACCCCCAGTATCATCCTGAGGTCAGCAAAATCAATTTTGGTGTTACCATTCCACAGTGCCGCAGAAATTACGGCTATACTTACTGTGAGATACTTCCTATGAACCAGACTTTGGACCTTATGGTGGACCCTCGGAACCCAGAAACTCCTGTAAGAGTTCCGCGCTTCAACGAAGCATGTGAAGTGTCGAAGTATCATATTTAGCCTACTCTCATCAATTTCTACAGCCTTCCCACTTCTTTGTAGAGTGGGAGGGGGGATTGCCACAAGAAAAGGGAATATATTTCACCCTCTTTCAGTCTATATTTCCACTGAACATCAAGCACCGATTTTCCGGATCCATTTGGGTGGGCCTGCAACATCAGCCTACCGTGGTGCTTCCAAATCACCAACTCCTGATTACGCTTGGATTCCCCTACATCAACAAGAGTATACCAGCTGTTGGTCCGAAGTTAGTTATTATGATGAAAAATGGTCCAATCTCTGTCGCCAGTTTTTTTAACCCCCATCCAACGTCATTTTATGATAGTAAGAAACTTCATTCTCTGTTCTTTATTCTTTAAGGTCTTGAGAGGTTCTCGTGGTCTGTCTTTCCATCGTGGGGGGTTTCAATGCACCCAAACAGGGGCCCCAAGGTGGGCTCCTCATACCCTTCTCCTCCGAGGCACAATCGGAGACGATGGACTTTATAACCTGTCTGCAATTTATGCCCTCTTCTCCTAAATTTGAACCTTGATTGACTCCTCTGCTCATGACAAACTCCTGTCCAAGTGACGGTTGCGAAGGATTCGTTACTACGTTGAGAAATTTACAAGTTGGCAGGCGTTACATGGTGGTAGTTTCTGCCGGTGGCCTGTAGGTCCATTACTTTTGAATTGTCTCTCAACAACTGATGTCACCCCCTACACCAAGGGCTCTTAATTATTTTCGTTGGAACGCCACATTTTTCAGAAGGAACATATCACACGCACAGACAGGATTGTACTTTTATCCTAGGAGGGTTTCATTTTGAAATAAGTAAACTACACTACGGAAGCGAGAAGCAGACCACTCAAAAGTGTGGTTCTAGGAACCCTTCGAAGAGCTTTGGTGGGGTCCAAGGCAACCCCGCGGTAGAACATGGGGGCGTAGCCCCTGAAATGTATCATCATTATTTCTGTAATAGCGAGAATTCTAGGCCATGCAGAGCAAGTAATTGAGATCTGCTTTGAAAAAGTGTGTAGGTGTGGGGACAGAGCGGGGGTTGTCATAACACTTTCTGACCGGAGCGTCACCATCGGTTTGCACGTAGCATGCAAAGAATATTTTTGCTAAAAATATGTCCGGGATTGTCGGAAATGGCTCTTACCTAGCCGTGAAAGTTGAATCTAATGTATGAAATTTCTTCATTTTGAGGAGTCCTAATTTAGGGATATACATTTTATACAAGAAACTCTTTCGGCCTTCATTTTTCAACTGAAAAGGAATAAGTTCCCTCAAAATTCTTAAGCGTATGCAAACTGTCTACCAGGTTCTTCCCTACGGGAGCCCCTACTGTTCTGACTTTCCTATATGCCGAACTAACCACCCACCAATAGATTTGATTATACGGTGGGCTCGTTGGTAGTTAGAGAGGATGCTTGATGGTAGATTTTGAATGCAGGGAGGTACCCAGGCCTGGTTATGTGGGGTTGGCGCTGAAATTCATAAAAGGGAGTTTGAAGCTACAAAATTCCAACTGCTATAGACCCTGGGCTATACCACCTTCAGTTTAGTCAAGATATAGTAAGACAACTTATCTCTAGCGCACCCGCCTTCGTCCCAAAGCTGACGTGTTGACGTAACAAGTGTTGTTTTGTTGGTAAATTTGTACCCTCTTAAAAACGCACTCGTTACTTTTAAGGTGCGTTCATACCAAAACAGAAATCTGCTGAGTTTGGCGGGCGGGACGGGAAATTTGTTACCTCAGAACGAATGGGGCGATTTTCTAAATTTTCATTCAAACAAAATTGCCCTTATTTGTCTTAGAGAAAAAATTTCCGCGTAAGCCCGGTAAATAAAGCAGGTTTCGGTTTTGGTGTGAACGCGCCTTTATGGGCAGAAACAGCAGGGTTTACAGGAGTGACGCTTAGTAGTGAGGAAGTCCTCACATAAGAGCACTGGACGTATATTTGCCCGGTGGGGTGAGGCAATTATATGCACTTCCGGGGGGTTCTGATGGCCTTAAAGTCATTACGAGGATGATGGCTTACCCCTCCACCTGTTTTTTCAGAAAGATTCGTGTTCGGCAAAAATTACCCCGCTTACCTACACGACTAATAAAAGAAACGAAATCGTACTTGGTGAACCATCGTGTTATGATTTCGGCGGTCGGATTTGTCATTTCAGTTCACTGACCCGAAAATATGATTTTCTTTTTCTTTTTCTCTTACAGGAATGTACACGTAGGTCTACGTTAAATAAATTAATAATTGTGGAAGTCAAAAATTCCGACCTTCGCACCCCAATCTTCCAACTATTTCCAATTGAACCAAGATGGGTGTAACTTGTGAGACACGTTCATAACCCTATACTCACGTTGCTGATTGCCTTTAGCTTGACACAATAATTGCACTGTAATCTGTTATTACTTATGAAGTAATAATGAGATAACTATGCTTTTTTCAGCGTCCCCGCCCTCTCTGGCGAAAAAGAATGGTTGCTCCCGAAGAATTTCTGATCCCCAAAGGAGCTACGTCCACAAGAGACACTAAGACCTAACATGACCAACCTAGACTGGTTGAAAAGACCAGATACTACACACGAGCCAAAAGGCCGAGAAGTGATTACTGGCAATGATACATGCATGCGAAGCCCGCCGAAAAATAGCATATTCAACACATTTTAGTTTTGTTTTGGTCATTTTACTGTAAATTATAAAAATTATCCTTCTGTTTTCACTGAAAAATCTCCAAAAAATAATTAACTATTGCAGGCAAAATTGTTTTTCTTTTTTTTTTTTGTACCATCAATTTTTTGCTTACATTGCAATCCCTTCGGGGACCGGATTGCATGGATCTCTTCTCTCTTTTCTTGGGCAAAAAGAAAGACCAGCAAGCCATTTCTTCACATTTATATACGGTAGAATATATGTGCCAGTATATAAGCTGCAATATAATGTGCAAGAAATGCTGAGCTTTGTGACATTTTCTAAAACGACTGATACCCGAATGGCGTGTTGAAGTATAGGTTCTGTTTTAGCTAATTTCTCAGCAAGTTTTGACCCAGAGACAAAATGAATGACTGAACAGCTGGCTTACTGGTATCACAATTCCCCCTCCTCCATAGTAGCATCCGCACTCTTTTTCATCTACGCACTCTTCGTTCTTCATCAAAAAACCTTCAGGACAAACACAGGTCTCGGGGAGTCCGTCAGTACAGTTACAGCTGGTTGGATCTTGGCACGTTGTGTCACAGTCACAGTTTGGTCCTAGTACCATGTTAGTTGCGCACGGTGGCGATGCGCGTGGTATAGAGATCAGCTGATCGGTGGTACGTTTGTCAGACAAAGGTGTTTGATGAGATGTCGCCTGTGACTCTACAAGATTGACAATGATTCAGTGGATGATGTCAGTGGTTGATTTTACATTCTATTGAATGGTCATAGATTAGAAATGATCGTGGGAGGTGAGGAACACATGTGAAATTTGACGTGCAAAAACGGATGAAAACTGGGGGTCTGTAAGGAGGGGTAAAAGGGATGCATGCATTGTATAAAGTCCCTGAAGGCAATATGGTGCAAATATTCGTAAGTTATTTACCAGTTCAATGCATACATGAATCGAAAAAAAAGAAGAAAAACTACGTCTGGAAAATAGTGTTGTAAGTCTCCCTGCCCCCTCCCCTTCCCATGTTATCCAGCCTTTGGTATAAAGCATTCGAGCATTTGCCTAGACGGTTTAAACGATTTACGCTCAAGAAAGGCAATTTTTCAATAAAAACCCACATTTGTCAAATTTTCTTCAATAACAACCCACAAATTTTTAAATTTCCTGCAATAAAATCAAAAATTTCAAATTTTTCTCAATAAAAACCTAACTTTCTTAATGCTCCGCTATAAACTCAAAGTTTTCGAATCTGGCTAAAAATTTGCTTTCGCCATCCTTTCAGTGCCACGTCGCCTTTGTTGGAGGTTCGGGCTTCTGGCCACCGTCGGGGACTTTAAACCACCCCCGCAAATCCTGGGACGCCAGAATCTTGGTGAAGTGCAGGAGGGAAGTGAAATATAGCATTTCCGAGACATTTCTGTGATTGGCTAAATGTTGTTGTTTTTATTTAGAACTGCAAAGTAATATATTACCATGAGATTTGACTTGCGAATCTTTGACGGAGGCCATGAGTCTGCCAACGGGTCATCAGTCGTATGCTCAATTTGCTGCATTAGCATTGAAAGGTTGTAAATGAAAGAACAGAGGTTTCACAGCAGGATGTCTTCGTTATCGTCAATATATATATATATATATATATGTATATATATATGTATATATATAGGTCGAACGTGGTAAGATCGACAGTAAATGTGGGTCAGTTACTAACTCTTCGACCTATATATATATATATATGTGTGTGTGTGCGTTGACTCTACTATACTTCCGAGGACCACAACTTGATAATACACCTGCATCGCGAGGACTTTTTGTCGTCCGAGGGCCTCAAATGAGGTCCTCGGAAGAAGCTGCATTGAAACAATACTACATACCCCCCTCTATGCCTAGGAGGACGTCACAGACATGTCCTCTTTAATACTGAGAAGTGTGGTGTTTTTCCGAAAGAAAGGGGATGTCAAGTGTACCATTTTTCCAAGGACATGTTATAGTGCTCGCGAGGACTTACCAACACCTTCCGAGGTCGTGTGTAACACACATTTCGGACTTAGTTTTTTTCACAAAATGGAGGTCCTCGAAGGGGCTTAAAGGACTGTATGTGTGTGTATCCCACTCTGATAGGCCTTTTGTTACTGTCATGAAGCCTGAAGTCATTGTACTATAGAGGAGATGATTCATTAATTTAAACCTTAACACGTACATGCTAATTTTAGAATTCAACAATTTTAGAATTTGGATGACCCAGTAAAGGTACTCTAGTTATAAACTTTTATATACCAAATGTGATTATGAAGAATTTAACCTACCTGCTTCGGTGTCTAATTTATCGCTGACGACGGTTGATTTCAAAGCCTCCGTGGGATCTTCAGCAGACTTTGAGGATGCTGTTTTCGCCTGATCACCTATGCAATGAAACAAAACCGCCTGAGCGTAATTTCCCATTTTTAGAGGGTAAACATCAGTGGAATGTTATAGATATCTTTGTGGCAGTCCTGTCTTCCCTTGAGTTGATTGTTCCTTGAATGATAACTAATTAGAGATTAACAACATTGTTACTGTTATGCAGATATTTTAATTCTTCCATTACCACACCTGCAATTCCCTGTTCCCCTGTACGTTATCGTAAATAAATATATATATATATATATATTATATTATATTATATTTGTGTGTATCCCACTCTGATAGACTTTTTGTTACTCCCATGATGTCTCAAGTCATTGTACTGCTTATTTGGAGATGATTCATTAACTTAAAGTTAAACACGTATATTCTAATGTTTAGAATCCAAGAATGACCATGACTAATTTGGATGACCCAGTAAAGGTACTCTAGTTATAAGCTTTTATATATCGAATGTAATTCTGGAGAATTTAACCTACCTGCTTCGGTGTCTAATTTATCGCTGACGACGGTTGATTTCAAAGCCTCCGTGAGATCTGCAGCAGACGTTGAGGATGCTGTTTTCGCCTGATCACCTATGCAATGAAACAAAACCGTCTCAGCGTAATTTCCCATTATAAGAGGGTAAACATCAAGCAGTTGATATCAGTGGAATCTTATAGATATCGTTGTGGCAGTCCTGTCTTCCTTTGAGTTGATTACTCCTTGAATGATAACTTCCAACAGTTTCAAATGTATTTGCGTAGAACATTTGGGGTATGGGGATGATCAGTGGCACCGCCAGGATTTGATGATGGGAGGGGAATCCCAGAATATGATGTCATAATCCATCCCAGATAAACCCAGAAAGTGGGTGTAAACTTCCTCATATGAGTATATACGATGCTTACACCGGGCACTTTCCGTTCTCCTGTAGTGCGCAGATGCCGTCCTGGGGTGGTCTCAAGGAAGTTTTTGTTCGTTAGGTGACTTACTGAGATGCAAAATTGTGTTATCTTTTGTCAAAGGTCTTATGGGGGGGGGGGTTCAAGGAAGGGTATGGAGTCTTAGTGTAAGCGTTTAACACCCTCTACCCTTCAGGATTTTTTTGTTTATGTTAGGTGGAGTCAAAATGCTATCTTTTGCAAAGCTTTGGTCTGATTATATGTTAAAAGAATCATTTTTAGTGACGTTTTGGATGTCGCATGATACCCCTATGGTACTGGCGCCATTAGTCCAACACAGTTTCTCCTGGAAGCTCTGTACTAGGCTGGAGTAATTACAAAATATGAACCTTAGCATAATGCCATTCAAATGACACTACAGGAGAGCATACCTAATACTTCACAAAAGTCGTAGGTTTACTAATTTTGAGAGAGAATCCAAAAGAGCAGATTCCGCTTAGAGAATGTCAGAGAGTGATTAAAAGTATAACTAGCAGCCAAAACGCTTTGTGATTAATAATTTTTTCAGTAATTTCACTTTCTATTGCTCCCTAAGAAAAGTCCTGCTAGCTACCTCCTACTGCAGGGACACTACTCCCAAAACAGTATCAACCCTGATTGATAAAATACTTAACGGGTAGCTATCAGGAAGCCTTGCAATTGACAGGGCAAGAAGTGACTTGAATGGCTCCAACAAAGTGCAATCAACACTTGTCTTGAGCGGCTTCAACAAAGGCAAACCACTCAGCTATTTAACAAGTCTGCATAAGGGTCCTTCAGATCAGGATTACAACAAAATTCATACCCTTCATCCGACACGGGCTAGGTAACCCTTCATGCGATACGGTATTTATGAGATTTACACCATTTTACTTCTGTTGACCCCAAAGACCTTTCACCTCCACAAAAATGGTGTGGAGGAATCCTTATGCTAAGTATTTACGCCATCGAAGCTGTTAACAAGTTTTACACTACAGTACAGGACTTCATTTCCAATAACTTCAGATAAGCGTTGACCTCTACCAAACACAACAGGGTTCATCTGTTGACAATAACGCATCCACATGCTAATTATGAAACTATCTTTCCTATCTTGAGGTATAGAATTCACCTCTATCCTCTGACCCTCTGCTAAAACAACTGGACTCTTTCACTGAATGAAACAAACCTATACATCAAATACGAACGGAATCCATGGTATCTTGAGCAACTATATTTACTAGCAATTTCCAAGGTTTTCACTGATTCACCTCCGGTAACCTCAGATATCCTTTGATCTCTATCAGAAACAATAGGGCTCATTTTCTGACTGAAAAAAAACCAGTCATGAAAATTACATATGATTTCTACTTTGAGATATCGTTTTTTGGTTTATCACACCGTTTATCACCCGGTGATCTTAGATAACCTTTGACCTCTCTCAAAATCAAAAGGCATGGGCGTCAATCCTGGGGGGACAGGGGGCACGTCCCCCCCACATTTTGGAAAAATGCCCATTGACTTAAGATTTTTACACAGTAAATTTTTGATAGAAGTGGCCATGTCCCCCCCCCCCCACGTTCGAGTAAAGATTGACGTCCATGTCAAAAGGATTCATTTTCTTCTTCTAAGACATTCACATACCAAGTATTAAAAGTAAATATGCTTCTTACTTTGCGATATCGTTTTTAAGAGGTTTTTCGGTTTTTTACCTCTGTGACCTCACATGACCTCTGACCGCCACCAAAAATGAAAAACAGTAGGGTGTTTCGCTTATTATGGCAAATCTATGTAGCAAGTACGAAAGTTATCCATCATTCCCATTATATGCCTATCTTGTTTACAAGCTAGGCATCCCAAACACAAACCCACACAAATACACACAGACAAACAGACACCCTTACACTTACACATAGCTTCACCTTTTTGCTGTTAAGTGAAGGACAATATCTCATCCCCCATACGTTACATGATAATTACACAGATAAGTAATTCATAGTCACCCGATCTTAAACATACAATATATGGCTTTACCCCGACGATACAGTCCTTTTATCCAATATATAAAACATTTACATGCCAAGAACATGTATCCATGCTTCCTAGCATAGTAAGTCGTGCTATGAAGTTTTCTGGTGAGTTCAGGTAACCTTTGATCTGAACTAAAGTAACTGGACCCTCATTCGTAATATCTTACATTCACATGTCAATGTCATCGAGTCTTACCATTCATGAGATATCGTGTAGATACGGGTGGCAAAAACTTACTCCTATAACACTTGCAACAAGCCCATGTGAATACAGAGGTTTTGATGTTATCGAAACCAAATACTTAACAAAGTCTCAAACAGAAAATATCATAATAATAAAAATAATTGTAAAATATCAACCTGTGGATTTAGAGAAGACTTGCTGGTTTTACAATATTTTATAGAGTGACCTCAAACACTTTTGTTAGTAGTTCAACTTGGAAAAATCAGTTTTTGAAATGTCTTTACTCAATCTTGGACAAAATGAATCAATGTGAAATCGGGGGAAAACAGCAAAATATCATACGTTTTGGCACTGGTGTCCTAAAATGATCTTATTTTTCATTATCAAGGTAATCACTGCCTCGAATATTACTCTGTGAAAGAATACTACAAAAGAGACAACTGACAAAAATTTTTGTACAATAAGGTGGTCTATCACGTCAGTTTGAAAGGATGTAAGACTAAAGGACGGGCGGATGAATGAATGGAAATTTTAGGACTTACCAGTATGTAGTGTTTGTAAAAATGTGTCGACGTAAGACCTCTTATTTATAACCACAAAATGTAGCAACTACCAGTGGACTCGAATAGTCCAAAATTAGCACTTTTAAAAACAAACTCTCTATTATTTATAACACCTAATAGAGGTGTATCAGGTCCTAGAACCTTTGGCGTGGTTTACATGACCACATTCTATTGTGCCATTACTAGAGTAAGTGTCCCAGTATTACCAACTGACCAAGCTTTGGACACTCCATCTAAACGCCGAGAAGTCCTCCCAAAATTCAATGCATTCAAAATTGTGTGGTTGCCCTACATTTGAACAATCAAACGAGCTTTAATATGGTGTGTTGGACAAAAGGGAAAAATGATCAGAGAGAATGCAGATCTCTCATAATAGCCTTATATTAGAATGCTCCAAGATTGAGTTGATGTTTCCAGAAATTTCATGATTTGATGAAATCAGGAGTACTCGATCTTGAATCGCAAATGTAAAGAAACAATCATGCCTCTGTCAACGATTTGCTACTTTTGAACAATTTGCGTTAAAAGAGTGAATGTCTGCTTACTGTCTGAGGCTATACATGCCTCACTGGGGCTTTAAAAGCCATTTCTACATGGGCTTGTCTGTAATAGTTACATGTCTGTATAGTCCCATAGTCTTAAGAAAATCGTCAGCAATCCCCTGTAAAGTTCTATAGGCCGTAACCCCCTGAATATTTTAGGGATTGGAGTAACTGACACAGGACAATGCTGGATGGCCCTTATGTATACCACAATGTTTCTGCTACGGTTTTCACACCATCAATGAAACTGAAAGTCATTTTTAGGAGTAGTGGGATTTAGTTAGTGAGCTAGCCCTCTAATCATTTACACTACTGGGATCGAAAGGTTTGGTGATTTCATTCTATCACAGACAGAGTGGAAACGAACGAAACCATTCATTAAGTGAAGCAGTGGGAGCCATGAGGACAGGTGGGGCCCTTAATGGCCCCAGAGTGACCTTCATTTACACTTTTGAGAACGAAACTGATATTTGTAGGTAATTACATTACTTTAACTACTGGTTTCAAATGTACGACTTAAGAAAAGAATGTCTTGGTCAAACACTGCCTAAAAAGGCCTAATTTTGGCCCAAAGGGGTCCCAATTACACTTTATAGAACAGTGCTGCAATTGACACCATGACATTCTCTTACATCGAAAGTCCCCAAAACATGACTTGAGAAAGAATAGTACGGGACATTTTAGCTTAAGAAGGGCCAAAAACAGTCCCAATGGACATTCCTGCCGTTTTGCCAGGCTAATAACTTTCCGGGGGAATACAATTCAAACCTGAAAGTCGGTATGAGGAGTAAATGATAGCCAAATAAAAAAAAATGTGTCATCAAAACTGTAGTTCCCATTTTCGAAAAATAGGCCTTCAAAAATATAATTTTTTACTTCCATGAAGCAGATTTTTAATCTCTGGACCCACCTGGGCCCTATTTTAAAGAATCAGGAAACCTTCAAAAGTGAGCTAGTCGCTATCTTGCCATAGGTCAGTAAGAAGTAGGAAACTTATCCACGTACCCTTTCAATGCTTAAGAGGCTGGGGCGCAAAAACGGTCCTTTGAGATACTTAAAAATAGGAAATAATGGAATAATCCTTCCATTGTCTCACTTAAACTTTAGAGAGCAAAGATAAAATTCGTGCCGTAATATTCCCTAACATTACCTGTCACAAAAATATAACCTAAGAAAGGGTGGCTCATAGTATTACAGCTTAACTGGTATTCAAATGGCCAAACGGGGCTTAACACAGGTCCAGTGCATAGTACCAATGTTACTAATTTTGCAGTCAATTAATTTTCTGTTGGACCAAGGTACACTGCTGAGAAATTGTCCGATGAGTTAAACCTAGGCAAGTAAATTGAATCTGTTATAATTTCAACTGCAGTAGCTATTGTACTTTTGAAAATATAGGCTTTCAGAAAGGTAAAGTTTCAGTTCAAGGAAACACTTGTTTCACACTTTGGGCCCACTTGAGTCCTACTTAAAGAGTTCACATTCCCTTATAATCGAGGTGATAAGTTTTTGACCACAAGTCTATAAAAAGTGGGGAGCATGGCCACGCAAGTTCTTCAATCGTTGATGGACTGGGATCCAAAAGTGGCCCTTTTAAATATTTCAAAATTTTACTTCTAATACATGGAATAAGCATTCCATTTTCTCACTTATATTTGGAAAACAAAGCTGAAATTGGTGATGTGGATTTTTCTCACACTACCTGTTACAACAGTTTAGCTCAAGAGCGGGTGGTCCCTGACAATTCATATTAAGAGGGATTCAAACAGCCCAAGAGGGGCCTAAAACGGGTCTTGCCATCTCCTTCGTGGATTTTCCATCTAATCCGCTAGTGAATCTTAAAGTCAGGAGAGTATCCTGTCACGTAAGGAAAGTGGATTTGGAAGAGGCGATGGAAGTCCGCTACAGAATGACTCATTCTTGTATAAAGTAAGAAGTTACAAGATGCATTTAAAGTTCTATTTCCGTTGAGAATCATTAAAAGTTGAGAGTAAAGCACTTTATTATCCAATTTGCCAAGGAGCTATCAACACCACTCACATCTGTTGACTAGGGGAGGTGGTAGGAAGAAGACCCAACTACAGATACTTTGAAGCAATATTTGTAATCTTGCTTTTCACCTCAAAATATCTATCACAATTACCAGGATCAACTATGATTTAGGGACATATTGTTAAAGTGACAATGCATAGATTTACTCCTTACATTGAACAGTTAATTTTGGTTACCAGTTGTCACACAAACATATGAAAATGTACTCTTTTGTCGTTATTGGTCCCAATAAATGTCGTTTCTTTCAACTTCAATGAACCCTTTCTACACAACCTACATTTCGATTATGTTTCTAATTGATGAAGAAATTTGCCAGAACTGGGAACAATGATTTAGGCTTGAACAATGCTTAAAGCCGACGACGCATTATTTTCGTAGGGACATAAAGAAATTGCATTACTGAAACTTTCATTGACAGTCGTTTAGCTAAAATCTTCCGTGAAGCTTGGTCCCTGTCAGTTAGAAACCTCAAGTCAAAGCATATCTCAGGATTACTTTGGTGTGAAAGGGGCAGATCATCATCAGCTGATAAGGAAGGGGGAGTTAAAAGGGCTAAACTACAGGAACAAACTTAGAGACATGTTAATCAAAGTTTGATACCTGAAGTGGATAAAATTATCTTCAATTAATTATTGTTTAATAGATTTGATTGTGGTGTGTCTCCTTCCAAATAGCGAACATGTCCCTGTTCAAAGTGAGGAGGATTTAATCAACCCTCCTCCTTCGTTTAAAAATCACATGAATTTAAAATCTTTTGGAGGAGGCGAGCATTTTTTCGACTTATGTCTCTCACAGTTCATCTCTGTCTAGATTTCATTGCAGTGTTAATCACATTTTGACTATCAGGAATGGGTCAATTGATAAAATTTGTTTTATTTCGTTTGCAAGTTTACTGAACGATTTGAAGTATTTTGCAACCGAATTTTAGGAACCATTACTTTCATTCAGATCAAAAGGACGACTCCCTATGATGAGAAATTACATACATCGTACAAGACTTTCTTGGAACATGTTGTTGCAAGTGTTATCACAGCTGTTGAAAGTTTGGTACCCATCTCATGAAAAATGTAATATTTTCCAATAAAAGGCCTACTGTCTTTTTACCATTTGCTATTAAAAATATGGTCCATGAAATTTTTACAATTGTATAAATGCATATTTCTCGCATATACGACAGTCTTGTATGAAGGATGTACCGTCTGAAATTACTATTACAAACAACAAATTACAAAGAAGCTGAATTTAAAATAAAATAAAAAAAGCTTCATCAAGTTTGTCAATTACCTTGGGGTAGTTCCTAAAACAAGTTTTATTTTTTTGGAATTACAGCAAGTTCGAGCTGCCTTTTTGCAAATACCGTTACCGAATCGGTATACATAACACCAAAATTTAAGACCAATGGAGCTCTTTTCCAAAGAAATTAAACCAGACAACCAAAGCATTTAGTTCATGTAAAAAGCAGATGCCACAAAACTAGGTATGAGGTATAATTTCCAAACTGATGAATTAAGTTAGGGTACCATGAGTAAAGATGAATTTATAAAACCCCTTGGTGTTCTTTGAGCACCACGTCACTCCCCAAGTACAGTAAATTTAGCCACGCGTAAACTAACATCAGACCAAGAGTGTACAAATAACTCCTTTCCCTCCAAACTTTGTTATACATGGGCCCTACTTTCAATCAGGAAGCTTTACATTTTCATTGACTGAAATGAATTTACACTAGCTCAGACTTGATATTGCTGTGTATCTTGAACAGATTTATGTAGAATGTAGGGATCAAAAAGATGTTAAGGCCTGAATAAACAGATGGCTCCAATTGTAGAATACCATTATATTTGACATCATTTGTATCATTTCACATCAGGAACGGTGTAATTGAGGTTATTTAGGACTGTACAGTTTTCATTTTTGCTTAACTAACAGACTGGGAAAAAGCTGTAACAAATGGTTCACAAAAGTCAATGAAAGTAGGATCTACCATTCAGATCTACTGATATGGGTTTTAAGCCTATTGTTAAAGAACTACTTTAACCGATCCAATGATTCCAGTGTTGGTCAATCTCGATATCCGATTCCTATGATCGGTGGAGCCTTGTAATTAAATAATATCTCAGACAGTATTTCTGTTACTGTCATATCCCAATGTGTCTTATTATATGTCTATAATACTAAACTATTTTGTCAACCGCAATAAAATTAAGTGATTTATTTGTGGCGAGGAAATTAAGTAATTCGGACATTATCGGTTTCAAGTCCGAGAATGACAAAAAGTGTCAGTTAAATATACTTTCACTTTTATCGAAACGATATCTTAGCTATCTAAATAATCGTAGACACACTGGATTGTTCCAACTTAATTACACAGAGCATTGAAGAAAATATTGATGAAGTCAAAATGGTAACGAAGATCGTGCATAAAAAAATAACCAAACTCATATATAGTGCGCTACGAAAGTTCCCATAACTAAGGAGCTTTTATTATATAAACGTTATGCGGAAGAAACTACGGGAATGCAAAAAGAAGTAAACTTAAGAGGCAGTCTGCTAAACAGTCCCTGGTTCTCTTTTGTGCAATGTGCAGACAAAAGAATGATGAAATGTAATCGACAAAGGTATCATCTACTGTTATTAACATATTGTTGTTTTACTCCGCAGATGGCAACATCAATTTAAGTTTGATTAAAAAATCACAGATCAAGGCCTCTCTGTTCGTGATGTAGAACCGTTAACAGAAATTAAATTTGTCATTAACATCTACGCATAGTTAAAAGATTTCGAAATACAGCTTACCGATGCGATCTCTCACTCTCGCAACATTCCCAGCCGTGGTACCATTATGTTTTTCTTGGGATGGAAACATTCTTTCAAACCTACAAAAACCTAAAAATGACAAAAGTGGCTCATAGAATTTAGTTAAAAAATGATATCAGTAACATAAAGTGTATCGTTATTTTTTCTGGTCATTATAAATTGAAATATAATCCTCCAATAAAATACAGTTCTCATTAATTCAATAATGCAGTAATACCTACAAGAAAAGAAAGTTGCAGCCTCTTAAAATCTATCTTGCTTGCATTGTTTCTGTACATCATATATACACCTCTTATACTTGTCTTCTGTTGGTAAGTCTATTAATGATATAAATCAGCCGGTAAGAGACTGATAAAAACCAGTATTCAAGATACCTACCCATAGCTGCTGTGAGCTCACAAAAAGCTGCCCAAGCAAAAATCACAACTAGTAGCCTCCTCTCACGATCCATTATAATCTTTCATTCCGGACACTTGTTACCATAAGCCGTAAACTGCCTGCTAGTTTCCGGATACTCTTTCCGGATACTCAGTTTTCTGTTATACTAGACTGAATAGTAATTTCGTATAAGAAAGCTCCTTTTAACCTCACTCATTTGCTGCATAAGGTAAACTGATGTGTTTTGTCTTCTCAGGTTTCAACTGAACAGTAAATGCTTGTAAATATTCTTATTTGACACAAATAGTGCATTTGAGAGCATACCAGTAAGGTACTCATTTACTAATTAAGAGTATATGTTTCTCTCCTTTGGAAATGATGAAACAGTAGTTGATATGAGGAAATCTGTACACAACTAAGATCACCCAAGTTATAAGTTAAGCAAATGTCCGTTAAAATGCAACTTTATCCATGCTGGAGCTTTGTAGTAGTTTGTAGATGTCACCCATAAAAGGGTTAAGGAGGTCCTTCTCACAATAGTTAGCAGCTGTGAAATGAAAATGTAACAAAGACATATTTTAGAAACTTTATTTGAAGATCACACTGACCCCAAGAGATGCCTATGTGTATGCTGAAACTAAATAGTGTTTATGAACCTCTCGTCATTTGGGTGTTAATGCTTTTTGGTAGCTATAGTGAAAAAATAACAGATCAAAATTAACTGACCCCTTAAATACCATACAGTGTTTCGGGCTGCCTGCAACTTTTACTTGATATTTTGTTTAAAATTATTGCGGTAGCTAGGGGCTTCTTAAAAAAGCTTTTGTTCTTTTTAAATGTTGGTCTTCACGAGTCTCCGGGAGCCATTTTTGCGCACCAGGGCGGCCACTCGAGAACAGAGAGAGACCATATAGTATTCACAAATAATAGTATTGTTTTTTTTTGTTATATTTTGTTTGCTTAAAGTTGGGTCTCTTAGACCTACTCAAAGAAGCATGAATATTATCGTTGCTAGCATTTTAGTATGGAGTAGAAAGAGTCAAACTTCAAACATGCCTCTCCAAAGTTTGAACACATATTTTTCCAAAATTTTAAGGCATTTCCTCCCCCCGTTGGGGAGATTCGCCACTCTGTGGGGTAAACTCTTTCGCCACACAAAACTGTTTACACAAATTTGTGGTTGAAAGTGCAATTTTCTGCCATCTAGAGCTTCTGGAAAGCCAAATTTCTGACCTCAACCCCAACCATGGTCGGGCTGAAATAGGGCTGGTCTCGTAAAAGTCTGTAAAGATGCAGGTTGCTCTCTTAATTAAGGAACTTCTCGCTATGAAAAATTTGTACATCTAAGATTCTGCCACTGTTTGCTACGAATGCAGCTGCGGGCCCCCTTTTGTATGAATCTTGTCTTCGAGAGAGCGTCCACTCTCTAATCATGAGATCCTCTCTTGCGACCCCCGACCTTGGCCCAGCGTACGAATTCGGCCCTCAGCATCAGAAAGTTTGAGAATCACTGCGCTAATGTAAGATATTCCCGTTAATGTCATTCCTGGAGTGTATTTGTTTTAACATAAATTCCTACTGAGCAGCATGAGTGGATTTATGTAGCCCAGTGCAAACCATAGCATAATACGTCGAACACACTGACACCCCCACCTCGAATCTGTGATATTAAATTTATTTTTTGGTCGGCCTTGTGTCAATGTATGACCATTTGCAGATAATACGATGACCCAGCGCCTTGGGGGACTTTCCCCTGCACCCTGACTAGGGATTTGTCCTTGGACCCACGTACCTGGATCCCTACGAGGGGCCCTGGCCCCAACGCTTTCAAGGGAGCACTTTGTGTCACCACAACTCCTTTTTGCCCAGTCCTTAATATTAGTTTGCCCGTTTGGTGGAACGTATTGCCACCCACTTCGAATCTATCAACGCCACGTACTGTGCAGGGGATACCTGACCGATAAATTTGTTAGCGACTGCTGTCTCTGCGGCCTTGTTTTGTAGCCACTGGCTTAACTTGGTTGGAACAGGGTTGGAACTTCAAGAGTTTTGACCACAGACGTTCGGTACTAGTATAGGCAGGAGAAAAGTATAGAGCTACTCAGTAACTGCATATATTATTGGTCAGCGTACACTAGTACTGAACTCCTGTGAGTAGGACAACCTGCATGTACAGTATTTGACACCCTAGAAATTCCATCCCTGCAGTTCACTACCTTGCTGTTGCATGAAGGCCCATAGTACACAAAGTTCCCCTTAACCTTTCATAATAAATGGCCGGCTGAATACCATAGTACTGTATCTGCGTTCGCACATAGTAAGTGTCACGTACATACGAACTTGATAATTATTACGCACATAAAAAATAATTATCACTTACGCACGTAATAAAATTTTTTAGAAATGTTCTATCTAGAGCTTCGTACAATTTCAATAATACTAGGATTTTTCGTGTTTTTTGTAGTGAATTTGCAAAGTTCTTAACACGTATCATTTCAGCAAACCAGCAAAGCAAACACCAAAGGTTTTGGTAAGCATTTGGTAACCAAAAGAATAAAAAACGAAAGTTAGTAACCAAAGTGAAGAGGTATTGCACATTTATAAAGTAGTTAAATCGGTATCCTTGGAAAAAAATTAACGCAAGAAACGACCAACGATAATTTAACTAATATATCATTCCCAGAGAAAGATCTTCTGCAAAACTATAAAGAATCCTTACAGCTCCCACACAAAAGCATTTTTCTTTGGACATGGTTTAATGCACGGGCGTCAATTTTTACTCGAATTTAGGGGGGACATTGCCACTTCTGTCAAAAATTTACTGTGTAAAAATCTTAAATCAATGGGTGTATTTCCAAAATGTGGGGGGACGTGTCCCCCTGTCCCCCCACGATTGACGTCCATGGTCTTATGAATAGCTCATAAGTTCGATAATTTACTTCAATGGTCGTTCTTCTACCTTTTCAAGAGGATTGCGTTTAAGTGAAGAAGCAACAGTCAGGACGGTATTATTATGACTGGCATTTACTATCAATAAACTGCGACTCTGTTTGACTTGGATTTATTCCTTGTCCACAATTTTTAATCAAGATTTTCCCAGGCACGTTGGAAAATTAATTAAACCTTGGCAGAATACCTACTTCAAATTGGGCATGTGTCTCGGTACACACAGCATTACAACCAAATAGCACGGAATACACAACTCGGATAAAGAAGATAAAAAAGAAAAGAAAAAAAAACTAACACCAGCTATAGGACCCTTTGAACTGACGTCACGATCTACTTGACATCCGACCCCGACGTCATGTTAGAAGAAAAGCAATGAATGAAATGAATACTGCAGATAGTTATGGCCAGCTTAAGCTCTTTATAGTTAAATAGAAAGTGATAATTAAATTACTTTGTGAACGAAGTAAAGTAGTGAAATTGGACTCTTTTCAAAGTTGATCTGCAGGTTTTAAAGATCTTAGGTACTGCAAAAATAGGTAGGAATGAGAGTTTATAATGTGCACACTTTTGTAAGTATATAAGTGATTTCCTAGTGTGTATTTTCAACAAGCAAATGGTTAAAACAAAATTTACAATGCCCCTTGATGTTTCCATCGTTTCACATTAATTGCATCTCACACTCTATTTACCAATATAAATATCCACAAATCACTAACATCGCTCAATACCCTTATTGTAATCTTATTCTGCACATTTGAATATTCAGCTACTAAGGCGAAACCAAAAGATCTAAGGATGTGAGCACATTTTGTTTTTTCATCTAAAAAGTAAGAGAATATTTTGACGCCGCAGGTTCTAAACACGGTGTGTCGTAATTACGTCTATATTCTACTTGGCCGAACCAATTGCTGACTAGTGCTTGCATTAGTTTGGATTCCTGTTTAATTGAGGTTGCACGTTACATGTATACTTCTATACCTACAATCATCTAGATACTTACAGAACCGTCGTTAGAGGGAGGTGTAGGGTGTGACACAGATTCAGATTGACCAAGATTGCGGAAAAACAAAATGGCTACCACGGAATGATATATTTCCACGAAAAGATTATGTAAAAACATTAATTTACATCATTATGATTGAGGATTGTGGAAAATTTACAATGGTCTTACACAGTCAATTTTTGGAAATATTTCATTCGGTTTGGAAGCCATTTTGTTTTTCCGCAGTCTTGGTTAATCTGAATCTCGCCAAAATAGTTCCAAAACTTAATTTTGGAATTTTTGCATTTATAGATTATGACCAAACTTTAAAGGTCGATGGGTCAAAAATATTTCTTAAGAATATTTTCTTTCTTATTATTTAATATAAAATATTCCTTATTTTTGCCGCCATTTTGTTTTGGCAGCCATTTTGAATACGTGAGACTCAAAATATTTACTGTTACCACTTGATTTCGTGTTCAGGGGACCATAAGGGTTCCAAAAATGTAAGCTCCTTGTTATGGCCTATATTGTTTGTATCAATGAGGGTAGTATGCCCACTTGGGGACAAATTAAATAAGCAATTCGTCATGAAAGTCGAGTTTGTTGGTGAAATATCGTCGTAGAAGGTAGATAATCTAAACCATATACATATTTAAGTCCGTAGGGTCCTGGCACTTAGCCCCACCCGTCAAATTCTGAATGTCCAATCATTACCGAGAAACTCACTCCGGAATCTTGCAAGTTACATGTATTATTTTCGCCAGGGTAAATGTCAAAATTTTGCTTTTAAATGGAGAAATCAGTCCCCCCAAGTTCATTTTTATAAATCTGCTATTCTTACAGATCTCCTCTGATTCTATTCATAAGTATCTATCATTTTGTTTCAGTATAAAGCAAATATTGAAAGCAAACCAAACAGTTATCATTCTGCATAGATTTAACAATTGAGTAACAAAAATATTGTCACATGACTGATAGGAGCCATTTCTGAATAAGAATAACGAGGTACACTTATTCAAATGGGGGGGGGGACTGCAGTTTCTCTTCAAGTATTCCGCTTAGTCAGGGTCAGTGAAGCGAAATGAACATTGTAAACCCAATCAACCCATTGCACTACAATGTTATGATAATTGTGTAAAAGGGATTAGGGAAAAAACAATTTTAGACGTGTAGTTAGTGTATAAAAATGAAAAGCAGAAGCTATGTAAGTGAAAAGTGTAAACAGTCTTGCAAAAGCCGAGGAATGTGTGAGATGTTAATAAAGCGAATGGAAGACAAATGTATACGGCTTATTGAGGATGGATTACGTTTGCTCTCAGATGAAATGAGCCATTAGTGAAAGACTGCCTTACCTTGCTCATCTACGTGGCATCTACCAACCAAACTTAGTTGACGGGGGTTATCATTAATTACTTCAAGGATGTCAATCTCGCGACCAAGCACAACTCTCGCTCACGTATAATCTTGCGCCACCATTACCCAGGAGGGATATATTCACCACCCAAAGGATATAACTAACAAATCACAGATTACCAGATATTCTCAAGAAAAGACGGTTTGATTTATTTATTTTGCATGTATTGCAATGTATTTAATGTGTTTATATTATTCCTTTTCCACCAGCAAAAACCAAATTAAAGTGATTGCAACCAAAATATGAGTATTGTTTTTGCATTGTCGTCTCTAGGGTCAAATCTTAAGAACTCTCCGAAATTCGGCCTAGCATTGATTTTACCTGTGACGCAGAAAAATAAGTACCAAAGGGAGACCAGTAGCCAGGCACGATACTCAAGGGGAGTGAGGAAGCTCCCAGGGTGGCGTTATTTTTTTCGGGGTTGAGATATATTTTGCCCTCAATGTATTGAGGGCAAAATTGTTTTAGTGGTATTCCCGACGGTGTTCGAGGGGGAGACTGCAGCCCCCACACCCTCCCTATTTCAGCGGAAAAGTTGCCATTTGGGGGGCGAATGCCATTAACATTTAATGCAGAAGCTGCAGCTCCCTGTTCGAGGTACGCTTCTGGGTATCCCTTGTTTTGACTAATGATAGGCTTATCAGTGGTGGAGTGCTTGGATTCCAGATTTCTTGATATATACGGACGAGCGTTTCTTCTTCTTTTGTTAGTTAGAAGTGTACTTGTGAAGAAATTACTTTAAAAGGCATAAGCAGTCGCTGCAAACTTATTTTGAGCAAAGCTAAAATTTTGCAAACTTTATCTGATTTATCTTTTGAGTATCTTTCAAGGTATTTTACGACTGGAATATTGTGTATTCAAGGTAAAACAAGGGGTTACTCCTCGTAAATATCACAATTCAGAGAGCCATTCATGAAATAGGGTAGACTACTTCACCAATTCAAATTGTGGTGAACGTATTTTCCCTTTAACTACGACCTGAGAGTGAAGTGTCCGGCACGTTCTCGGCGTTAGCTAAGCAAATCATAAGACAATCCATTGTAAACCATTACGAACAATGACTCGTTGCCTGCAGCTAGGCAAGACAGACAGAACAATGCCCATCTGAGGTCGGAATATACAACAAGCAGATACCTCTTATTCTCCTGAGATACAAAGAGTGAACCCAATCAATCATTTCTTACATGAGCCTGATTTCATTACGCATATTCATGAATTGCTCAACCATTTTCCACTTTGTGTTGTTTTGTTGTTTTATATTTTTTCATCTAAAATTCTTATCAACGTAATGAAGTACAGGACATTTGTTGTCTAAAGACGAGTCTGCAGTGGGGTAAAAATACAATTTTATCTCCTGAGATAGGGCCTTCCTAGCACTTTTAAACACGAGACCATTTCCCAGCTACCCCACTTTAGCTATGGACTAGAATTATCGATTACTTTTGTTTCGTAAGAAAACAAATTGTATGTTTCTCAGATTAAACATGTTTGGCAAGATATCCCACGACTAAGTTATTTTAAAGTTCATATATGAAGTTAAAATGTGGGATTAATCCTCTTCATTAACACTAAACTACTTTTATCCCTATTCTATCTATGTGTAACATTTATGCTGCAACCTAGAATTTGATCATATGCTGCGTATACCATATCTTACACTCAAATAATTATTATGTTGTATTACATTTACTGCTCAGTAGCTACAGCCAATGAATTGAAAAATATGAAACAGGGCAGTAATCTGGGCATATTTTCTGTGGGACGATTCATGGTACAATCTAACAGGAGTACCCAGTGTCGTTAAGGTAGTTGGCACCTGAGCAGTTTTTCCTTTGCTACACTCTTCAAGGATGTTTTTCGGGGAGGAAAGTTTTGAGATGAGAAGGTTATATCAGGTCGCTCAGGTACAATACGGTGTTAATTTCGCCAAAGCGTTAATCCCGATGATATGTGTAAAAGTTCTCTGGTTAAGTAAATTTTGTGGAGGCTGTGTATGAGGGAAGGGGTAGTTTAAGGGTGGAAAATGGGTTGACGACCCCGCTCTTTGAAAAATGTTTGCTTTTGTAAGGTGGCTTAGATGGAAAGTGTCGCCATCTTTGATGATGAAGCTTCAAACTGACTACATGCTTAGAAATTCTTATTACTTAGTATTTTTTCAAATTGTTTATGGGTTTATTAGGTAAGTAGAGAAGGGATTTTACTCTTATCCTTTCAAAAAATACTTGTAAGAGGACTTTTATGCAAAACGTTGTTAACCTAAGCCAATCTCTGAGTGATTGTTGGTGTAATAAATTTCTTTATGCAGTGTTTTGTCTACCCTTATCATTTGATACGTAACATAGGCACACCAAACGAATTTCTCTCAAACGTGAACCCCGGATTAGTAGTAATCGCAGTTTCTTGAACTTGAAGACCCAACTAAAACTTCTTTTTTAAATTTCATGCCTTAGAAATTTATACCCTAAGTCTTAAAGTCAAATTTGTGAACGCTCTTTCTGAAATTCTTTTGCAGGCGGGTCGAGGACCTAAGGATAGTTCAATGGCTCATTGATTCTAGAATGTATGCAAAGCTTAGCATAGGCCAGGAAATAAAATAATACTAAATCCAGGTTATAAAACCCAATACTAAAGATACGCAGAGTGAAATTTGTAGTTGTTCCTTGTGTATTATATAGGAGAAAGGGTATCTTTCGGAAGGGCGAGAAGACCTGGTGGGACTTCCCAGATAAATTTTGACAGACAGCAACTCTTAAATGTAATTTGAGGAGTTTGGAGTGACTGGAAAACGAATTTGTAATTATAACAATAAAACTGTATCAGGTTAAGCACCGGCTAGGAAACAAGGTTGGCGGGGGGGGGGGCGGCGGGGGCAATAATCCACTTGCCTCCGTAGGCTACGGTCCTGTGAAAACAAAATTTATTACAATCGTTAAACAATTTAGAGTACTCCGTTTTTTTCCTAAAGAATATACTCAATGCGCTCCAATAAGACAAATATTTCAATAATTTACTTCTTCTTGAGGGTAATTATGAGTATTTTTTCTAGCAGACTTGTTCTGTCATCGAAAAACCTTTTACGGGATTTAAAATCTATGTAAATTGATAACAAGTCTTTTTCACTTATGTAAACATATACGTCTATGATCCAGCTATCTGGCACACAGATGCCACAAGTTCATTACTTTGCATTTGCACTGTCGACACAAAATCTTCTAAAATGTAAACATTGAATACCATATTTTATTGGCCAGCAAATGTCAGAGCAATACTGGGGAACATGAGAGATGTTTGCTTATCGCTTCATTCCAAATCACCATGTCTTATTCATTTATAAGTTACTGATTTGGGCTAGTCTCGTTATGGGTCGCCAAAGCCGACTTAGGGGCCACCTTTCAGACTAATCGTGTATCTTTAAAAACCTGTTCATTGTCAGGAATATTTCTTAATACTTTTACATGTATAATTTTTATCGTGGAAAAAACAAGATTTCACTCTGTCAGCGCCCATCAGCCCTTCCTCTACCCAGCATTTTACTGCATGTTTTGCACCATCATAATTACATGCGTTCTGTCTCCGACTGCCCACTGCTTTTATATAAACTTTATTTGGTGAATCAAGCCAGTTTTATAATCTCCTTCTTGAATACTAAATAGCCGATATTTGCATCCTCCACGCAACCTCAAATGATCCTTTATTGTTCATATTTTTACAAAAGCATTACAAAATACATATAGAGACTTTACAGAACAACCAAACATCCCCATGTTAGTTATTGCAATCATTCAACGTATGCAAACTTATAGCTTCCATTTTTTCTTTCATCTGAATATAAAAGCGATTATCACTCTCTCTGGATAAATGCTTGAAACTTTCGGCCAATTCCATTTGCAACACGTAACAAAGACTATATACATCCTCACCGAAATAACTGTAGGTTTCTTTATGCACAATTATCGTATTGTAACTTCCTTTTGATTGTAAGATCTTTACATTCACATCATGACAGCTAAAACACATTCCCTCTTGACGACAGCATAGTATAAAGTCTTAATATTTGTGCATGTAAATTCAGTATAAATCGTTCAACATTTATACATTGAAATGTGTCCCTGTTTAATCTAGCTGCGACACATATACCGAATATTCATAAATGTCATCATAAAATATATAAACTGCATGTATCTAATTACACATGAAAAAGTATTCTCAGCCTTAATGACAACGCAACAGGGGACAGGATAAGGGTGCGACCGCCTTCTCATCATCTGTTCATCTCATAATAGCACGTCGAAAGCCTATTGTTAGTTTCTCTGAGTTTTACAAATTCTACACGCCCATTTTTCAATATTTTTTCTGCACTGTATTGCTGCTGAAATAATTCAAGCCGGCATTTGTCCTGTTTTGCTGTGCTACCCGATACACATAGCATGTCAGTTTAAACTGATCTGTGTTACAGAAACTGTAACACGTGTTACGAGAACTGTTCATGGTACATGCTATGAAAATTGGCTGGCTGTGCTGACTTCATCACTGTTCTCAATCACTATTTGCCTTGTACTTTGCAACATGAGCAAACTTTTAATTCATTGTGAAATCGATTAATTTCTACATCTATGTCTTTGTCTATTTCATATAGATGGGCGTATCACCCAGGGAGATAATGGATTAGAATTTGTCTGTCCATCAACCCGATATGCAAAAAATCCTTTTATGTTCTTTGTAGTGACCATAAATTCACATCAGGTAACATACACATTCATCTACCATTTGGTTTCATAACTTATATATAGCCGAAATTCGAAGTTTTGCATCTACAATTACGATTAAAGACATGAATTATAGTTCCCTTTACCTTTTCTAGAATTTACGCCAGGCATAGCTCGATAATGCTTTACACTTCCTGTGAGAGAAAGTTTTGAAAATGATTTTTGAATGTCACAGCAGACATTCCTTCAAATTTTATGATGAAAACATAACTAACTCTTCACGTTATTTCTTCTATTGCTACGTTCTATCGAGAAAATTACCAAACAAAGGTAATCATCACAAAATAAAAGGGAGTCACACTGTAACGTAAGTGGAAGGTCAAAAATGAAGGCGTGTAGTGTCCCATGCTGTGTTTTTCATGTTATTCTTTTTCGAACTTTTGACGCAATTATTGTATCTTCCCAAACAGGTTAGAAGTCCCGAGAAAAAACACAGAAACTGCTAATCTGTAACATCCCCCTTCAACATGAAATTTAAAATTTCCTACCATTTGTTGCGGATAATCTTTATGCACTTTCCAAATCTAGTGGAACAATTTTCATAAATGAACAAATTGGAAAATTTTTATATCTTCCGAATAAGCTTAAATTAAACTTCGAACTACAACTTACACTTAAATATTGTACTCTGTTTAATGTAAGCAGGTGTATGGTCTTCTGCAAAAAAGTTCCTGTGACAAGATGTAAAACATTTCCTATTTCCGGATATTCTTTAAACATTGTAGGTGCAGAAATTCAACCTTGTGCCTTTAATACCAAATACCATCATTATCATAGTATGCCCTCCCCGCTTCTTCTGAACATGCGCCTTTGATAAGGAGACTCCACCCATGTAGCTTACACACAAAGTGATTCCGTCATTGTGAGGGATAAGAAGACTATTATATTATTACACACTGTAGGCCACGTAGTAATACTTTCCGTTTTATAAATTTAAGTAGGGGTGTGTTCAGTACGATATACAAATTTCGATGTAAAATGAAATTATTAATATGAAATTTGCTTGTAATTACCACACGTTAGATGCATCAGAATTATGTTAATTAAATAATGAATGAACACATATGAAGTGTCCGCAGTTCTAGTCCCCTCCCCCACCCACAGAATCTAGCTGAATAAATACAGGGCCCACCGAGTTTGGTACTCAATGTATAGGCCTTTCATGTGGGAGTGCAATTCTGTCTATTACAATGTAGCCCTCCCATTAAGTTTCTGATACCACCAGTCATCAGAAGTACAAGGACTCTGCACCTGGTTTGTGTCTAACAAAACGGTGAGGGTGTTGCATATTGTATACTATAGGGTTTTAGTAATATACTGGTAATGGTTCGCAGCAGTTTAAGGTGAAATATGCGGAAAGTATTATGAGCAGGATAAACGATGGGCACCGTGGGCTAAAAGATTATTACCAATTATCTTTCAAGTGATTCTGAATTTACATTTATGAAGTGCCTCGTAGGCCGGAAAAAAGGTTCTTGCCTGCCCCACCATTGTTATAAACCTTGCGACGGCCCTGTATCATTTTTAAATGAATAAAGGCAAGCTTCCCTTTATGTACAAGAAGCAGCATTGCCTTCAGTTCCATGCTAAATTTATAAGAATGAAAATACAAAAACCTTAGCAACGCGTCGGAAGTCAAAGTATCTTATGGTCGTTTTAAAGCTATCTCCAGATGAAGTTAAAACCACAAACAGATGTTTTATTAATGTACATGAAACAGAAATTGTTCCCTATCTTTTCGTTCTCAAATAAAGTAGACCTAATAAAGGCACTTCGATAAAAACATACTTAAGTTTTCAACAGCATAATGCGATCAGTCTCGGTGAAACCTTTCTGGAACTATCATTACCAGAGCGAGTTTTACTTTGCATTACATAGACATACGGAATATTTTCGGAGCTGAACCATTTTTGGACTAGAAAATAAAAATTTTCATTTTCTTCTCCTAGGACAGAAACTCTCATTTTTCTCTCTGATTTACCAGAAAAACAACTTCGCCCCAACTCTAGGGGTGGCAGCTCTCTGGTCTCCAGACTCAATCGTAGGTCTGTGCTTCCAGCTGCGCTTCATAGGCGTAGAAAAAAGGCGAAATTGGAGGCAACCACCCCCACTCTCTCAAGGGAGTGTGGGCCAACACCCCTTTTGGCTCCTGCAATCTGAAATATTGGTAAGCGCTACAGTACTACGGAATATGCTGTGACAGTAAGGAATGAACAGCACTGGCCGGCTCATGACGAATAGTGTTCAGTTTTTTTCATTATTCCTATATATGCTTTGCTTTGTTTCCCAAAACATGTTGGTTAATCTGGACACTAAAATGGTTAATTTTCGTGCACGAATACACGTGAGTAGATAAAATATAATAATAGCACTATTTTGCATCTAAGGTCCTCCGCCTAAGTGTCAAAATTCTCACAGGCGAGGGGCATACCCCCCCCCCTCAGAAATCCCTAACCAAGGACAGACCACATGAGTGTCCTAGTAGTCTTTCATAAGGAAACTCCCAGATTATGCTTGTTACGAACGTTAATTTACCTTTTTTGGAAGCGGACTAAATTTCTACATCTTTTCATATCAAAATGAACGCTAAGCCGAACGCACACGGACGACAGAAAACGCGAAACACGAAACAGAAAACACGTTTTCTGACGTCAGTGTACGTTAGAAAAGAACAGAAAACAACGTTTCGCGAAACAAACACTGCTTGTTTCCCGAAAAAAGTGTTTAGCTAAACAAGTGTTTCGCTACCTTTTGTTTTCGTCCAACGCACACAGACAGCGTGAGAAAACACGAAACGTGTTTTCTGTATTGTGTTTCGCGTTTTCTGTGGCCCGTTTTGCGTTCGGCTTAAGATAGTATCACAGTCTTTAAGAGGCCACTGATCATTCATTTTCATTTTGTCCTCGCACTCCAAAATATCTTCCTACGCCTACTAGCCCGTAGCCGGGGGAGCAGGGGTTTTGCTGCCTAGAAATTTTTTGTCCCTAGAAAAGTTTCAAGTTGCCACTGGCGTAACACGTTTTACTCATTTCGCCCCCTGGAAGCCATCTTCCCCCCCCCCCCCCCTTCAGTACCTTTCCTTGCTACGGGTCTGCGTGCCTTTGCAGCTTACGTTATTTTATTCCAAGTTCAGAACTTTCAGTTAAAGAATATCATGAGTCATCATGTGTCTCAACAAGTAACAATATTTTTGAACATAACATAACGTACCGTAGTTTGAAACAGAACTTCCATAAAATGAGAAATGAGGATAGAGTCAACGGGACTATTTATGCAAATTTCAAAACTGGTAACCTGATCAAGAATTGTCATCATATACAAGAGCTAAGTTTCCAAAATGTTTGACCAAAAATTTGGAACAAGCATTCTGGGATCGTTTCTAGAAATTCCTGTACATTTAGAAGCAACGAAAACAGAAATTTCTGTTGTAGGTTGTTATAGTATTAACTGTAAACAAGCAAACAAAAAAAAAACAAACAAACAAACAAACAAACAAAAAAAACTGAAGATTTTGAAGATTCCATAAAGATGCAAAGGGAGGGCACATCCGTCGGCGTATGGCAAGACATTTCATGAGGCGGAGGAAGATGTTAGCCCTGAAAATATTTCTAATTGACAAAAATCACAACATGAAATTTGTCCTGCAAACAAAAGCTCAAGAGCTCTGAAACCGACATTTTTAGCCTGGAAATGAATTTGTATAATTTACTCTGAGGAAGGACTGCCTCATTCGCCTACGGAAAGTAATTCCCATCCAATAATACACGGTGAATATGTCACTCTACTTTCATGTTCCGACGCACTATCTTGTAAAGAAAAATATTCCTGCGGTCAATAAAAATAACTTCTGGGCCCAAGAATACTATATTTATTCATTAGATATCTTTAAAGACTTTTTCTTAATTTTCAAATTTGCAACTATTTAAAAAAAGAACGTTTCGTCATTACTGATGAAAAAATGAAATCTTACCCTCGTGTGATTTGAAAAGTCAATATAAAAGGATAACAGGAGTCTTTTCTTTCGTTAGTTATAAATAATGTTGCAAAAACGCGACAAATGAGAAGAAGTCTCGCCCAGTGTCTCCTTCCAAGTACATAAAATGAAAATAAAATGATGATTTCTAAAGTTTTCCTCAGTGTCCAGTTGTGCGGTTTTATTTTAAAGACAAACAATTAGCCAGTCACTCCAAATTTTCATCAGAGATGAAATCGAACATTGCATATGATATGAAGTACTTGAATAATATTTTCCCAGATAACATATTTTTCCACCCACAACGTCACGTTTTAAGTATACAATGATAACTACAAGAGGCTGGGAATAGTTAATAAGCACAGTTGAATGCACTCGATGCTGTAGAATAAGCTGAAATCTTGTCATGATTTTATTTACCTAAAGACAGGCAACAGACAATGACAATACTGCTAACAATCAATGACAATTGTGAGACACACTATTGACAAATCTAGGAAAATACAATCAATACACGAATTGCAAGACAAATCATTTACACGATAGGCAACTGACGAGAATATTAATTTCTCATCTATTAGATGAAGAAGCAGACTCACTTCTTCTTATTTATATTTACTCAGGAAACCAAACAGTAATTATTCATCTATTTCTGGGAACATTTTAGTTCGTCTCATTTTTATCACTGAAGTGTGTGGATTTATAGCCGTTTGTCAAAAAGTATATTGAATACGATTGCTCTTTACAGTTATATTCTTTCAGTTATGAAAACACACTAGTTCAGTCGATGAAAGATACCATTTAAATTTTTGAGAAAGCCAATTTCACTTTAAACAAACAGTAAAAGACCGGGTGAAAAGGTTTGCTTCATTTAATCGTATATAGGCTAGCGAAAAATGAACTATAAGCCCTCAACGCAACGGGTGTTGCCACTTTGTTGTTTAGATATCATTTTCATTTTGATTACATCACTGGTCTTTTCTTTGGCAGCTTACAAGGAAATGAATAACTGTAAATGTAAATGAAAGTATACAGAGTGGTAGCCACAGGTGAAAGGAGTACGCGAAAGTTTTCACAGGGATGGTGTCAATTACAGACCTTCATAAGTCCAAGAAAGTTCTCCTTAAAAGATCATTCATATCCTAAAAGTACGTCTTTTGTTGTTTTGTTTTGTTTGCTTTTTATTGTTTTTTTAATAATTGGGTGAAGAATGAACCCTATGAACCGATGAAACGCGTCGTACTTGGAAACAGCACACTCCCCAGATGAACTTAATCAAATGTGATAATGAGCAATAAGTAAACGTTGCGTTTAGTGTGCTTTATTTCGTCTAGAAAAGCATGACCCTATTTCCATCTTGTAGTAGAAATACCGGAAAAATATTCTGCATACAGGGGCGGATGCAGGGGGTCCAAGGGGTCCAGACCCCCTTTTGCAGCAGTAAATATTCAACTAGGCTGTTCCGTTCATTTCTGGCACAAAATTCGGTCGCAAACTATCAAAATTTTTGTAATTTCCAAGCTGTCAAAATTTTCGCATGCTCTGCCGATTAAACCTTCAAGTTCAGTTCTGTCCCAAACGCATTTTCTCAAAGGTACTGATACGATGTAAGAGTTCTAATGGGAAATTTTGGCTCGCCTCGTTTACCACGTTTTACACTCCATGCCTAATGACCATTATTAGAACTATAATACATGGAATTATTCTAGCGAGGACTTAATTTCGAAAACTAGAGGTGCAAGTTAACGTCAAGAGGCTATTATGTGTCAGTCTTAACCTATATGAGCAACATTTGTAGCGTGATGTAGGCCTACATGCTACTCATTACACAAGCTTATCCAAAGGTTATTAAATACATTTACAGAGAATATGCGTTAGGATACATGCTTATTAATCCTCTGCCCCTTTCCTTATGCTTTTTCACCTCTCTCGATCAATTGTATTCTTGGCAAATCACTTTGCTGGTTTCACAGGATGGAGAAACAACTTTGGGTCCGAGCTTTCATTTATGCCCAAATTAGTGTTTTATTAGGCTAGGCAGTAACACCGTGGTCAACTCTTATAAATAGGGGAACCATGAGTCGATCGCCTAAAGGATGCAGTCTTCATTTTATTTCTATTCATTTAGTACGCCCCGATCGACGATAAAGATGGACTCAAGGTACCCCTTCTATACTTTCTTTAGGCACATATATACAAAGCATCATCTAACACCTAAGGCTATGCAATTACGGTGCCGATTTTCAAACAAAAGATTCTCCACGTCAAGTCCCTGAACCAACGATAACGGTACGTCTTTCTGTGAAGATCCAATCAGGGAGCTAGACGATCCAATCATGGCACGGTTTCGCTTCTTGTGAATCTTGTCTTCTGAAATTTCTAGTTCCAAACATCATAAAATTGATTAATTCTTACGGTTTACATTTATGAGTTTCCGTTATCGACAATGTCATACTTCAGCTAGAGACTGCTGAAGCCTTTACCACATGATATAAATTTCCATTTTTGTGTATTCATGTTATGTTTATTCACATTAACATTCGATTTAAGGAATTAAATTTGACTAAGGGGTTGAAGTACTACTACATATTATTCATCCTCAATTTAGTATGAATAAAATAAAGAGATAACTTTCAGATTGTCACAGAAACCAAGTTCCCCAAGTCTCTCAGTGGAAAGAGACACAGATAGGCATCCGAGAGAGGGCGCGTTGACCGAAAGACCTTGCAGAGACTGAGAACTGAAGACACCACGAAACACTCTGCCAAGTCTAAGAAACCCCAGGTAGTCATGCGATGAAGAAAGCAAAAATTGTCTTGAACGGAAAATGACTTGTCCCAAGACCGCTGCAAGTCTAGTTGAGACTCCTAGAGAATCACCATCTCTCTGATACGCCCTCCCGCCGTCGTGTCGACTTTTTCTACTTAATTGAAGTACGTCTTACTGAGCCGATGAGCAATACTTGATGCAGCAAATGATTAGAATTTCCAAGTATTTATTCAAGTATTAAGTAGGTATGCCAGTGATGTTAATTTTATCCAGCTAGAAGCACAGTTGATGTTGAGGATTTGTTGAAGCTGTCCAAGGCAGTGCTTGCTTGAACTTTGTTTTAGACTCAGGACAGCTCTTGCGTTGACTACGGTTCATCTTAGTGTCCCTTCTGGGGACGTAGATCCTTCGGGAAGCAAAACCCCATCGGTTTCCCCTTTTGGCATCCAGCCGACAGGATTTTTAAATCAGAAAAGTTCCCTCTCTCTTAAAGTAACACATCGATAAACCAAGTATGAAAAGGATCCACCCCTGTCTTGAATATCGTGTTTGTTCAAGGTTTTCGGTCTTTGACCTCTGATGACCTCAAATATCCTCTGGCATCCACTGAAAACAATAGGGTTCTTTATTTTTAATATGATAAAGATAAGGATGAAGATTGTCCATCCTTGCTATATTGGGATAGCGTGTTTACAAGCAGTTTTTAAGAATTTCATATTATCACCTCCGGTGACCTCAGATAACCTTTGACCATTACCAAAATCAATAGGGTTTATCTTTCACTATAACGCATCCACATGCCAAGTATAAAAAACATCCATGCTTCCCCCCTAGAGATATCGTGTTTACAAGGTTTTCGGTTTTTGGCCTCTGTGACCTCACATGATCTTTGCCACCAACAATGACAACAGGGGTCTGCTCCTAATACAATAATTCTATATCCCAAGTACGAAAATTATCCATGACTGCTATCTTGAGATATCGTGTTTACAAGCCAAGCGTCATAACTACACATACATACACTCCCATACACGCACATACATAATTGCCCTCGTGATTACATAGCTTCTTTTTGCCTTCGGAAAGGAATCAAAAAGTGTTCCTTCGTTGACTAAGGCTATTTGAGGACTTCTTGTTAATTCTCGTAAGTACTTTTAACTTTCGGCTGCAGTGGGAGATAACCCACAGGACTTTTCCTGAAAAGCAGGTTCTACCTAGACATCTACCTTAAGCCAAGACAAGAAGGTTGCCTCTATAGACACCATCATTACTGTCATTTTCGAGCACCTCAATAATCATCTTCTATTTTTAAAGGTCTCAAAACTCATTTTCATACTCTTAACCTGTGCAAGGAATCTGAAATACATTTCTGAGGATTTTTTTCAGCTGAAACAATTATAAAGGTAAGGCTGTTTAGCAGCTTAGCTCCGTCATAATTTTTACTATTGAGAAAGATCCCTTTAATATGGCCCTCTCCCTCCCAATTTTTAAGTTGGTCTATATACACCCCTGTATGAATGCCTTTTTCCTTTTGATAAATATTTGGCCAACATGGGCTTATCGGTTGGGTGCCTCAGGCGGGAGGATAAAAAATTTATTCAGAGTATGTCCAATGTTATCGATCTGAGCATTCAATCGAGGGCGCCTGATGGGCCCATTTCCACACTCTGCTCCTGACCAGCATAGGTATACAAATACTCAAATTTATGAACTTTTTAGTGCTTTTCGATAAACTCGATTATCTCCACAGATGGATCATAAGATGGTGCATGCAGATGAGGGATGATGAATATCTGGTGAACTGATCAAAGGAGTAAATTAAGGGATAGGCATAGATTTGCAGAGAAAACGAAACAATCCAAACCCATGCACTATGTCATAAGAAATTAACACAATTATCATAAACTATACACCATTCATAAAGGGTTATTCTCCAGTTTGTGGAGGATCTTCAAAATCCGGCATCATGAGACCCATGTGAGCTGTGTTGGTATAAGGAGGTCCAGCCTCCTCTCCGTCGGGGAAGATGGGAATTCGTCGGGGGGCCAAAATCTTTGGTTCATTATTCAAAATAAACTTTAAGCAGATGAAGTCGATGAGTGGGGATGTTATAAAAATTTTCGATGAGCCACGTTGGACAAGATATTGAGTAATCCACGACAATCACCATTCGCCCGACGATTTAACGGTTCTTGCTCTCATGGTGAGGAAATTCTTCAACACCATCTTAGGACATTTCGGCGTGATTTACACGCTGTGGAGTTTGGTTCGTCTTACAGTAAAATCCGTTTATCCGAACACGTCGGGACCGAACGTTGTTCGGATAATCGAAAAGTTCGGATAAACGGAGTTTTACATATATCTTTGATTTGCTATGTCGGATGTAACCTGTCCTTATTAATAAAGTGAAATTAACCGTTTTTATGCTGTCTCCGTGTCATTTCTTTCATTTCCTAGTAAAAAATAAATATTTGTTGAGATTCAAACTCTTTCTTGTGTTTTTTTTACGACTGAACTTATATGGAGGGGCGGTACACTGTGAAACGAATTTATCGACCTGGGTTACCTTTCTGTGCTCAGCGTTACGATAGCATATAGCCTACACACAGTCGGCACAGAATCCTTACGTTATGAACCCCAAAACAACGGTAGATTTTCAAAAATATTTACGATACAAAAACGAACATGCAGCTAAAATTTAACCTTTACAAAAAAAGATAAACGCTGACGGACATGCCAATGGGAGGGTTTAAAGTGAGAAACCACGTCACTTAAAAACAACGACTGTCTAACCGCTTATTGCTAATTTAAACGGCACTACCAACATGTGACTTACAAGTTGCTGTGTGTATGATGCCTTGGCTTTTCAAAATGGAATCCCGGCGGTAGAAAAATGAAGTGCGCCACGCAGTTTCCTAAAACGGAGATTGGAATAAAATGTGGCAAGAGAGAGTTTAGCCCTACCCGGTTTTCAGTTTTTTCCCCTCTTTTGCTTTAGACAGATTTTTAGTAACCTGCCTTTTTTGTAACTGACTAAATTAGTAAAGAAATTTTGGCAAGGGAGACTAAAGTTCCACCCTGTATTTAGTTTTGTTTTATGTAGCTAAATAGTTATCTCCGACCAAGTGCATTAACAAAGCATAGCATAGATAACACAGTTTTCTGGTAAGGACGAGAATACCATTCATAATCGCATAGTTGTTCTCTTGTATTTGTCGAAAGGTATCGCTAGAATAAATGACTAAGGAAACCTATTAATGCAACATCTTCTTGATGTTCATTAGTATGGGCGTACGGGACATTTTTATCCATGGAGCTAATCCGTTTTTGCACGAGATAAATCTTTATTAACCCGGAAAATTGATGGAGACATATGCTCCCCAACTTTGGGGGCGCAGATCCCCGGCTCGTACTCCTATGCTAATTGGCATTGCTTCTTTACCTTTGAACTTAAATTTGATATTTTGAGATTTACTTTAATTTAATGTCTTAAACAGTTCTCAAATGTAAAATACCATGTCTTCAATACAGTATGCCAAAGGTTTAGCTTGACCTTAAACGTCATTTTTGTTTATTTCTTTCGCTTAGTTATAAAATAATCATCGTTTGTCCGTCGAATGTAGCTAATTTCTTGCCACTTTTTTCGAAATTGTCGTTGGGATTAGTTAACAAGCAGTGGGGTAACCAGACTTTTTCATCTGGGGACTGAGAAGGGGGGCAAAAGTTGAAGTTGGGGAGCAGTAAAAACACTATCTAAGAGGAGCACCACCATCGGTTGGCACGTAGCTTACAGAAAAAATATTTTGGGAAAAATGCCTTTCGGATTGCAGGAAATGGCACTTCCCAGTCTGTCTGGCCTTGTGGGTTTCAGCTAAGTATTCTTTATTTGTGTCTTCTACAAATTTTGCCCAATAGTTTTTTACCTCTGAATTTCATTTGGAGGCAAGTGGGGGCAAGGCATTTGACTGGGTGGATCCAGCCCCCCTGCCCCCTCTGGTTATGCCACTGTTAACAAGTAAGGTTTAAATATCTAGAATTTTGCTTCCCAACACCGCTAGACAGTTATTTAAATTACCCTTAACCAGGGACTAGAAAAAAAACTTCATTTACACAAAAACAAATACACCCTGGGTTATTAAACGAAGAAATTCCCTAGTCCTTATTCTCATACGTTGACAAAAGTTCATTGTGCTCAAGACGAGGTCTCAAATAAGTGTTGGACTACAATAAATCACTTCATTAAACGAGACACAAAACATTTTTTTGAGCCTTTTAAATACTTGAAATAACACGAATGTTCAACTTGTAATCCATGCCATGTGATGTTTCTATCATTCATACACGGGGCAGCTACGATTTGTAGTGAAGGACTGGGCATTGTGGCATTTTCTCCAAAACGGATTGCAAACAATTGGAAGTGAAAACGGGCTCTGACCTGCTCTTCTTATTCGTCTTTATCCGTCTGTCTGATAATTTCGTAGAGTAATGTGTGCCAAATGTGTTCCAAATTTGTTTTTAGATGTCTACAAAATGTAGGATAATGAGTAAAAATTACAATTTGCCGACAAAATCGTAACCTTTTCTAGAACAAGATGACCAAATTCAGTATTGTAAAGCAAAAAGATAAGCTCGGGCCATTTTTCAGGAGGGCGAGGACGCTTAACAAGTTATCTTTTACGTAGCTCTACTATTCTGTTCACCTCCTGAAACCATTCCTTTTTATTAACATACGGTATATTGTTTATAAATAAGGGAGTAGTAAATCGTTGAAAGAAACAAGGTCTTTTCTATACAGCTCATTTAGCGGCCGTTCGACGTGAATGAAAGTTTTCCCTGAGATTCCTAGTATTTCAATAAATCTTGTAAATCAAACGCGTGAAACAACTCATAAAACACAGCAAGTAGGCCTATAAAAGACAAAAAGAAACAAAAAATTTACACATGTAATTACAACTCTTTATTATAATTCGAGTTTGGACTCAAATTTGTCTCTCGTTTCATCAACGTAGTCAAAATCTTTTGTTTTCATGATGCATAACTGGTCACAAAATATGTATGATCTTTGCTTAACAGAGTCATCTTTGCTTCATCAACCTTTTTCAGTTTGTTGTGGCCTTACCATCATAGCAAAAAAAAAAACGTACCACATCAATCATACATTGTTCACACACGAAGACGACTTTTCTAGTCTATGCCCACCGTTTTTAAACGACAGTAACCGAAATCTTCGTCAATGGGGGCTTTTTTAGGGTCACCAGGAATCTCTAATTTTGTTCGTAAAATCCCAGCATCGGCCTCGTTGGTCAAAAATTTACTAGATTTGAATAATCTCTTTAAATTGTGCAATGGGAAAGAGTTTGAGAACTAAGGGGTTACCCTATCAATGACAAATAATCACCAGTATTATCACAAGGCAGTCTTTGTAAAGGGCGACAGTGGGTACCACACGACTTACTCAGAACTATTCTTACACCGAACGAATTATCTTAACCCTGCTTTTGTAGAAAAAAATGTAACAAAGACCCATAGGTTTTAAAAGAGTATAAGGGTAAGGTTTACGCCCGTAACGGGGTAGTCTAAAGGGGAGTCTTTTTTCCATTTGAACGGAACTCGGGGTAGAATTCGTAAGATTCATTTGTAAATGTGAACGCCGTCTTTAAGGTGCTAAGGGTCAGTGGCGTCGCCAAGGGGGCGGGGCACGTGCTCCTCAAAGTGGCTGTGTCCCTCAATGAAATTTAGGGTATTAAAAATTATGCACAAAACACCGTTTATATATCGAAAGAGAGACTCTCTGTCACTTTATCGGTCAATCATGCAGCTAAAATTGCACAAAATGTTTTCAAAACTACAATGTTGAGGGGCGCTTCCGGTGTATCTATCTGTTGAACTTCTATGTAAAAAACTGCCTTCGGGGGAGATATGATCCACAGTCATCGTTTCATCATCTATTTTCAATAGACCACTACGACCGTGAGTCCTCCCCCTTCAACTAAATTCCCACATTAATTATCTTTTAGTCAGATTTTATGTTTCGAAGCTTTAAAAATGCAATTTTCGTTGCCTTCTTCAACTCGTATGCAATAAATATGAGGATTATTTAATAGCTTCTCTCTCATAGGCTAATGTCCGCTTATTTTAATATCGGTGCTTTAAAATTGCAAGGGAAACTTTGCTCACCTAAATCCAAGAGGATGCGGAGTCAAGCATCACACCAGGGGCACTTGCACTTAATACCAAAATTAGGCTGCGGACTTGGCGCGTGCTTCAGGAGTATTCTGTTCTCGATGGGCTTTAGTCACCCATGTCTAATTATGGGTGAAGAAGGTGCAGGATAATTTATTTGTCATAATTATAACTTTGAGGCACCCAAAATACTAGTAAATCACATACAATGGCGTTTTTTTTTTCAAACTTTTCCAGCGAGTCCACTGATCCGCCACCGTAGATGCACCTTCGATGTTCTAATGTAAAGGCTTCCATTCAGTGGCATGCCTGGAAGGTAGCTGTCTCAACATTACTTCCTATTGGACAGCATGAGTGGATTCAAGTTTTAAGCCCAATGCAAACTTTACATGATCCGTTGTCCCCACTCACCCCCCCCCCCCCATTGTGATTTCTTTTTTGTAGTCTTCTTAGCTGGCATCTAATGCTATTTAGAGGTAGTTAAATGCTTCATTCTCATGTTCACAATTTTGTAAATACCCCAGAGCCTCCAGAGGTTTTGCTCTTGGATCTCCACTGAAGCGATGTTACCGAACCCCTACAGAGGCTCTACGGTGGGCCCCTAGGCCCCAACGCGTACAGGAAAGTTATTTTCGTCACCATGACGCCCTCAGTTAGGTTCAGTTCTTTATTTTAGTGTGCTTCTCTAGCGGAAAGTTGCGCCCCCAGTACCCCCAGGTTACATTAAGAATTTTTCTAAGAATCAAGGGTGCTAAAATTTAACTGGTGAAGCATGCGGCAATTTTTAACTTATAGGTAGGGCATAAGCGAAACACTCTTTTCTTGGGGTGGGGAGGGTTGCTTAACTTGGTCGCCTCATGCTCATCTGGTTACGGGTGTTAGGTTCCAGGGAAGTCTAAATGATACTAAACTACCTTAAAAAAAAGGCTAAGACTACAACACTACATAAAAATTTTACCTTGGCAACATGTGCACATATCTGTAATTTAAAGATTTCACTACACCAAAACTAACGATAAAAACATTGATCTCGGTAAATAAAATAAAAAACAAACATTTTCAGTATCATCTTGTTAACAGTTGGCTAAGGGATTTGGTCTAGCTGGAAGTGAGGATGGAGGGTCAGAGATCTATTGTAAATATATTTTACCAATATTATGGACACTGTGCTTTTCCGTCACCACTTCCTAAACAACGGATCCCAACATCATGTTAAAGGACGAACAATTGAATGTAATGTATACTATAGTTACAGGCTTATCTCAGCCAAGGTCGCACTGCGATTACTGTGGTCTTGTGACGTTATATGCATACGGTGCATGGGCTCTGAGCACCTGATAATATCTAAAATCTTTACATTTCAATGTTTCACTCCAGCTTTAGTTTGCCTTTTAGAATCATTTTACATGCACCAATGATGTTATCCTTCTAGATTTGTTCTGAAATAAAAGTAGCAGAATCAAATGTAAAATATTAACTTGTTTTGGCTAAAAACCAGTTCTGGCTGTATCAGATGAAGATGGAGAGTAATTTCCAACTCTAAAAAAATGGTCCTGGGGAAACATAAATTTATATTAGTTGCTTGTGAGTAAAAGCTTCATAAAAGTAGTGTCCTGGAATGAAACAGTTTTATGAATATGTTCCGCCCAAACTCGTAAGTACTTTTTAAGTGCTTCAAAGACGTGTCAAATATCCCTGGTGTTTTGTGCTAAATCATTGAAATGGCTAAACATATAGTTTGCTCAGGCGTGGATCCACACTGGGGGTTAAGGGGTTTCAGCCCCCTCCCACCTTTTCGGCATCACTTTCTTTTCTGAGACGGTTCCAAAGCTGCACTACAGAGTTTATGTATACTAATTTTTAATGTTGATTACTAAATGCCAGGAAATATCATTGAACAGTATCTAATTTAGTTTTTTCCCCAGAACCCACATCCATGGAGGCATCGGTCATTCGACACTCGCAGCTTCGAACTTTGCCCTCACGTCATTAGCCTCCATTACTCCCTTTGTAAAATCCTGGATCCGTCCATGTTGATACACATGCTTATAGTATAAATATCTCAAGTTTGCAAAACGTGACAAAAAATGACGTACAAATGTTGAAGCCTATAATATTTTTTATAGTGTTCCTTACCTGGAGACTAAGTTTATACTGTTCGTGTGATTGTAAACACTTCTTGATTCATTACAGGTAGTCTTTTGTTAAAATATTAATCTATAACACTAAAAATACAATTATCATTGTCATCAATATTTCAATAAATATCACAAAAGTAATAAATCACTATAAAATCACTTAAGCGTTACTTTGATACCATAAATTTCATCATAACCACACATACACACAAAAACATTCACAATACAACGCATAAGAAACAAAAGACAATGTGATCGTTCGCAACATTCAAACCAACATGATTCTCACTGCTATCATGCCTTGATAGCATATAGACAAATTATTTAAAACTGTTAAATAAACACCTGAGGGGGATTTTTGTAACAATTATTCATTTCCAAATAGTTTTGTAGCTTTTTTGAACAGAACATCATCATGCATTTAACTTCCCGTGGGTTATCTTTACCTAATGTGGTGTAAATGACGTCTTTTTTGTTACGGTAAAGGTTTTCTAGTTTCTGACAAATATGTAAATGTATGAACCAGTGTTACCGTACGGCGAAGATGTACGTGCGATCTATAGCAATACTCTTCTCTCGAAGGACGTTTGAATTTCAAGGAAATGGGGTTTTCCAGCCCTAAAAGGTACATCATACCACAAGCGGAATAAAGAATCAGATATTGTTAATATTACACGTGAGCTAATAACATTTCATTATTAAGAAAACGACATCTTAGAAATATCGCACAAAGAAAACTGGTGAGGTCCCGTGGTCCAATGCATTATTAGGGTTTAACATGCTCGTACCACGTTTTGGTCACTTTTGGCTGTATTACATGTGTAACACATTACATTTTAAAATTGTATTAAAATAAGAAGTACAAATAAATTACAGGTTTAACTTAAAAGAAAAGGCTAATAAGCCTTCTAATTATACCCAAATTATATCTTGTCACAAACATCAACATTATTGTCACTTCAAAGACTACCACTGAATACTACTTTAAGACTGTGTCTACAAGAAGGGACACCAAATTCAAAACAACTAACATGTAACTCAACACGAAAGGTAGATTATTGCAGAATAGTTTCTTATTTAAACTCTCCTTTGAGAAGGGATGTTGAGAGCACATATGAGTACCGGCCATAAGGCTAACGGACTGCAGACCCTAAAGTTGTGGCAGAGCAGATTTTTCTTGCAAATTATTGGAAAACCACCAAGCAATTTTCCTGTTTTCACTAGAATTTCTCTGACAAAGACTACTGGTGGAACTGGGAGGAGTGTCTAGGATTTAGAAAAGTCAGTTGTATTTCAAAATGTTTATGTAAGGTGCTATACAGGAGACAGATGTGTTATTTTATTAATGCTTGAACATTTACACGGCACTCCTTTTGCTCCATCCTTCTCTCCTTTAAAAGTTTGCATTATTAGCGGTAAACCCCTTTTCCATAATTTTTAAATAACTTGGTTGATTTGGTGACCAAGAAAAATTTCTGGTGATGTTGTTAAAGGGGAATATTGCGTTTAATTTGCACAACATAACATACAAAGAAAATACCTTTAATTACTTTTAAACCATTCAGTCTCATTAATAAACTATAGCAATAGTTTTATCTTCCCAAAATATTATGCATCACAAGACTTAAGGGAGTTGCACCATTTGAGTTTTTGAAAGTTTGAACCAAAACATCTTGAGAAACAAATAACTGAATATCCCGTTTATTTCTTGGACAGAAAGCTACTGTTTTGCCTTATTTTGAATTATCTATCGTCTGTATCTATAAATATAGATTTTTAAAAATCTGAAAATTTTCTGCAAAGCAAACGCAATATTTCCCTCTCTCAACATGCAACGAATGTAATTGTTATGTTCATCCTACAGGTATGCTCATTAGCTTCATGGCGTGCCAATCCTTGGTCGGATTTTCATCTCAACGGAACTGATCTTGCAGTGCCCCCTCCAGAACATCCTTTCACTGTCGGAATGATTATGTCCATGCTTGCCGTTGAGATTTGTACAATTCTTGTAGCAATTGTTGTTACAAACAAACATAGGTGAACATTCATCGTTGGTAGATTGGCAGTTACTACACTTTCTCTTAGAGTACCACCAGCCACCTCCTCCTCGCTGCTCGACATAACTATCAGAACATCCAACGTTGTTATTGTCGTATGTGCTGAATGGCATCCCCTCGGCACTACGCAGTCCATCACCTAAAGATGCAAGAAAAAGATAATCAAATGTGAACATGAACTTATAAAATAAATTTTCTCATTTTGATATCGTAACGTGTAGCTTGAAAAGTTCATACTAGAAGGTGTCCTTATGGCAACGAAATTTTCAGGTTATGCAAGTTGGAGGGGAGGGGGGGAGGGGTAGGGAAAACTGTTCATTCTTGAGGAATTATGTTGCTGAATACCAGTCAAACATTATGCATTGTTCGTTATATTTTACATCATTTCATTGTATATTGTATCTCATATTATTATTATACTTTTATACATCATAAATCAAGTATTAAGAAGGAAAAGAAATTAAACAACCTGACATAATACAACTCACATAAGGAAATCGACGAGAAACATGCGTTCGAGTGGTTACTATGCCAGCCAAGGTAATAACGTGACAAGAAACCGAGCAAATCTAAACTAATACGTGAGAGGTATTTTACATCCTAAGGCTTTCAAATGAAGCTTGGCATACTCACTATTGCACATAAAACTGGAAGAAAGGTATAGGACATACAGTAATCGATGTACCTCATGAAAAAGGCAGCATAAAGGCTATGGCCCGATGATTGTAACTTTACACCAAGTCCATAAAAATGTCCATAAGCGAGCGTACTTCTTGGCTTAACTTTCACATGTTTCGACTTAGCAAAGCAAGATCCCTGCCCTGATTGCTACCTTCCAAGATGTCGACTTTGGCATGAGCTTTACCTCCCTACAGTCTGTATCTTTCGTGTACTTGTGTACCAAGGAGCTGTAATTGCTGACAAAAATGATGAAATTTGTACTGTCTAGAGTATGATTGCAAGGGTCTTTAGAACACAGGAAATTGTACACTAAGGGCCTTTTCGTATTTTACCGTGTCGTAAAATCGTGTGTGCGTCAACCTACATACCAGATTATTCTACTTTAGAGAATGAATATAAAAAGAAAAGGTAGGCTAAACTTGTGAACTAACTTGCATTTCCACGTATGCTGCCAAGGTCAGACAGCTCATAATTTTCAGATTCCTTCTCGATTTTAAAAAAATCATAGGTTGTCGTGTATTTTGTCCCTTCATTACTGATCGCTTCAAAGCGTAGTGTGTAGTTTCTTTGCTGTGTCAGATAGTGGAGTTTTTCATTTCCCAGCCAAAAGTCTTTACCCTCATCGAAAGATCCAAACCCAGTTTTGTAACTTGTCCAATTGCGTTGAAAGTCAGTCACCTTGTCAATACGACGCAGGAACACCTGCAATTTATTAGCAATAAATGCTTTTAAAGTTAATAATGAGGTCACACCAGCCTAAAGTAAACGACTACAATTTAGCCTTAAATTAACCAGAAGGTATGTGCTATGATTCCTTACCGAAAGAAAATACATGTCAAGTCCTTTCAGTCTGGCTCGTGCCGTGTGGTGCCGGGAGTCTGCAGAATGAAAGACCTTGACTAAGGTGCGGATCTGGGGTGGGGCCCCGTCTCCTCCGTGAAGAAAAATGAAATGGGAGAGGGGAAGACAAGAATGAAGAGAAGAGAAAAATAACATTTTCCAAGAACTAATTTAAAATATAACTCTCTGTAGGGCTGGCAGCAGCGTCCAGTTAAAATCATCCTTATTAAAATCAACTGCAGATTTTGACGATGAGACAAAAGGCTACAATGTGCAAAGAACAGCTGAATGGTCTAGCAATGATGGTAGTCCACAGATGTATGAAAGTGAACGTATGATATGCAGGGCCGGGGGGGGGGGGCACGACTTAATTGAACTGCAGTAAAAAATATGTGTTATATATAGAGGGCAATTTCGTTTAATGTAGGGGGTTTGAGATGCCAAATCTTCTCCATACAGGCATCCCAGCATCATCACAGACTAGTAGCCAGGCTCGGGCGGGGGGGGGGGGCGTGGACAACTGTGTCCTTCCACGATTTAACAAATCGCTTGCCAAAAGTGTAACAGAGACAAAGAGTGACACCAGCACATATTGCAAGGGCGATTGCACCCCTGCCGATTTTCCATCGAATTAAAAAAGTCCAAAAGAGATTTATGCTAACAATTTCTGCAAGAGGTGGTGGGATGTCTTTAGCAATAAATGACGGACGGCTTATTTTATTTTTTCTATAACAAATATTTCGCAAACTACCTAAAATCCGCTTGTACCGCAGGTTTTCATCTTCAGCTCTGTTTTTTTTTTTCATTTCTTCTTCAATTTTATTTCGTGAGTATTCGCTTCATTCAGCAATCGATATATTACATTATTATCAAAAAGCTAAGGATTTTACATGAGACGTCGACTGTAGAATACTATTACACTTGCTTCTCATGGATGAATGTTTTGAAAAATGAAATTGGCAAAAAAAAAAAAAAAAATGACCGCAGCTAGGGGTGCATGCATTATTAATCTCGCAGTAGAATATGGCTCTGCCAAATGTATTGTGGCCGTATCATAGCCGTTATTTCCATTTGAGCCACTTCAAAAATAAAAAAGGACTCTCAGTCCGTATGATACTCCGTTTTACTACTTTTCACTTACAAAATAAAATTTATTTTCAACGCATACAAATCCATGTGCAATTTCTTAAATCAGAGACCTCAGTCTCTTCCGCAGTGACTCTAGAAAACCCCTCTATCCCTCTGTTTTACAGTCTTTTCCAAAATTCATGTGCCTAATAGTAAGAACATCGTCAAATTTGCCATGTATTTAAGCGCCCATTTCGTTCCAACTTATCCCTAGCCACAATAGCCGTGTTACTTGTACGCAATATGTTTTTTCAACATGCCCATATCCCTTTCCGTCTTTGTACAGTATTTGTAAAGGCGTTCAAACCTGGGAGCTGTTATTTATAAATAACAGCTCCCTGTTCAAACAATACCCGACAAAAGAAATGAAACAAAATCACCAAAACTGTGACAAGTTTCCCTCTCTCAAGATTTTTCCCTTACACTCTGTACCCTGTTCCACCTCCAACAGGTTTGAGTCATTATTGAACGAGGGAGGTGGGGGGGGGGGATCGTTTCATTTACTTTTGTAGAGGAATGATCCACGACAAAACAAAAGAAATAAAATCACCAAACCTGTGACAAATTACACTCGCTTAAGATTTTCCCCAACCCCTTCCCCCTTTCGCCCTCTCAATGTTGTTCCCTATTCCACCTCCAACAGTTTTGAGTCAACATTGAACGGGATAACAGGGGTGTGATTTATTTACTTTTGTCAAGGAGTCTCTCTCTCTCAATGGAAAAGTTTCTTAGAGAAGGGTCACACACACACACCCACATATTTACTCGCCCTCGTGATTGCATAGATTCTTTTTGCCTTTGGCAAGGAATCAAAAACAAATAATAAAATGATGCTCTCCCCCCCCCCCTCCGAGAAAAAGACCAGATGCTGAGGAAAGGGGTCATAACTTTCAAGTACGGCGATTGGTGTAGGAAAGGTCATAACTTTCAAGTACGGCGATTTGTGTACAACGGGGGGGGGGGGAGGTAGACCTTGGTCGGAAATCTCGTAATGATCTATATGCATGTGCATGCATATACATAAATATATAAATCCACAGGTACACGTGACGCATTTGTATACGGGGACGTATTTAGGCTTAACGTCATGTTTGAATGGTGCTGGTAAGGAAATGTGCTCATCTGCCGCGCCGAACACGGAAGGGGCACAAGTATTCACTTTTCGTAAAGTTGCAAACAGCATTGAGTGCGTTCAGAAGTCCACCAAACTCTACTATGCAGTTTGAATCGAACAGCTGATTGATTTGAGTGGTTCCTGACAATGACACGACAACGCTACAATATGCGCGAAGCGCCCAGATAAATACGTCTGCTGATGGAAACTCGCGGGATTTTACGGGGACATCTCAGTTAAGTGATTAATTTGAAGTCACTGGGATATGCAGTTAAATATATTATGCGCCTGTGTGAGTCTAAAAGTGTTTCAATAATCACCTGGCATGTAGGCTATGTGGCAAAAGATGCGCTACGAAAAATTTGCCTTTCATGGTCAATAGAACTACTTACGACGGTCTTGACAAAACAACTAACACACTAGGGATTATGCCTTATGCCCTGTGAACCTACATGCAAGTTATAAGCAAATGTTGCCGGGTTTTGCCAAAATACGTAAGGTACTCCTCCTTCCTTAACAAATTATTGGAGAGAACTATGTCTCACATACACCAATTTTAGCAAATTTCACTGCAGTTGACCAACTCTACTGGGTGATTAAACAAAGGTGTTACGTTCCCAACCACATTATAGAGGGAATATACATGTACGTCTACGAATGACTTCTTCATCACCAAACATGTCCTCTGATAAGTGAACGCTCGAAGAGCGCAGGAAAAAGATCGTTTTCATGAACTTTGAGTCATCAGAAAATCTAATATTATCACAAATATCAACAAATATTACATATTTTACCGAAATATCATAAGCATTCCGTCCCCCCTTAACCAAGTTATAAAAGGGGGCTACCTATGTCTCACACTCACAATATCAGCAAATAATATGGTCGTTGACCAAATATTGGAAGAAAGGTGTTCCGTTCACAACCAAATTATTGGGTGACCATGTCCCTGCATCCCCCGTTTTTGCCGCCCTTGGTAACTTTATCTTTAGCATGAATCTTTACATACACCGATAGGGATGCTTTTGCTCCGAACAACGTTAAATGTTCATTGAACTGTGACGTGTGAAATTTGATACGGAACAGTTACAGTCCTTTTAAATTAAGGCTTTTGAGCCTGGGATACGCGTGATCCTATGGGTACACGTGGTCACAGAGAACATCCTTGCGAGTATGGATCGTTTTGTTGAGAAAGGAGCAGACTACCAGCAAAACCACAGGAGACGTTGCAGACACGTAGTCAGACAGGATTCTAAAGGGGGGAGAGATGGATCCCAGGGGCCGAAATTTTTTCGGGGGGCGGGAGGGGCGAGATTTTAAAGAATATGTTAAGCCAATGGCAACTTGAAATTTTCTAGGGTGCAAACATTTTCTATGTCGCCCCTCCTATCCCGGGCTTGTGACGTTGCTTTACTGCTAGAAAGTGCACAACGTTCTACAGTTGAGTCTACCCTTTACAAATGAGGTGGTAAGTTCAGTACTTGAAGAGCTATTTCGTTGCACTAAGAAAGTGCCCTATAACGGACAGCACCGTAAGTGCTGTAAAAGGCAGTTGCATAAGTGATATTTACAGCATTTATTTATTATCATCATCGTCGTCGTCGTCATTATTATTATTATTATTATTGTTGTTGTTGTTGTTGTTGTTGTTGTTGTTGTTGTTGTTGTTGTTGTTGTTGTTATTATTTCCGTCGCCGTCGCCGTCGTCGTCGCCATCATTATTATTAATACTAATATTAATTCATATGAATTATTAATATTTTTAGTTCAGGGTTTTACATCGATTAGTAGCAAGAAAATCGTTTTTATACAAAATCAAACTAAGGTAATCATTATCATTTACATTTTGTAACTCAGAGAACGAAAATTTCGAGCATTTATTTTGGACATGTGATATCACAAATGCTTTCTGGCATGAACTCTTCATGCGTTGTACAAGATACAATTTTGATCTAAGTAATGAGATTATTACTTTTGGTTTCACAGATGAGGTGGAGCATCCAATTAACTTTCTTCTATTGCATGCAAAGCGTTTTATTTTCAGTTGTAAATTGAACAATAAACTGCCCACTTTTTCAAATTTCATTAATAAATTTAAGTTTTTGTTAGAAGTAGAATGTTTTATTTTGAGGAAGAATAATAATGATACACGTACATTGCAATTTAAGAAAACTTCTGGTTAACGACATCTGATTTATTTATGCCATGTGGAATATCCACATAGAAAGCCTGTGAAGTTATAACCAATATGTTCAACTGAATGATTTTTGAATTATTTAATTTCCCTCAAGTTATTTACTTACGTTTAATGACAATCGTATGTAAAATTGCAACAACAGTGTAAATATTGTATATACCTCTGAAAGCAATTTATCTTTAAGTTACCTTTATTTATTTTTGTACACACCAATATATTTTATTTATGAAATGGTATGGAATCTTTTATTTACAAAGCAGGATATCACATTTACGATCTTGCAAATGTTGTTTCCTACAACATATTTTCAAAGAATGACTTTGGTTATTATGGCTAGGAATTTTATGTCTTACTTTAAGTATTGAATGTTTTGTGTTTTGCAAACGCAAACAATTGACTAAGAGAAAAAAATCTTGCAATGTGAACAACTCTATAAACGAGATGAAAAAATTATTATTATTATTATCATAAATCATCCTGATCATGATCATGATCATCATCATCGTCATCGTCATCATCATCATTCAACTTTATTTAAAGAGGGTGACTCATTTAGCCTGAGCTAATCCTACATGAGGCCCTCAAACCAATAAAAAGACATAAATTTGAAATCATATTGGAAAAATAAAGCAGAGATAACTAGCCAAAACAACTTGACAACTTGGAACTTACAACAAAATAAAATAAATAAAAATATAAATAACATCCTCAGAACTCTACACAATGGCTCTTACATAAGTGGTCCCGTTCTAAACTGTTTATAAAGAACAGATACTACACATGATCGTAATAGCCATGACCTTCGTGGAGGCGCTGTCCGCCCGACGGACGTGCACATTACTACTGTACCTAAATTGGCTGCGCTCGTAGTATGTATACGTGAAAAAAGTGTACATATTCGATACCTTCTACGATCTCAACGTGAAGACACAATGAAAAGTCTACTAAAAACAAAGCCAACTATCCTATTATAAACCTAGGTGCCTTGGAAGAGTAAATGGAGTCAACCTACCATTCTTGAACATACTGTGATCTTTGTTCATAACATTAAAATCATAAAAATAAACCTACCCTGATACTGGCTGTATCAGAGTACTCTTAATATTTATTGGTTGGAAATATTTTTAAGCACGGAAAATAATCAGTTGACAAATACCAGATAAAAGCAAAGATAAACATGTATATCATGTCTTCAAGTAATGTAGTATTTTTAATGTTTTCTACATAAATTTCCTCCGCCCACTTTTCTATAATGATCCGTTACTTGTCACAGCTGCCAGTACCATCAAAGTGCTGTACTTTTAGCACTATGAAAGCGTTAACTAGCACTTTTGGTGTTGATTTGACTTCAGCACCCTGAATGTGGTGTGAAATCAGCAATTGAGTTTATAGTGTATCTCTAACATACAATAGCATACTATATTTCTCATCTGGTAAAGTTGTCTATACACAGTTACGATAAAAAATGGAAATGAGTGTTATATTTGTTTAGAAAGATTCTCTGGATCGGGTGCATGCCTATGGGTCATGTGTGTTCATATAATCCTGTAAAGAAAGGGGCTAGAATGACGATTGCATCACTTTGAAACTGGAATCGACTTGATTATGTGTCTGAATTATAAAATATTACATACTGAAATTCAGTCAGGGTTTTAATTTCCATGAAGAATAAGAAAGGTAATCGTAGAATTTAAGAAAAAAAGTGCACATGATGTTCAGGCATAGAAATTTAGTTCACGTCTGACTTTGAATTAACTAGATAGGTAACAACTTACCGTCCATCCTCCATCGTTTGCGTTCATGTCACAGTAAACTTCGAATGCCAAGTTTGATGGCCATAGGGATGGGAGGATAGTATAGACGCCATTTTCTCTATAACCTGCTTGGTATGCATCATAACAATCTCTGAAGTTACAAGTCTCACCGTCACCTATACCACCAGCATTACAGTAGCAATGTCGGACACCGTCTCTCACGGTGTATCCTGCATGAGGACTGCATGTGTAATTATTGTCACTGCAAGTACATATCACGGTGCAATCATCGTTCACGTAGGTAGCACCATCCTAGGAAACAATTTATTGCATACACAAGTTTAAGTTTTTTTAACACTACCCTCTGACATTCCCTACCTCCTTCGCTCATGCCAGTGGCGCAGGCACGAGAGCGGCTATGGGGCACGTGTACTCCTCATCTATTTCCGATAATTTCCGAGTGATTTTAAAATGAGCCCCAAAGGCGTTTAAGCTATAGATTTCTGTAGGGGGTAAGGAGTGAGGTGTGTTTTCTGCTGGATGTGTTTCAATCGTCGCAAATTCTTCGCAAACTATTAAAATTTTCACCCGCCGCTTCGAGCACTTCTTATCTTACCTTATTGCTGTGCACATTAGGCTAAGGTTACAAGACGACCCGTCAGGAACACCAGATTGAATCCATCGACGAGCGAATGGAAAGCGCCAGAGAATTCAACTTCAACGCAGCCTTTCTAGAATTTTCTCGAAGGAACTGTTTACGTAATGCGACACTTCTAAGAAATATTGGCATTGTTTGTTTACTACCGTGCATGCAAGGAACGTTCTCGTAATTGCTCGACTGTGTGCTCTAGAAGTTTCTGTTAAATTCTGGAGAGTTCTCGATTAAAAGCCTGGCGTATAAAAGGCAGTTCAACAACTGTTATGGGAGAGAGACACCATAACACTTCATCGAGTCCAGACGCTGTTGAGAAGTTATTCTCTGACAGAATCACCTGAAGCCAGCCACTGACACTGCACACTTGTGATAAATTGCCTTACGCCGTTTCTACACTGTGTATTGAGATCGTTATCATTCATCATCGCCTAGCCTTGTCATTATTCGCTCGTGGAACCAGTTCCTACGCTACAGCACGCTGCAGGTCTACTACTGTACCATCTTCGACGTGCATGCACTACCAGCCCTTGGACCAGACCAGAATAATATTAAGTAAAGGATTGTGAGTAAGTCTAATTAATTATTGTAAATTTAAGTAAGATAAGGAGATTGTTAATAATCATTTAAGTTGTTGAATTTTAATCTCGTTCTTCTGTGATCTTTCGCTGTTATTGGTTTGACTTGCGACCACATGCCGTAACAGAATTGGTGGCCTAACATCCGGGAACGAAAAATACTAGAAAATTCGAGAAATTCTGTTGTGAATCGTAAGCAACTGTGTTTGCTCAGACTACTTATTTGTTTGTTGAAGGCTTGATACAACTTCAAAATGCCATTCAACTTAGATAAATTTGTGGCTAGTCCCTCAGTCGAGGAACTAGATTCATTAAAGAAGTCTGAGATTGTAAAGGTCGCAAAGCATTATGGCATTGAATTTCAGCCTTTAATGCGGAAATACTAGATTAAAAGAAATGGAAAGAGAAAGGGAAAGAGAGGAAAGGGAAAGAGAGGAAAGAGAAAGGGAAAGAAAGGAAAGAGAAATGCAAAAGGAAAAAGAGGAAAGAGAAATGCAAATGCAAAGGGAGGACAAGGCAAGAGAACATGAATTTAGGTTGAAGCAACTAGAGTTAGGGGTCATGAAAGACTCAGACCCTAAAATAGGCTTGGATACTGGGGTATTTGATGTTTCTAAGCACGTAAAATTTGTCCCCAAATTTTAGGAGGATAATGTGGAGAAATTCTTTAACCACTTCGAAAAGCTGGGTGAGCAACTAAAGTGGCCAAGAGATAAATGGTCCATACTCATCCAGAGTAATTTCACAGGCAAGGCTCAAGAAGTGTATTCCGCTCTGTCAATAGAGGACAGCATGGATTATGATAAGGTTAAAAAGGCCATATTACAAGCCTATGAATTGGTGCCCGAAGCTTATCGCCAAAAATTTAGAAAGTATCGTAAGGCGGATACACAAACATACGTAGAGTTTGCTTATCAAAAAGAAAGGCATTTCGATAGATGGTGTGCTTCCAAAAAAGGTCTCCACATTTGACACTTTAAGACAACTGATGCTGGTCGAGGAATTCAAACGGTGTGTGAATGATGACATTAAGACTCACCTTGAGGAAAATAAGGATGACAAGTTGAGTGAAGTTGCAAATTTGGCTGATCAGTATGCACTTACTCATAAATTCAGTAAAGTGGGTCATACTCAAAACAAGGGTAAGTTTAGTAGGCCAAATAAGAAATATGGCAATAGTAGTGGCACAACAGGTAACAGTGGATCTCAGTCTGGTTCTATCTCTCCAACAAATTCTGGTAAAAAACAACCAGATTCAAGTCGTCAAAAGAACGACCAGGTCAGCTCAAACAAAGCTGCCTTTAAAGACATAATTTGTGGTTTCTGTCACAAAAAGGGCCACACAATGGCAAATTGCTTCACATTGGCAAAATTAAAGGAGACTGAAACATCCTCCAATGCCTTAGCCAATTCAGAGAATTCTTCTGAGGTAGTCCTGACTTTACGGCCTAATTCTAACGACCAAATTAAGGAAGAATACCTTCCATTCGTGTCTGAGGGGTTTATTTCCCTAGATGGGAGATCAGCTCATCCACCCGTCAAAATTAAAATTTTGCGTGACACAGGCGCATCTCAGTCGTTGCTTCTTGATGGAGTTTTGCCATTATCGGACTCTACTTCCACAGGGGCAAATGTACTAATTCAGGGGGTTGAGTGTGGATTTATTTCTGTCCCTCTCCACAAAATTAATTTGAAGTCAGATTTAGTTTCTGGGTCGGTCATAGTAGGGGTCAGACCTACTCTACCTGTAAAGGGGGTATCTCTGTTGCTAGGCAATGACCTAGCTGGTGGAAAGGTAGTAGCCAATGCAATTTTGACAGATAAACCATGTGATTATAACAACACAGAGCAATTAGCAAAGGAATTTCCAAATTTATTCCCTGCCTGTGCTGTCACTAGAGCTATGTCACAAAAGCTCGCCATGGATGATAATCTTAAACATCCACCCTCCAAAAGTGAGGATACAGTTCCCAAAAGTGGAACAAGTAGGGAATCATGTAAGGATGATAATCTTAAACATCCACTCTCTAAAAATGAGGGTATGATTTCTGAAAATAAGGATGATAAACTTAATCATCCGCCCTCTAAAATTGAGGAATTAGTTCCTAAAAATGGAACAGCACTTCCAAAGGAGGAGTCAGAGTCTGGAAAAGATTCTAGTAAAAATATTCATGAAAGTGAAGATTCTTGGTATGATCTCAGCCAATCTTTTATGACTAATCTTAATAATAGTCAGGATTGTGAGTCTCCTGGCCCCACACATAATGAGGGGGTAGAACAGGAAAATTCAAAAATGTCTGACACACTCCAAAGAGACTAGTTGTCAGTCCAACAACAACATGATGAAGAGCTACAGCCATTAATAGCTGGTGCACTCACTGAGGATGAATCGAAAGACGTCCCAGTCTGCTTTTATTTTAAGAACAATATTTTGATGCGTAAATGGCGACCAGCTGATGCACCATTAGATGAAGAGTGGAGAATTTACCATCAAATTGTGGTACCTAAGATTTATAGAAGGGAAATACTGAGTATTGCTCATGAAATGCCGTTTGCAGAGCACCTAGGAGTCAATAAGACTTACCACAGAATTTTAAATCACTTTTATTGGCCAAGACTTAAAAGTGATGTGGCCAAATTTTGTAAGACCTGTCACTCATGTCAAATGGTTGGGAAGCCGAATCAGAATATTCCGGCTGCACCCTTAAAGCCAATTCCTGCTTTTGAAGAGCCGTTTAGTAGAGTCATCATTGATTGTGTAGGTCCCCTACCTAAGAGTCGGGCAGGGCATCAGTATATATTAACCATCATGTGTGCTTCTACAAGGTTTCCAGAGGCAATACCTCTGAGAAATATTAAGGCTCGGACAGTCTTACAAGCTTTACTTAAAATTTTTCACATTGTTTGGGTTGCCTAAAGAGATCCAATCAGATCAAGGGTCTAATTTCATGTCAACTGTATTCCAACAGATGTTGTATGAGTTAGGCATAGACCAGATTAAGTCTTCGGCTTATCATCCTGAAAGCCAAGGGGCTTTAGAAAGGTTTCATCAAACATTGAAGAATATGTTAAAGACATATTGTCATGATAATGAGAGAGATTGGGATGAAGGCATTCCATTTGTAATGTTTGCTGCCAGGGAGTCTATACAAGAGTCACTTGGGTTCAGTCCATTTGAACTTGTCTTTGGACACACAGTTCGTGGACCATTGAAATTGTTAAAGGAGAAGTGGTTATCAGATCCAGGTGAAGACATACATCTACTTGATTATGTATCCCGCTTTAAAGATCGTCTTCATGGAGCATGTAAACTTGCTCAAGAAAATCTGAGGCACTCTCAGAAGAAAATGAAAGCGTGGTACGACAAGACCACTGTAAAAAGAGAGTTTAAACCTGGTGATAAGGTGCTAGTGTTTTTACCTGTTTCTGGTCAGCCACTTCAAGCTCGCTTTCAAGGACCTTATGTCATTGAGAGGAAGGTCAGTGACACAGACTACGTCATTTTGACACCTGACAAGCGTAAATCTAAAAGAGTATGTCATATTAATATGATGACGACATATTATGAAAGAGAAGATTGTGATTTTTCTAAGGATGAAAGTGTACATAATGTAAATAGTAACACTAATGATACAGGTGATCAAGTGTGTATTATCAATGCTGATCATGAACTCAGTAATGATGAGATTAAGGCTAATAATATTCCTGACATGTGTATTAAGTTACAAAATTCTGATGTGTTGAAAAATCTCGACCAGAAATTAAGTCATCTGGATCACAAAGAAAAGTCAGAAATGAAATCATTAATCTATGAGTATGCATGCTTGTTTTCAGATGATCCTACTAGGACAAATTTGATTGAACATGATGTTGATGTCATGATGTGGGAGATGCTACACCAATCAAGCAGCATCCTTACCGAGTTAACCCTCTAAAACGACAACATCTCAGGGATGAGGTTCGGTATATGTTAGACCATGACATTATAGAACCTAGTAATAGTGAGTGGTCTTCCCCTTGTATATTGGTCCCCAAGCCAGACGGTGGGTACAGATTTTGTACTGATTACCGAAAGGTGAATGCGGTCACAAGAACGGATTCCTATCCGATACCCCGTATCGATGATTGCATTGATAGGATTGGAAAAGCTACGTATGTATCAAAGTTTGACTTACTAAAGGGGTACTGGGAGATACCACTCACTGAGAGGGCTCGGAAAATCTCGGCATTTGTGACGCCAGATGGGCTATTTCAGTATAAGGTTATGCCGTTTGGTATGAAAAATTCACCGATGACCTTTCAACGCTTATTAAATAACCTTACGTCAGACTTAAAAAATTGTGAAGTATATGTTGATGACCTTATTGTGTACAGCAACTCATGGGATGAACATGTACAACATGTTAAGGCATTATTTGACAAGCTTGCCAAAGCTAATTTGACTGTCAATTTGGTCAAAAGTGAGATTGCTTGTGCCCAGGTGATATACTTAGGGCATGTGGTTGGTCAGGGTAAAGTTAGCCCAATTAAGGCCAAAGTTGAGGGCATTGACAAATTCCCTGCCCCAACTGATAAAAGGCAGCTCATGCGCTACCTAGGCATGGCTGGTTACTACAGACGTTTTTGTCCGAATTTCTCTGACATTGCTGCACCATCGACAAAATTATTAAAGAAAAATGAAAAGTTTGATTGGACGGATAATTGCCAAGCAGTATTTGAATCATTGAAAAAGGCACTAATGAGTTCACCAGTGTTGATTGCTCCAGATTTTGAAAAGCAATTTAAGTTGGCAGTAGATGCCAGTGACAATGGCATAGGAGCAGTTTTGCTTCAAGCTGATGAGCATGGTGCTGATCACCCTGTTTGTTATTATTCTAAGAAATTTGACAAACACCAGAAAGTTCATTCAACAATTGAAAAAGAGACATTAGCTTTGATACTTGGTCTTCAACACTTTGATGTTTATTTGGGGACTACTAGTTTCCCTATCACTGCATACACTGATCATAACCCTTTGACATTTTTATCTAAGATGAAGAATAAGAATCAAAGATTGATGAGGTGGAGTTTATTTCTGCAATCGTATAATGTAGATATTAAGCACATTAAAGGGAAAGACAATGTTGTTCTTTGTCAAGAATTTGATTTGATGCAGTATGTTGAAAATATCACTGTAAGTTTTGAAATTTTGTGTTAACTATGGCACAATGTGTGTTGATAATGTTGCTGTATTCATGTATCATCACCTTGCAAGACAAGTTATATGTTGTGATTATACCTTCCATTGAATATTGGACTACATAATATACATTCTGCAGTTATTACTGTAAAGTTATACATTGTAAATATTGTAACTTAAGTTTTTTTCCGAGACGTCCAAAACTTTTTCAAGGGGGGGGGGGGAGTGTTACAAGACGACCCGTCAGGAACACCAGATTGAATCCATCGACCAGCGAATGGAAAGCTCCAGAGAATTCAACTTCAACGCAGCCTTTCTAGAATTTTCTCGAAGGAACTGTTTACGTAATGCGACATTTCTAAGAAATATTGGCATTGTTTGTTTACTACCGTGCATGCAAGGAACGTTCTCGTAATTGCTCGACTGTGTGCTCTAGAAGTTTCTGTTAAATTCTGGAGAGTTCTCGATTAAAAGCCTGGCGTATAAAAGGCAGTTCAACAACTGTTATGGGAGAGAGACATCATAACACTTCATCGAGTCCAGACGCTGTTGAGAAGTTATTCTCTGACAGAATCACCTGAAGCCAGCCACTGACACTGCACACTTGTGATAAATTGCCTTACGCCGTTTCTACACTGTGTATTGAGATCGTTATCATTCATCATCGCCTAGCCTTGTCATTATTCGCTCGTGGAACCAGTTCCTACGCTACAGCACGCTGTAGGTCTACTACTGTACCATCTTCGACGTGCATGCACTACCAGCCCTTGGACCAGACCAGAATAATATTAAGTAAAGGATTGTGAGTAAGTCTAATTAATTATTGTAGATTTAAGTAAGATAAGGAGATTGTAAATAATCATTTAAGTTGTTGAATTTTAATCTCGTTCTTCTGTGATCTTTCGCTGTTATTGGTTTGACTTGCGACCACATGCCGTAACACTAACAATATCGTCTCGAACGTATTGGCATTATTCATCAAAGAGGGTTTACGTTTAGGCCGATGCTTTTGTGCATACCAATTATTACAGAGGGTCACAGCATTGCAAGAATGCGAAGAAGGGAAATTCAGGGGAAGACATGAAAATTGAAATATGCATACGAATAACCAGGTAGAAGACACGCCTTCTTATTGGCAGGTACATTATGTCAGTATGTTAGGGTATTGAAAGTGTCTAGGGGCAGAGTGTGCACTCAACGTCTGTCATGGGAGTGATTTTTAATGCAAAATTTCGGCGCGCTTCGCGCTCAGTCACTGCGATTTGCACCCCATATCTCATGACCATCTTTAGGGCAATATAATACACTGAAGTATTCTGAAAAAAACACTTTTCAAAAAAAAAAAAAAAAATAGAGGTACATATTCAGCCTTTGTAGAGACCCCGTATTAAGAAGGAATCTTAGATCAATCCAATGACATGAGTGGCCAACACGGTAAAGCCTCAGTCCCACTCGGCTTTGCGATGATTTGCAAATCATTGGCGAAGGAAAAAGTGGTCAGTTTCACTGCTTCGCAATGACATTTGCAGAATGTTCGCCGTGCTTCTGCAATGATCGCAAGGCATCACAACCCTTCTCACTGGATCACGACAGCATCGCAAGAGCGGCAAAAATTTCAGTGCTTGTATTGAAATTTGTGGAGATGCATTCACGACGTTTTGTCGCCAAAAGTGCACAAAAAAGCATCTGCGAAGCTTCGCAGAACGTCGGCAAAAATTTGCCGGTATCTGGGCTGACCGTTTGCGACAATTTTTATATCATAACCCTTCGCCGTTATATCGGCGACATAACGGCGAAGTATTGCCGTACCATCTGCTACACTTCGCCGAGGCTCGGTGACATGTTGGAGATACTTTTGTCGCTGAGGTAATGGGACTGTTACCATCGCCGACCATCGCTTAACATCGCCGACCAGTCTTGATCATGGTCAGCAGATCCATCGCAGATTATCGGCAAACATCGCAAAACTGTCGTCTAATATTAAGCAGACCTTTGCAGAATCATCTGCGTTGCAAATTTTAATGGGGCTGCTCCACTTTTTCTACAATTTTGTCGCTATCCATCACAAGGCATCGCGACACACTTTTCCACAAAGGCTTATGCATGAGGTGATAGATTGAAACAGTACGTATTTGCCGTTACACATTTTGTTCAAACATTTTTACCGCGCGTTTTCGCCCACACCCATTAGCGATAGATGGGAAATATCAATACACAAACAAGGACAAAGCACTATTTGATTATTACACATACTTGTTAGTCCACGACCCTTTCGTTATTCTAACTACCCTCTCGCACACTCCCCTTTCCTGAATTCTCATTTCTCATATAAGTATCGCCATTTTGATATTACCACGGAGCTTCCGGGTCTTCGCCCTCCCGAACCCCACCGGAATATTAGTCCTAAAGAGTCCGGCACAGGGCTCCTTGACCCCGCGTTTTCTGGAGAGTGCTCCTCGCGGAACCAAAAAAGCATCATTATACTTCCGTTCATTTATGGCGTCTTCTTCCATGCAAGGTCTTTAACGTAAGGAATAAACTTGTAAAACATGAGATTCCAAAAAGTCCAAAGATTTGGCAAAGATAGCATAACATTGCATCAAAGACACCTTACATAAACAACAATTTCTCAAAAGGAAAAGGTCACTCTTCCACTTAAAGAAAACACCCTTCTCTTACACCCGACAAAAAATCACTAAATTATGAGAACTTCTTTGTAACATATGATCAGTTCAAAATGTGCCAAAGATAGCACTGTGTTGGATTCAAGCCACCTTAGATGAACAAAAATTTCGTAAAGGATAGTGGGAACTTCTCCCCCTTAGATCCTTCCCCCAGCAGCCCAGGGCGGCATCTGTGCGAGGAGCAGAAATAAAGGATTCGTCGATGTGAAAACTACCGCAGGTACGCATATACACAATTTACACCGACTTTCTGGGATTATCTGGGGTGGGGTTACGCCGTCATCTTGTGTGGTACCCCTCCTCCATTCACCAACGGCGCCACTGGGTCATGCCAACAATTTGAAGTATGGAGATCTATGACAAGTTTTTTGCTCGAACCGTGTATTACAAGAAAAACATTTTAATTACAGAAAATATTCCATACGAAATTAGACAACCGTCTTATACAGTGTAGGTAGCCTACGTGTGATATCAAGTAACAGGGTCGTTACGTCATCTCCATAGTTCTAAAGCCCGTATCACACATTGCCGATGTTAAGTCCAGGTTGGCCTCGGTGCACCACACACGCTGTCTCTCGGTTACGGTCGACCACGTCTTGGATCAAAGAAAGGATTACATTCTGATCAAATGTAAGCTATAGTCTAAAGCCAACATTTTTTTCCGCGTTACGGAAAACGGACGGAATTCACGGAATCCGTAATAGAACACGGAATTCGCGATTTTGACTAGCAATGAATATATAAACATTAAAAAAGTGAACAGAAGTTGTAAGCTTTCAGTTTTAGAACACTCAAAGCGGGGAACGATGGAAACTTACTGTTTATCAAGGTCTACCAGACTCTACTACAGTATTACACTACTTCAGCTGATAGCAGCGTGAAAAACGTACACACATATGCAGGACTACCGAGACCCTGTCCACAGCAACTTACCGTGAAGAATTCATAGTAAAAAGTTCTTTATGGAAAAACGGACAAAACACGGAAAAAGACGGGAAAACGGGAAGATCATGGAAAATAAAAAAATGACAAACGGAATCCCGAATTTAGAAAACGTATATTGCCGATGTTTCTACCGTTTTTGCGGGCGTATCTCGTTTATACAGATATCAGTCACCTTTGTGTAAACGTGAGTGTTAACAGGTTAGAAACGTGTGGGGAACATGTCCCCACTTAAGAAAAAGAAGGGGATTACCCCTACACTTTTTTCAGAACCCTAACGAAAAGACAAGGTTGATTCCATAGCTTGCGATATAGCTGATTCATTGAAATCAAAATGCAAAGTGGTGGAAACGGCCGTTTAATAGATTTAAATCTTTGGAAAATGCCTCAGATTACACAGCAGATAATCTGGCCTCCCAATTTTTCATGAGCCCTTTAGTGAGCCCCGGATCCTTTGCTTGTAAGGCTTCGTGACTCTCGTTTGACGTTGTACTGGTCAAGGGCATTGCCCCTCCCCCCCCCCCCCCACACACACACCACTTTAGAGGGTGTGGACTCTTTTGCGTGTAAAATATGATTTTTAACTTTAAAGTACTAGACCCTGGGTTTTTAAATGGCGGCCCACTGGCCACATCCGGCCCGCGAGGCGATCCAATCCGGCCCGCGATCAAATTGAGCTCTAAAACAAAATGTAAGGTTTCTTTTCAAGATATGTTTTGATGCGGACAGAAGAATCATTTTTGTTACTTTAAATGAAGTAAAACATAACTAAAAGTTGTTGAAAACGCTACTTTTCGGCGGGCTTTGCGCGCATTTGTCATTAGCAGTAACTTCACTATTACAACATAGAGGACAGATTCGGTGAGGTGATTGTTCTAAACCAGTAACGGTGTCAGTAAATTGAAAATATAATTAGAAAATAATATAAATAATTAGAAAATAGGAGGCCTACATTGTCTCTGAATCGGTGAAGCTGTACTGCTTTCGAACAATTACTGTTCTTTCGCATAAAAATACTGACGACTAGGAAAATTGGAAAATAAAAGTAGAGGGGAGAACTATAGTGTCACCTGCATGTCTTTCTAGGTGTTTGCTCTTTACTTTTCTCCCAAAATCGTCCCAAACTGCCAAATGTTCGCTCGCTCCGCATGCTTTTCCGTTTAAGTTCAATCTAGAAGTTAAAATAATTCGACTTACTTATCCATATACCCACTGCATAACCAAAACGATGGGCGGTTTATCGACATGGGATGGCCATGTCAGTGAGGGTAGGTAAATGGAAAAGCCACTTAGACCATGTTGCACGGGCTTACGAATTCTGAGGGACGTATGTCTCTTGGTAGAAGAAAATATAGGCCTGAAACATTGCCACTTGTTTGCCTTACTTGAAGTGTGTTTTTTCTAAATCATGAGATCTCGAACTGTAGAAATGAACAAATATTTCGATACATCTTACCGTAAGGCCTGGTAAAAGATATTTCCAACGATATGGGAGATATTTTAGCAACTACATTCTTGGCACGCTGTGTACCAACCGATGGTGATGCTCCGAGTGTCAAGGCAAAGTCTCCGACGTCCCCACCCAAACACTCATATCAAGGTGAATGTTCACCACCGAATCTGAAATGAGTTTATTATCTGCTCTGTACAGCCAAGGAATTTCGATATGGCAGAAATATGTTCAAATTGTGATACTTGTGATCATATGTTTAGTGTGCCTCAAATTAAATTGACAGAAATATACGTATATGTTTCAGCCATGCAATATTCCGCTAATATATTAGAGATTCTGGGGTTTCACGGGAGCGTTGCCCTGGACCATACTAAGGACCATTCGAAACGTTTGGTGGGAGGCTTCGCGTTCCCGTTGGTTCATTTAGTCATATGAAAATGAGACTTCCCCCTTTAGAACAAACTTACTTGCCTGTTTGTGGCCCGCGATATTTCCATGATGAAAATTGTGGCCCGACAACTAAAATAATGTACTAGACCATGTTCTCACTCGTGTGGTTTTCAATTCAGAAACAAAATTTTCTCAACTAACCATATTTAATTGGGACTAACCGTACATGCATGTCGGATAGAGGGCAGCCTACTGAATTAAAACCGGAGAATCAGTTTTTCATTATGCCTCTGTACTTGAAACAAAAACCTAGTCAAAATAACATTTATGGGTCGTCTGTTTTGGACTTATATGTAAATAATGCAGCTTCTTGGATAGGTGTTTTCTCCCAAGTAATAGGTGCGCCAATCAAGATACAAACTAAAGTTACAAATACTATGCTAATACAAACAATCTATACCGTGAACTTAGTGAATAGGTCAGGCGCGTAGCTACGGGGGGGGGGGGGGTCTGGGGTCTGGGCTCCCCAGATGTTCGCTTGCTCCCCCCCCCCCCTAAGCATTTTTTGTGTCCTAATAAAATGTGTAAGAATTAAGGACGTCGATCAATCCCGTGACCTACCATTATTTTGATCCAATAAATATATCATCCGAGCTACGCCCCTGTAATAGGTACCATAAATTCTGAATCCCTGACCCCAAAATATATACAATTAAACTCAATTATTCAATTTTATGATATCAGCAGTAGGAATTTTCATTTCATTGACCCAAAAATCTGATTTCCTGTTCCTGGATTGCTGGCATTTGTTTGGAAATTTTGGATGTCGTACTCCGATTTTCGGTCAATTTTGCCAAGATTTTGGGTGACAGCCTTCACCCACCCCCATAGCAATATTCCTGAGGATATTTTGACAACAAATATAACTAGAAAAAAGGCCGTGGCCGGCCTGACTTAAACCATTTGGTTAGAACCTGAGCCGTAAAACCTCATCTAAACCTTGAATCTAACCAAAGTAGACGCGTACTACACCTTAGATATAAGATTCAAGCATGTTTCATGTTTAGTGCATCATAGTTGACAGGGTCTTCACGGCATGGCATCTTGTGACCTCAAATTACCTTCCACTTCCATAAAAAAATGGAAACTATGCACTTCATATAACGAGCCCGATGTCAAGCATTAGATTCATACAGGCATTGTTGTTGTTGTTGTTTTTTTTTTTTGTTTTTTTGTTTTTTTGTTTTTTGAGATTTTGAAGTTTGACTGACTGTTGTGGACCGCTTTGCGCGCACTCATTTACACAACTGCAATTGTCACTGTAGCGTAGCTATGGTAAGCAGGTGAATACTTTCGGAAATTTAGTACCTTAATCAAAATTTCTTTCTATACATGGGGTTAGGCTCCCCCTCTCTCCACTTTTGCGACCCGAAGCCTACGCAGGAGATCGGAATTTGTTTGCTCAGCCCCTCTAGAGATATGACGGAACACAGAATATGCTGCACAGTCTGCTACGAAGGCAGTCCGGATCCCTGAAATGGTTTTCTAACAGTGCTAAATGTACGGTATGGGCACTGTATTTACAATTCCGAATATTGGAATCCCAAAGCTTGATAAAATTTTCCGGCTTCTATTGTTACCTCTTATTGTTCGACCGCTTTGGTGGAATTGCCTCGTTGCTTTTTTCTGCAGGATAGCAGTAGAATCATTGTTCCTAAAACCCTTGGAACCGCTCCTGTGTCCTCTTTCCAGACCAACTACCATCAACCGTATCAACTCGACCTACGGTAAGCATCAGTTATTATTTCAAATCTGCAGATATTGTTAGGCTAATTATTACAGTACGATTTCAAAAACACCTGGAACGCGTGTTGTTTTCTCTAGAAATGGCTTAGAATGCTCACAAAAGCCATCAAATTACAGAAAAGTTCTCGGTGAGGACTTCAACCCCCAACCCCCACCTCTCCGTTCGCGTCTTCTCCGCTCGTAGTGACAGGTTTGGCTGGCCATATCTAACGAGTATGCAGCCTCACCTTAAACTTGCTAGCCTTTTCTGTGGACTTTCATGCATGGTGTTGTCTATTTAAGAACCTTCCCATAACAATATTTCTTTAATTTTGGAAAGTATTAGCAGGGACTTATAGATCAAAGGTTAAGGTTCACTAGACCGAAGATCCTATCTCTAACCCTAATCTTAACCCTTACTCGAACCCCAATACTATCCTAGGCTAGTCCTTACCTAATGCTAATTGTATATCTAACTCTAATCCTGACACAACCCTAGATATACTGGATCTTTGGTCTAGTGAGATTCCCCTAAAATTGTACTTGATCCTCAAATCTCTATCGTTTTTAGTAAATTAAATTAAAATGTTCCCAACCCCAATTGAATATTGAGGTTGAAAACTTTCTCCCAGACCTTCTAAAAGTAATGAAACAAGAAAACAAAACAGTGGCTATAGAAGTAGGAGAGTTTGTAATAGGCCCTTTTCTAAGTAGCGACTCTAAAGGAACCTGGGGTAGAATTTTGGTATGTGTCGTTTTTGACCACAATAAAATGTCATTGACAAAATACAACGTTTACCAAAACTCTATCCCATAATCCTTCGTAATTCCTATTTGGAAAAGGATCTACTGATAAACTTTTGTTGTTAAAAATGAAGTAAAGTCTTAATGGTTTTGTCCACGTACTACATTCTGTACCATGCAAACCATGAGGTGAGTTCGACTGGGCGACTCGAGTAGCTCGAGCTACTCGAGTTGTCGTTCCGGCGACTGGAAAAACGTCACTGATACGTCACATCTCGAGCCGGCCAAAGTGGCCGGCCACCAGAGGTCGCCCACTTGAGCCAAGTGACGTTATTGACGTCACACATAGTCTACCAGTGTTATAAACTATCGCGACCCACACATTAGTACTTCCTTTGGAAAGAAAATATCGATGATTGTGAAAGTGGCGCGGAACAACTCTTCACAAGAAGTGACACACGGTGTGTCAATGAACAGTTCTGAGCAATTGTAGTCGTAAAGCCTGGGTCCCATATATGCGATTCAACTTGCGATTCAACTTTCAACTTAGTTGACACACCAGTTGCATAGTGGGACCGGGAATCAACTTGACAATCGACTCAACTCGGTCGAGTTCAAACCAAAGTTGAAGGAAAGAGAACATGTTCTATTTGCTGCAACTTTACATGCAACTTTCTCAACTGCGCATGCGCCATGGTGTGTATTCCGCGAAATTTGACCGATCAAGCGAACACAAAGTTTGTAAATATGGCAGCAAAGACAGCCAATTACTTCGCATTTACAGAAAAAGTATACGTCCTTAGAGTGTCTCTGCCAAACGGACTCAAGGATAACAGTTAACTAAGCGTCCACTGGTTAGTTTTGGAAAATATTGCCAAGGGATTTGATTTTGCAGGTAAAAATGTGACAGAAAGATGCGTGTGGATGCACAACCGCTGTGCCCAACGTACAGGCGAGTGTACAACCTAGCACATACAAGGCCTATAGACAGTGCACATAACCATCCATACACTCGGCCTAGGCTTGTAAGCTAGTCTAGTCACACAGGCTAGAGCAGGACCCTGCTCTTCGCCTATGTCCTGCCCTAGTCGAGGTTACACTAACTAGCCAGCACTAGGCCAAAAACTGTCCAGCACTAGGCCTAGTACTGTTGTACGATACCTTGCTGTATCGAGTGACTTTGGGAGAAGAACCTACAACTTAAATTATAAACGTTCATGTTACCCTAGTTGTAAACACACATGCAGTTCTGACGTTATTTAACGTTAGTGCATCATGCCGTTGGCCTACATAATGCAAATAAGAATTATTTAATGTTTAATTGTATGTAGACTATGCAATAAATAACATTATAACCGCCTGTGGTTGTGAACCTAGCGATTGATCGGTACATGAAACCTAGGCCTAAGTTAGGGATTAATCACAAAGTCATTCGCATGTGAACGACCTAACATACTCGTGACCTAGGCCAAACATTAGATTTGTGTCATAGACGGGGCCTACTGGGTTTATTACTAGGCCTAGTTCTAGGGGCCTGGGCTACTTGTACTAGTCTGTAACAAATTAGGCCCCTAGGCCTATACTGTACTTTTTCCAAAGTCCCCGCGACTCTCTGGCCGAGAGCAAATGGACGAAACCAAACGTCAAACGTTACTCCCGAAGGAGTTCTGATCCCCAAGGGAGCTACGTCCCCGAAAAGACAACAAACTTAACTGAACAACCAACCTCTTGACTCTCATCTGACCTCTGCACAGGGGCGGCGATCTGTTAAAATTATTGGGAGGGCACCTGCTTGAGTGAACACTTTGCGCCTCCGGCCAGGGGTACAGGGGATCTTCTTACTAGGTGTGTTGGGGTCCAGGGGCGAAGCCCCTGGAAGCCAAGCGATTTGGTGCATTGATTTTCGAGGACACAGATCACATATTTCTGATCTGAAGTTCTCCCCAGCTGCTATTAATAGGCTAATATCACAATTATTCATATCGAAAATGTGTGTAACATTTATTTTTCTGCATACCTCATAATATGGGGGGGGGGGGGCATTTGATATATGCCCCACTAAAAATATTGAGGGGGACATGTCCCCCCGTGTCGCCGCCCATATACCTCAGCTCTACATTCAGGATCTGTCATGCGTGGTCCCATTCTCACCTGGCTGGGAAGAACAAATACTGCATATAACATTATCACAGGTAAAAGGTCTAAGGAGGGCTATAGCTTTAGTTTCATTTGGGGTAAACATTAGGATGGATGTAAGACAGGGGTTTGGGGCTAAGTAAAGGTGAAGTCAATTTGGAGGTTAGGGATGAGTGGACATGGGAATAGACAAACGTGAAACGTGAAAGAAATGAAATCATTCTTCACACTACTGCAGTGGGAACGAACACTATTCAATATGGGATTTGATAGTTAAAGGCTGCGGTCATGATATATTGTGTTAGTTAGTGATACATGGGTAACATGGGCAAGGCCTTTGAAAGGCTTTCGAATAGGGTCAGAGGACTGAATCATCCTACTTCAGTGCCTTCATTATTTATGATTTTTGGTCGTTGTAACACATAATTAACAACCTAATAATTTTTGAAGAAAACCTGAAAACTGCATTCTTCAAGTAACACTTTCAGTGTATCCAGCCCTCAATTTAGCCGTTCCAAGGCCCACGGTGACTCTGTGGGAGTTAGCAGGTAGGCCCTATGATATGACTTAGTACTACTCGATCGTACACTTTCCATTGTTTCGTGCGTCCACGGTGTTTAAACATATATCATCTAGGCTAAATCTGTTTTTCAAAAATATAGCCATGGGATATCCATGGGTATCCATCCTTCTAGTATCCTCCTACAATCACTATAGCTCGGTCTTAGACAACGCATAACTGTTATGTTAGTCATGTGGCACTTGAGTAGATCTAATGGCCCTTGAGTAGGTCTACTTTAGGTTCATGTTTCAATAAGCTGCGACAATATGCAATAACGTCCTTCGCACATAAGCCTATCTGTTAGTAGAAACTTTGGCCAATGTTCCCATATTTTCGTGGCAGTGCACCCCCTGTTTTCTTGGAGAAGGCATATACCAGACCTGTGATAAGCCTTTGCCTGGTTAAATGAGAATTAGGTATCGTACTCAAATACATTTCTCTGTACTTGTAGAGTCGTGCGCATATCGTGCTCCAAAATCTCGTACCCGTATGCTTACGTCTTCGTTGTATTTGTGCAAGGTGTTTTATACATATGAATATAACTTACAACTCCGGAATGTAAAGCTTGTTAATATTTCGTGATCCTTCTTTCTATTTTCATAGAACTTTGTTTTAATGTTTACTGTATTTGACTGATTTTCACTAAAGACTCCATCAAAACTTGTAAAAAATAAATATGAAGTGTGAGGAAGAAGTGGCGGTGCTGAAGAGTATGAGTGGAATCCTACTCCCTCCCCGCTTCTCCGTCTTGCTCCCCTGCCAAACTGAGTCTGGTGCCATATCCAGCATGAGTATGACATATGTAGCTCTATAGTTATTTGTCTTAGAAACAGCTTCCCATTCAATGTATTATACCCTGGATTACTAGGGTAGGCCCATGAACCTTACACTTATGGGGCAGCCTTTCGTACTTCTGCCGGCCTTCGTCACCGTTGGGTGCATTCCCTCGATCTTATTTCTTCTGCCCCTCGTTTACCCCCAACTTTGAAAATTTTAGTGCCTCCACTCAATCTACCTTACCTATTTTTAATTTAAAAGTAATCCATCCCCATACAAATAGAAAAAGAAGTTACTACATCATCAATTGCCAGGTGACACTTTATAACAGGGGTTCTCGAGTGTTTTGGGCCGATGGTCACTTTCAGAGATTTTTCTTTGTAACAGTAGTAGCAACAAGAATTGAATATCAAAATTCTTATTTAACATTTGGGCTTCGAAATTTTCATGGGTCATTTTAGAGCGCTTCGCAGGGCGCAAATGGCCTACGGGCCGCTGACTATAGACTATATGAAAAACTTATTTTATCATTTTCGTGTGCAATCGTGCTTATATTATGACTAATTTGGCCTTCCTTACGTGTCTATTGTCATTTCATTATGCAGTTACTTAAACATATTCATCCATTTTCAATTATTTGCTTCAGCTGTTGTATTATTTAAACACTTGGTTTAACTATATGTCTGTAACAGAGTCTATTGCCTGGCTATGACCTTGTGCAGATATCCCGTAGGATGGAGAGGACCCCCTCCATTTTCAAGTTGCACAATGAATTAGCATGTTCATAAACTTTTTCATTTGACATCAGCAAGTTTACTTAAAGACAGACAGTCATCACCCCAAAGTAGATTTTTAGTGTATGTATATGAAAATTCTCAGTTGGTGACTGCTCTTTGATTGACATCAAAGTTTGAAAATTTGAAAGATGCAGAGTAGCTCACATTCCACACAAGGCAGAGAGAGTACTTTTATTACATTTTATAGCCTTGTATGCTCACCAGGACATGGCCTTAAGCAATAAAACAGGTTTATTCTTGCACAAGGAAGAGCCTCATACAGTTATGGGAGGAGCTAGAAGATGCATAGTTGGGAGAATTGGAACTGTCTGGGATCATGAAAATTCCCCTTTAAGTGTTGTTTACTCACGCTCTCCATTTATTCTAAAGTGTTGGTCCACTTAAAAGCATAGCCTGTGTTCAGTTTGCCTTATATTGCAAGGGCTTCTGATGGGTTCGTCTTTTGGCGAACACTTAGGTATGTTTCTTGTAGGTAATTTTTGTATCAAATCATGAGCAAATGCCTTCTCCCCTCTGAAAATCATCGCGTCATATCAGTAAATCACTTTTACCTCACCCCCATAGTGCAACACAGACAGGAATAAGATGAATTTAATTCAAAGTATTCCTTCAGTTATCTTTAGTATATTCTTTTGGCGTAGATTTCTGGGGTCGTAGTCTGCGGGGGGGGGGGGCAGCTCCCTCAGAGATTACCAAGTCCTAAATGAAGGTTAGCCCATTTAAAAAACAAGATACCAAAAATGCTAAAAATTTCACTGTCCTAATTATGATTTGAAGGCCCTCAGACCATGGAAATGGCATACAAGGGCTCCAGTTTCTCCGAATTTCCCCGAGGAGATCCCGGACCCCGCTACAGATGCATTTTGTGTTTGAATTAGTCCTCACGAATGGGCCTCTTCCTTAAAGTTTGGATCCACCCATGTCCTGGTAGGAATGGTGCTGCACTAACTGTAACTTCATGATGTATGTAATACACTCCATGAGCGATGTAGACTTAAGATTTTTCGAAGGCATACTCTTTCTTTTTACAAATGGGACAGCGTGCTATTTCTCCTACAAAGGGATTTTACTGAAAAACTTTTTCTAATTTACCCTTTTCCTTTGAAGTCTAAAATAATTAAGCATGAAATCTGAAGATACAGAATGATGAGATGCAAGTTACAAGGCATACAAAGTACCGTTTCCCGCAGCGTTGGCGGCATTTTGACGAAAATTTTCTGGATAGGCCTTCTGTACGCGACTACAAAGTGGTAACCTTTGAGTCTGGCCATGAGAAGACCGAAGAAAATTACTGAATACTAAGACTGTTCTAAACATACACCGGTGATAAGTTCAATGCTTTAAGTACCCTATTGCTAGAGAGCTATTTTGCATCTAAGCCATCATAAAAAAAAATAAATTTTCTCAAAGGTGATACCTTAGGCAACACCTCTTCTTACCTTAAAAGAATCCGGAAAGTGCACTCAACAATGAAAGATAATTTAAGCCCTGTAATCAGTTTAAAGCTTTGACAAAGATAGCAACATTTTTCATCTAGATATACAAAAAAAGTTTTTCAAAGGGTGAGGGTGTCACCCTCTCCCCTTTACCGGAGATGAGGAACACGAAATATTCACTACATAATGATCATTCTAATCTTATTAAATCATATAATTAATATAAAACTTTTCCAAGGGAAGCACCAGCCTGCAACTTAGCTAATTTACGTAAATGTCCTCCTGCCCTTAGACCCCTCCCTTAGGGCGGCTCCCTGGCGGGGGTGACAAAGAAAAGATTGGTCTGGGTATCAACTATAATTGGTATGCCACCGCCGGGGCTCCACTTAGTGTTGTTAACTCCCCCCCCCCTTTCCCCTTGAATTTTGCCTAGGCTACGGCCCTGATTATGTCTTCATATAGACTGGCGAAAATAACATTTACAGGCCGCATAAGATGCATATGCATCAATACAAACTCTTTCCTTTGAGGTCTCAAAAGTAATAAACTTACACACGAAAAAGATCACTAGTATCGGTAAAATCCTTATAATAGGTCTCTGAGCAGCTTTAGTATGTGTTTTAAGTTTTAACAAAGGAAAAAGCTGATTGAACAAATGATGGACACGTAGTAATTTTGTAGTGTGTCTGTGCCTATCTTTGGGGTATTATTACATCTGCCATCTCCTCTTGGTCAAATGTAGGGGGTTCTACCATATCTAGCCATCCGTTATTGGGTATCTTGCACTCTGATTGGTTAAGCACTGACCTGTTTTTCCACAACACACGGTCAGTAAACGTAAATACTGATAAGAATGAAGTTTTTCATACATTTTCGGTGGTAGAATAGGAATAAACCACATTTGTCGGACTATTATTGTCTCATAAAACATCTTGACGCCAAATTTGGCAAAATAATGGACTTGGCTTCGCCTCATTCGTTATTTTGCCAAATTTGGAGTCTCGGAGGTTTATTCACCAATAATAGTCCGCTAAATGCGATTTATTCCTGAAATATATATCTCCAATCCCCGAGATCTGCGTCTACACTTCCATTAATTACCTAGTATGGTACTTAGGCAACAATGAATAGTTGCATGAGAGTTGCGCGTGTGGGACCAGCCAACAGTTGCGTCGAAAGTTGATTGAAAAATCGCGCAACTTGTTGAAAGTTGAATCGCAAGTTGAATCGCGTATATGGGACCCGGGCTTAAGTGTCGTTCTCGGTGTATTTGGTGAAAGGCGCGATCAGCAATCAGTGTGATCACTTGAGTCAACATATAACACTGTAGTGCGTCAGTGTAATAAGGTGTTCGGCAAAATTTTGAACAAGAGGGACTTCGTCTCTTCTCCATTGAAAAACCGCCAAGAAGAAAGGAAATGAAATTGAAATTGCATATCTCTGTAGCTGTGCCTGTGTGAAGTAAATTGTCTTTTCGAATGAATAATGACCTATTTTTTCTTTTCTATCACAAATATTTTACATACTGTGCCTACTGTCATGTAGTATGTATAATAGGCCCTTCAGTATAAATTGATGCTGACCGCCATTTTGCCGTTTCTCAGTAAGATTGCAGATTATGGTGCAATGCCTCATTTACATAATTTTGAGACAATGCACACGACACCTAGTCTGTCTGGTTTCCCCCTCCCCTGTGATTGGTCCTTGTTGATGGCATGGTACTTTCAGCCAATCAGAGGTCTATCCCATAGTAACAGACTTCCTTCCTACTTTAAGTCGGAAGCCTGGACAGTGTTGCCACGTAGGCTGTTTTCACGCCCAATTGGGCGGTTTTTTAAACGCTTGGGCGGGTTTTTTAAGGCTCGGGCGGGTTGCGGTTTTTGGGCGGTTTTTTGATAATTGGGCGGATTTTTAGGCGGCTTTTGCTTTCATGGTAACTTCTGTTACGTAACTGGTAGATTTGCCACTCTCCTTAGCCCTGTACAACCATTTTCTTGCACATATATACACTTGTGAACGTTAATTAGGCTTTATGGTTCATCATCATGTGAATCAAAGATAGTAGCTGAGTACGTCACTGACTTGCATTGGAGTGACGAGAAGTGTGAGTGCTGGTTGCCAGCTTCCGAACGTACATTGAGGAAAAGAGGAACACAGTGACCTAGTCCCACAAAGTTACAAAACACACAAAACAAAAGTTTTAAACGTAGTTATGGTATGAGAAACACTTCTAATGTAGTTCTAAACATAAGAAGATAATAGTTTCAAGCAGTTGGTTTCAAGGGTTTTCGTTTTCGTATGTTTAAGTTATGCCTATCCCAACGATATTTACATCATAATTTACAATGATGTGCAAATATCTCTGAAAACGTAACTTTCTTGAAATTTTCATCAAGTTGGAATTAAAACATTTATTCTCCCTTACCAACTACCAGCCCATAATATTTTAGTGTTGAAGTTTCCTGGAGTATAACTGAGTACAGGCTGATAGAAGGCGTGGCACAATTTGCACAATAGGTGGGTAATTTGTAAGTCCCATCGACTCTCTGGCGAAAAGCCAAGGGGCGAAATCAAACATTACTCCCGATGGAGTTCTGTCCCTTAAGTTAAGGAGCTACATCCCCGGGAGGACAACAAACTAGACAACCTCCCGACCTTCAGACCTCTAGGCCTACATCACTAAGGGTCTGTCATGTGTGGTCCCGTTTACGTTAAACTGGCTGAAAAGGACAGATATTACACATGATCTCAGATCAGCAAAAAGGCCGAGAAGGCCTCGGGGAGACTAGTCGAATTGTTATCATCCCTCTTTCCACATTTTTAAAGTCAGTAGAAAGGCCACAGATCACTCATAACTTATACTGCCTATGAATGTTGATGGATATGCAAGTCGCTGCATGTGTTTAGTTGTTTTACCACGGATTTTACGTTAAGGCGGGTTTGGGGCGGGTTTAGCAACATGTGGGCGGTTTTGGGCGGGTTTTTTTCAAAAAATTGGGCGGGAAATGGTCTGAGTGACGTGGCAACACTGAGCCTGGATCCCACTCGACTCGTGCAGCAGACCTCTCAGAAGAAGCATGTAGTCACTTTTAATTTCGGAGCATGTAGCTCCTTAAATCATTCTTTTCGTATGGCCGGCCAGTAATTTAAGTATAATTCATCACGACGTACCAATCATCTGTAAATACTTGAATTGCGACGACACTAATGACGAGAATAGATCATGGACTAATTGCAACAGAAATGTCTTGTACTTTGGTTTTTTACCGAGCTCACCCCAAAGCCTTCGCAGGAGCGATTGACTATTACCAATATCTTACACGGTGGAGTCGCAAGGCTTTTAATACCTTACATGGTGGAGTCGCAAGGCTTTTAATACCTTACATGGTGGACGAGCGGATCCGACTTGAACACTTTCATTTCACCGTGCAACGATTCCCGTTACCTTCATTTACAACGCCTTTATTCTCCTTGGATTTAAACGTTTATGGCCTACTTTCAGTTCCATGATGGCTGCCAGTTTCATCTGCATGCAGTTTCCTATAATAATATGTGGACGACTTGTCATACCTATAGCCTAGCCTACACCCTGCTTGCTGCTGTCCGGCCTAGCCTACACCTGTGGCCTGGACTAATACTAGTGTGGACGAGTTGGCCCTATCGTATCGTGAACAGTCAACATCAGTGTTCAACGTTACCAGTTTCATGTCCTAGCCAATGGTCTGTACACGCCTCGCAACTTTAGCGGATATTCACCGGACCCTGACATGTATTTTCGCCGTCGTTTGGACATGCAGTTTAGCCAACCAGTCGCTTTCATCAGGACTGAATAGCCCTACCTGTGGTAATTTTTCGCAAAATTGAAGCCTTAGTTGATCCAACCCTCCGTTTAGTGTACCTAGATTTTTGGACTCATCGTCGTAATTTTAGCCAACGTTTTGACGAGCAGTGTAGCCAACGACTCGCTATTATCTGGCCGTTAATAACCGCGGTCTTTAGTTTCGCCAACGTTTGGACCCTCGGTGAGCCAAAGAGGTTTTAATTTTTTCCACCCAGCTTTTAGACCTGTCGTAATTTTAGCCAACGTTCATAGACCTATCCTGGCCTAGCCAACGATGGATTCGCCCACGCTACTACCCCGACGTTCAAGACGACGTTTCCAGTCAAGTTTACAAATTCAAATTTTAAGGGCGAGTGTGAGGCAATCCCCCAAATCCCATGGGCCCCTTCCCCGAAGTATGTTCAGTAGAATGATGTTGTATTCATAGTTTGATATTGTGTGAAATGTGAATTGTATTTCGTACTGTTTAGCCTAGCTTCCGCCCAGTGTATTTGCCTGAAAACAAAAGTCAAGTATTTTTCATGCTCATGTAGACAGTGCCTTTTACAATTTCAGTAAACGATGCCTTTAATAGAGAATTGCACTTGTTCACATAGTTGCTGCAAACCAATTAGGCTTAGTAAAATTCTGAATTCCATGTTTTTCCGTGCCCTTAAGTTAGCGTTGCTGTACGAGCGAAGGCCATTGTATGTGTTGGTGAGTCGACATAAATGCGAGAATTTCGGAATGCTTCACATTGCAATATTGTATGAAACGTATTTCATATTTTGTAAAGTAAGCCTAGCCCTAGGCATGTGTTTTGACCCACAACGTTAGTGTATTTGCTTTACAACACAAGCATAAGTTATACTGTATTGTTCATGCAAATGTAGACAGTTTATCATACAACTACAAGTTGATATTTAGAACTATAGCCTATCCATTCGTAGTTTCCATGATCCTATTGTACGTAGTGTTTCATGTTGTGTATGCTTATCCTAAAGCACATAATAGGGATAGCTCATGCTGAAATGCTGTACATTCCATTCCGTAGGTGTGATCGAAGGTGTGTTAACTATAAGCCAATCAGAATGTTTGTTTACTTTTGTACTCGAAGTGAATGAATTAGTATGTTAAGGCAAGAGGTAAAAGCACCGTGTGACTCAATTATGTAATGTGAACCAATTTCAATTTAAATCATAGACCCAGTCATGTTTGTATATTTTTTTTCGTTTGTGACATTAGTGCTATTTAATCAGAGAGGAAGTCTCTTCACGCTTTGCGTAGTTTTATGCTCTCTTGGGACTTAGCCAACCCCAGGTTTGCGGAGCTGTCCTCGAATTTGTGACCAAAATTTGCTCTCGGTAATTACTCCCTAGCTCATGAAATGCAGGTACGAGATAGCATGTAGTTGGTTTAATTTACAAGTTTGTCCTGTCTGTGTGTAATAAGGGGGCGCGACCATTAGTTTTTTTTCATTGTGTGTATAGTGAGTCAGAGTTCGCAGTGAGCCATTGGGGTTTTTTTGAAAGTTTTGCCACTGCAAGGAGTTGCGTCATCGTCTAGATACCTTTACATAATTGGGTCTACTTTTTCGCATTTGTATATGAAAAAGAAGGATGAGGATACTTCGAATGTCATATGTATTTGTCAATGCGATGTTAATTTAAATGGAAATTTAGGAATGGCGAATGTTACTCCACAACTTGAACAAATTTTGGTAAACTCGTACAATATGTTATATTCAAAGAAGAGTGCATTTGTTGAATATCGTTAACATTCTCCGATATTTGAATGAAAATAGTTTACAGGTATGGTAATAGTAATGCTCGTAGCATATTGACAATTTTAACATCACAATGTCACTTAAATGTAGAAATGAGCCTTGTGGTAGAATATGCTATATTTGCAAATGTCAGAATGGTAATTCACTTTGATGGACATGTCAAGAAAAAGTATTTCACATGTTTAGTTAGGTACGTATTTTGAAAGGATGAATGCATGAGATGTTTTGAGATGAGAACAGCTTTGGAATCGTATTTTGGTGTTTTCTCCATTCAGGGTAACCCACCCCCTTTCCCTCCCTGTTGTTGCCTCAGACCATCCTGTCATGTGTAATGAAATTTCAATTTGTGTATTTTGTATGCCATGTACAATGCTGATGTATGCATATTTGAAAAAGTAAAATTTTTCAACTGCGTTTTCAAAATTTTAAAAGACCAAAGGGGATGTCATGTAGTATGTATAATAGGCCCTTCAGTATAAATTGATGCTGACCGCCATTTTGCCGTTTCTCAGTAAGATTGCAGATTATGGTGCAATGCCTCATTTACATAATTTTGAGACAATGCACACGACACCTAGTCTGTCTGGTTCCCCCCTCCCCTGTGATTGGTCCTTGTTGATGGCATGGTACTTTCAGCCAATCAGAGGTCTATCCCATAGTAACAGACTTCCTTCCTACTTTAAGTCGGAAGCCTGGATCCCACGCGACTCGTGCAGCAGACCTCTCAGAAGAAGCATGTAGTCACTTTTAATTTCGGAGCATGTAGCTCCTTAAATCATTCTTTTCGTATGGCCGGCCAGTAATTTAAGTATAATTCATCACGACGTACCAATCATCTGTAAATACTTGAATTGCGACGACACTAATGACGAGAATAAATCATGGACTAATTGCAACAGAAATGTCTTGTACTTTGGTTTTTTACCGAGCTCACCCCAAAGCCTTCGCAGGAGCGATTGACTATTACCAATATCTTACACGGTGGAGTCGCAAGGCTTTTAATACCTTACACTACAAACATTTCCTGCTCTCCACGTGCCTTCACTTTCGGTTCAAATCAGGTTCTATGCCCTGTCAAACGTATTAGGGTTGTCTTTTAATTTTTTCTCATAGGAAAGCCAAAGAGCAACTGCGCATACCATAGCAATTATTATTGTCACCCAAAGCCCCGTGATCATCGGCGGCGAAAGCATTAATATTTGGAAGGGGGGGGGGGGGACGAGTGAACTAAAATCTGATTAAGTGTTGAAAAAAATACGGGGAATTATGTGGTCTTCGACTTAGAAGGGTTGTAGGGAGGGGTGTATTTAGTGTCCTTATACATGCGATCTGATGTTAAATTTGTTGTCTTACGAAGTGAAATAGTATTCCAGAATTTATATTATATTATTTTTGTTCGCCTCTCGGCTCACCCAACCCCGCTACACCACTGGGCCGTAGGAAGGGTAACCATAAAAGAGTATTACCATGGTGGGATTATTTTTATGTATCCTAGTAAGAATGGAATCAATGAAAGACAAAGAAAACGTTTTTTATGGTATAGACCATTCAGACCTGTTCAAACTGATAAAACTAGTCTTGGTAAGTGTTTACTCTCAACTTACTTTACCCTAACCCTCCCACCCAGGAACATATTATTGCTTAAAGTCATTTTGTAGCCAATAGAAAGACATAAGGATTACAGCCCTTATAAAAATTTCTCGTAAAATTCTCGTGAGATCTCACGAGAATCTTGCGAGACCTCACGAGAATTGTACGAGATCTCATGAGAATTGTATGAGATCTCGTAAGACTTGTTCCCATAACGCGTGAGAACAGCATGGGTACTCACGAGAACATACGAGAATATTATGAGAACTTGCGAGAACAACACATGTACTCAAGAGAATATTGCGAGAACTCGCGAGAGTATGCGAAGACTGTAAGAGAGTTGTATGGCAACCTCACGAGAACACCAGCAAGCATACGAGAATATCATGTATGGCCTTGTGAGAATAAAGGAGACTTCATGAGAATGCTATAAGAACACAGAAGTAAATGAGCAAAGGCAATGCATTGCCTTGCGGGAAAGTCAATTGAGAGACCATTTTTCCTTGTGCCTCTTCAGACAGGATCAAGTAACTTACATTTTAGTGCAGTATATATGCTCAAGTAGTGCAAACGGCTCTGTATAGAGAAAAGATTCAAGAGAAACTTAGAGAGAGTAAAAGAATATAGGCATTGAACTTTGCACATAATCTATTGAAAGTATTCTGCTATCGCAGTAACATCGCAGTATTCTGCTATCGTGACAATTGTTCAGTCACGACTATAGAGGTAGTTCCAACCATAAACATGGTAAAGTACTTAAATAGTGGAAACAATATATCCTTTTTGCATTATGCAATAGCCATTCATAACATCCTTGGAAAGATTTTCCCACATGGGGCTCTTTTTTGTATGTGTGTTCTCGTAAGGATTTTCTCTCCAGTGTCTCTTTCTTATGTTCTCATAAGAATTGCTCGTGAGTTTCTCATTCTCGCATGCACGTTCTCGTAAGGATTTTCTCGTGAGAGTCTAATTCTCGCATGCATATTCTCGTGAGAATTTTCTCGCGAGTGTCCTGTTCTCGCAAAGGCCTCCTCGCGAGTTCAAAATGGGGTCCCAATTTCTCGTACCATTCTTGTGAGAATCTCGCGAGTTATTTTTATAAGGGAGTCATTGCTTTTATTTGCCAAAAATACAGACTCATGTTTCTGATGAACATGAGCAAGTGCTACTGCATTAAGTTTCACTTGTGAACGGATCCCCTACCGAAAAATATCCGAATTCGTGGACTATTTTCTGCTTCCCATTGTCTTGCAACAAAACACTTAGGTAAAAGACACCAGCCATATTTTAGAAATACTGGAAGCTACCCCTTCCCAGAGAAATATTACCGTACTTGCGACACTCAACGTGGTATCCATGTATACAAATTCTCCACAAGAGTAGGCACTTAATGCATCCCAAGAAGCCTTTGAATAGGGATCGAAAAACCTGTCCGGGATGAAACCTATATTCCTACTTACCTTCGCGCTCTCATGAAAGTCCTCCTTGAAAGGAACTGTTTTGATTTTAATGGTCACTGTGTCTTACAAAAAATTTGATGCGCTATGGGCAGCTAATCTTTACCTGAAATCTGCGATATATTCATGAATAGACTTGAAAATAAAATCATACCGACAGATTCCAACATACTAAAATGGCCTTGTTACAGGGATGACATTCTTCTGCTTTATAAGAGAACGGCACTTCAACTTTCGAGTTCAGTGGCTAAAATGGATGAAATACATTCTTCTCCGAAAGAGTGGAAGTCCTTAATGCCTTTGCTTAAATGATGTATAACATGACTGGGTATTTCTTTCCTAAAAGATATAACAGTTCACCGACTTGGTAACGTCAAATAGTGAACCGCCTACCCCTCCCCCCTTTCACTCTCACAATATTTGGTTGCTACGGAGGGCTGTCATTCATGTTCCTAATTTTCGTACATCATTCATTATGGTTATACGTGTTTGATGTTAATTTTAATTGGTGTAAATCGCCCGTTTTTCCCCTACGATGTTCTTTTTAGGGGTGTCCGTCCCCCACTGAAAAATATAAGGGGGATGTGTCCCTCCTGTCCCCCCTTCCGCTTCCGCCGCCTATGCGCATGATCATAATATAAAAAATATCATAATAAACACAAGAATTTTGGATGAAAAGTATACCCCGAAAACTAAAGGCATTAATCAATATATCTCATAAGGGGAGCTTCAAGAGGATATCATTTAGGAACCCGATATCATGCATGAGCAGGGTCGTAGCCTGGGCGAAATCTCTAGGGGCAGTTCATGACACTTCCTTAGCGAAGAACCAATTGACGTGCTTATAGGTGACACCCTGTCGGACCCATCCTTTTTCACCTGTGCATGGAAGCCATACTGGAGGAGGGTGCTGGGGGAGGGATGGCATGTAAGAACTGGCTTAGGTGCAAAATGGTACTATCTTTGGAAAAACTTCGAACTTATTACATCTTTCGAAATTGTCATTATTTAGTGATTTTTTCCTATTTTGGTTGTGAGTTAAGCAAGAGGTACTGTCTACGAGAAGGGGACCACACCCTAGTCCATGAGAATTTTTGGGTGTGTGAAGTGGCTTAGATGCAAAATGGTGCAATCTTTGGTAAAGCTTGGTATTAGTATTGAACTGATTACATGTTTAGGAATGCATCATTTAGTCTGTGATTTTTTCTGTTTTTGGTCTAATTTAATTGCAAGGCATGTCGCCTAAGGAGAGGGGTGACACCTCTATTCTTTAAGCTTTTTCTTTGTTTGACCTCTATATCTAAAATGGTGCTATCCTTGGTAAAGCTTTAAAAATTCTACTTATTACTGATTTTTGGGCTGCTGCATGGCAACCCTGCAAGGCTGGTACCCGATGCCGGCTGTCCCTCTTAGTATGCAAGTGAGGGAGCCACTGCTGGTTGACGCCTAGCCGTAGCATAGACTCTGCACAAATGCCTCGCAGATGGGGGAAGGGGGAATGGCACATTTTGACCTTGTTATGCAGTGCATCTAAGCATCCTCTATTTTCAGATCTCATGCTTTAGAAACAACTTAAGATTTCAAGATTTCAACTTTAGATTTGATAAGAAATAAAAGTTTCGCTTATAATTTAAGGTAATCATGGGCTACTTTTAGAAAGCACGCTGTGGCACAGTATGAAAAATAATACTAAAGATCTTTAGCCTGCGTATATGCAGGAGTATTCAAGCTGTGTATCATGTAAAAAGGAAGTGGGTACGCTCGTCAGGAAGAGTAACTCATATAAAGACGGGTTCACGAGGGGGTCCGGGGATCTCCACGGGGAAGTTTAGAAAAAGGGAAACCTCATACCCGATTTTTCGGGTTTTCAGAGCCTTAAAATCATAATTAGAACAGTGAAATTTTCACCATTGCAGTTTTTTTTTTCGCAAATAGGCCAAATTTTATTTACGATTTGGAAATCCTGGGGGGGGTGAGACTTTCCCTACCGACCCCTCAGGCTACAGTCCCAATGAGTAAAACAGTAGCGAGATAGACATATGGTATGTTACTCGTTGAAAAACTTTATCAATTTCTCTGTATTTTACATTTGCGAAGAAAACCCGTTCTGAACCATATACTTACGAGTCACCACTCTTTGAATACTGAGTCCTCTGTCATTCAAAGTTTGTAAAACCAAGACTTGCTAGTGGCAAGTTCTTGGCAGAACTGCACATATCTGAAGTGTTTGGTGTGCTCCCAGTGTCATCCTGAGGTCAGCAAAAGCAATTTTGGTGTTCCCATTCTACAGTGCCGTAGAAATTCCGGCTAGACTCACAGTGAGACATTTTCCCTGAACCAGACTTTGGAACTTATGATCGACCCTCGGAACCCACGCCCTCCTCCACGCTCTTCAACGGAGCATGCCAAGTGTCGAAGCAGCATATTTAGCCTGCTTTCATTAATGTCTACAGCCTTCCTACTTCTTTGTGTAGCGGAGGGGGGGGGGGGGGTTGCCACTAGAAAGAGGAATATATTTCACCCGCTTCCAGCCCATATTTCTACTGAACATCAAGCACCCATTTTCCGGTTCCATTTGGGTGGGCCTGCGACATCACCCTACCATGTTGCTTTCAAATCACCAACTCCTGATTACGCTTGGATCCCCTACATCAACAAGAGTCTACCAGCTGTTGGTCAGAAGTTAGTTATTATAATGAAAAATAGTCCAATTTGTGTCGTCAGCTTTTTGTAGCCCGCATCCAACGTCATTTTATGATAGTAATTTGTTATCTCAGAACGAATGGGGCGATTTTCTAAATTTTCATTCAAACAAAATTGCCCTCATTTGTCCTAGAGAAAAAATTTCCGCGTAAGCCGCAAAACGAAGCAGGTTTCGGTTTTGGTGTGAACGCACCTTTATGGGTAGAAAAAACAGGGTTTGCAGGAGTGAGGCTTAGTAGTGAGGAAGTCCTCACATAAGAACACTGGACGTACATTTGCCCAGTAGGGTGAGGCAATTATACGCACTTTCAGGGGTTATGATGCCCTTAAAGTCATTACGAGGATGATGGCTTACCCCTCCACCTGTTTTTTCAGAGAGATTCGGCAAAAATGACCCCACGTACGTACATGACTAGTAAAAGAAACGCAATCGTACTCGGTGAATGATCTTGTTATGATTTCGGCGGTCGGATTTGTCATTTCAGTTCACTGACCCGAAAGTATGATTTTCTCTCTCTTTTTCTTTCACAGGAATGTACAAGTAGGTCTACGTTAAATTATTATTTGAGGAAGTCAAAAATTCCGACCTTCGCACCCCAATCTTCCAACTATTTCCAGTTTAACCAAGATGGGTGCAACTTGTGGGACACGTTCATAACCCTATACTCATGTCGCTGGTTGCCTTTAGCTTGACACAATAATTGCACTTAATCTGTCCTTTATGAAGTAATAATGAGATAACTATGCTTTTTCCAGCGTCCCGCCCTCTCTGGCGAAAAAGAATCGTTGCTCCCGAAGGGTTCTGATCCCGAAAGGAGCTACGTTCCTAAGAGACACTAAGACCTAACATGACCAGTCTAGACGGTTGAAAAGAGCAGATACTACACACGAGCCTAAAGGCCGAGAAGTGCTTACTGGCACTGATATATGCATGGGAAGCCCTCCGAAAAATAGCGTATTCAACACATTTTAGTTTTGTTTTGCTCATTTTACTGTAAATTATAAAAATTACCCTAAGCCTGTTTTCACTAAAAAATCTCCAAAAAGATAAATGATTATTGCTGGCGCAATTTTTTTGTACCATCAATTTTTTGTTTAGATTGCATTTTCTTCGGGGACCGGATTGCATGGATCTCTTCTCGGGCCGCCATTTAGGAACCCTGCAGGCCCTACACGTTACTGTAGCGCAATGCACAATTCCTTACCTTCATCTTGGGCAAAACGGAAGGCCAGGAAGCCACTTGTACACATTTATATACGGAAGAATCTATAAGCAGTATATAAGCTGCAATGTCATGTGCAAGAAATGCTGAGCTTTGTAACATTTTTCTAAAAACTGCTGATACCCGAATGGCGGTGTTGAAGTATAGGTTCTGTTTTAGATAATTTTTCAGCAAGTTTTGACACAGAGACAAAAGAATGATTGAACAGCGGGCTTACTGGTATCACAATTCCCCCTCCTCCATAGTAGCATTCGCACTCCTTTTCATCTACGCACTCTTCGTTCTTCATCAAAAAACCTTGAGGACAAACACAGGTCTCGGTTGCGTCAGTACAGCTACAGCTGGTTGGATCTTGGCACGTTCTGTCACAGTCACAGTAGGGTCCTAGTACCATATTAGTTGCATATTAGTTGCATATTAGTGGATATGTGGGTGGTATAGAGGTCAGCCGATCGGTGGTACGTTTGTCAGACGGAAGTGTTTGATGAGATGTCGCCTGTGACTCTAGAAGATCGACAATGATTCAGTGGATGATGTCAGTGGTTGATTTTACATTCTATTGAATGCTCATAGTACGTCTGGAAAATAGTGTTATAAGTCTCCCTTGCCCGCTCCCCTTCCCCTGCTATCCCGCCTTTGGTAAGCAGTCGAGCATTCGCCTAGACGTTTTACATGATTTGCTCTCAAGAGAGGCAATGTTTCAATAGAACCCAAATTTGTCAAATTTTCTTCAATAATTAATTACCCACAATTTTTAAATTCCCTGCAATAAAATCCAAAAATTTTCAAATTTTTCAAAATTTCAAACTTTTAACTTTCTGCTATAAACCCAAAATTTTCGAATCTCGCCAAGAATATTTTGTTTTCTCTATCCTTTCAGCACCACATCGCCATTGTCGGAGCTTCGGGATTCTGACAACTAAAGGGGAAATTAACCCCCATCTCCGCAATATTTTTGTTGTCAAATTGTAGTTTCGAACTTTTGAGACATAATTTTTGTATCTTTCAAAACAAGTTAGAGGTCGCAACGAATTACATGTATTGCTGAAGAAGATGGATTTTTCTGTATAACTAGAAATCAGCAGTTCATACGATCATGTTGGAGATAATCTTCCTGCATCTTCCAAAGTAATTTTCATGGATGAACAGCTTTGAAAATTTTGATATCTACGAAGTAGATCTAATTAAAGTTCGGACTGTTATTGTAACTTGAATTGTGTAACAAGGTTTACACTATTACCCCCACCCTCCCGCAGCAAATCCTGGCGCCATCCCTGTATGGTAAGGTACACTAGATATTTGGCAGTTGTCCCTCTTGCAAAGTTTTTAGCATAATTACTTTATAAGAACTTTATATCACTTCCTGGGTGTAAGGTTTTCAAAGTTAAAGGAACAAAGTGATCTACAGTGTAAACGAATATTTCATCTCTATCAACTTGTTTGAATCCACTCACCTGTCGCATCACTGGTGAGAGAGAAGGGTTCAGGGATATGCGCGCTCACTGCCAAAAATAAGTTTCAAATGAAAAAAAATACATGATATTATCTTCCCAAACATTACATGTACGCATACATGATGTACACAAAACAAGGACATACATAGGGAGAGAGAGAAAAACACAAAAACACTTACTTACTTCCCTTTTTAATATGCAAAAATAGGGAAAACAAAATCAAAATCACAACTTATTGAGGTTTCTTCGTACTAATGCTTTACATCTTTTACAATCATGGCATCGGGAGCCAAACAAAGGAAATGTTATTGTCTTCATCGTATTAAAGAGATATTTGGAAAAGATCAACTTATTGTAATTTCAACGTCATTTTATTACTGTGAAAATGGAGACTGCACACATCAATGTCACATAAGTAATACTTATAAGCGGGAAAGGCAAAAGAGTATTATGTGTACATAATGTATAGTTTAACAATAATGAAACAAAGAGAAATGCCGAAGATGAGAATAATGCGAAGGGAAACTACTGTTACCAAAAGGTGTTGTGACCATTCACATGGATAATATTCTAGTTATTTTGTTTGTTGGGCACAGAAATTCACGGCAGTTAGCATAAACATTTATCTCCCATTCGGTTTTCATAACTTTCAAATATCTGAAATTTGTAATGTTGCATCTAGAGTTTTGGTTAAAAATTAATTTACAGTTCTCTTTACCTTTGCTAGAATTGAGGCCAGACATAGCTCGATATTGCCTTGAACTTCCTTTGAGAGGAAGGTTCGAAGGTATTTTTTGAACGTTACAGTTGATATTTCGTCAACGGTTATGACGCAAACATCATTTGCACGTTACATTATTTCTTCTATTGATATGTTTTGTGGAGAAAACTACCGAATAAAAGTACTTATCAGGAAGCGGACGGGATTCACACAATGAGCTATGTAGAACGTCAAAAAAGAACGCATAGTCGCCATGTTATCGTTATCAAATAATTGTTTTGAACTTTTGAAACACCATTTTTGTATATTTCCGAACAGGTCAGAAGTCGGAAGGAATTACATGTATTGCTGAAGAAGGAGGCCTTTTCTTCATAACTAGAAATCTACAGTTCTTACCATCTTGTGGAAGATAATTTTCATGGACGTTTCAAAGTAATTTTCATGAATGAACAGCTTTGAAAATGTTGATATCTACGAAGTAGATCTAATTAAAGTTCGGACTGTTATTGTAACTTGAATCGTGTAACAAGGTTTACACTGTCACCCCACCCCCACCCCCGCCGCAAATCCTATCGCCACCCCTGTACGGTAAGGTACACTAGATATTTGGCAGTTGTCCCTCTTGCAATGTTTTAGCATACTTTATAAGAACTGCAAATCACTTTCTGGGTGTAAGGCTATCAAAGTTAAAAGAACAAAGTGATCTACAATGTAAACGAATATTTTATCTCTATCAACTTGTTTCAATCCACTTACCTGTCGCATCACTGGTGCGAGAGAAGGGTTCAGTGTTTTGCGTGGTCACTGCCACAAATAAGTTTCAAATGAAAAAAAAAATACATTATATTATCTTCCCTAACATTACATGTACGCCTACATGATGTACACAAAACAAGTACATACATAGGGAGAGAGAGAAAAAACACAAAAACACACTTACTAACTTTTTTTTTAATATGCAGAAATAAGAAAAACAAACAAAATTAAAATCACAACTTATTTAGGTTTCTTCGCATTAATGCTTGACGTCTTTTACAATCATGGCATCGGAAGCCAAACAAAGGAAATGTTATTGTCTTCATCGTATTAAAGAGATATTTGGAAAAGATCAACTTATTGTAATTTCAACGTCATTTTACTACTGTGAAAATAGAGACTGCACACATCAATGTCACATAAGTAATACTTATAAGCGGAAAAGACAAAACAGTATTATGTGCACATAAAATATAGTTTAACAATAATGAAACAAAGAGAAACGACGAAGATGAGAATAATGCGAAGGGAAACTACTGTTACCAAAAGGTTTTGTGACCCTTCACAATTGGATAATATTCCACTTATTTTGTTTGTTGCGCACAGAAATTCACGGCAGTTAACATAAACATTTATCTTCCATTCGGTTTTCATAACTTTTAAGTATCTGAAATTTGTAATATTGCATCTAGAGTTATGGTTAAAAATAGATTTACAGTTTTCTTTACCTTTGCTAGAATTGAGGCCAGACATAGCTAGATATTGCCTTGAACTTCCTTTGAGAGGAAGGTTTGAAGGTAATTTGTGAACGTTGCAGTTGATATTTCTTCAACTTTTATGACGCAAACATCATTTGCACGTTACATTATTTCTTCTATTGATAATTATGTTTTTTGGAGAAAACTACCGAATAAAAGTACTTATCAGGAAGCGAAAGGGATTCACACAATGATTTAAGTAGAAAGTCAAAAATGAACGCATAGTCGCCATGTTATCATTATCAAATTATTGTTTCGAACTTTTGAGACACAATTTTTGTATATTTCCAAACAGGTCAGAAGTCGCAAGGAATGACATGTATTGCTGAAGAAAGAGGCCTTTTCTTTATAATTAGAAATCAGCAGTTCATAACATCTTGTGGAAGATAATTTTCATGGACCTTTCAAAGTAATTTTCATGAATGAAGAGATTTGAAAATGTTGCTATCTACGAAGTAGATCTGATCAAAGTTCGGACTGTGACTGTAACTTAAATGGTGTAACAAGGTTTACACTATTACCCCGACCCCGCGTCGCCCATTACCTCCCCTCCCCGCTGCAATTCCTTGCGCCGTCCCTGTATGGTAAGGTACACTGAATATTTGGCAGTTGTCCCTCTTGCAATGTTTTTCGCATACTTTATAAGAACTTCAAATCACTTCCTGGGTGTAAAGTTCTGACTGTTACTTTAACTTAAATTGTGCAACAATTTTTACACTATAACCCCCCCCCCCCGTCCGCCGCAAATGCTCTCCCCACCCCTGTATGGTATTACCCCCCCCCAGCCGCAAATCCTATCGCCACCCCTGAATGGTTAGGTACACTAGATAATTGGCAGTTGTCCCTCTTGCAATGTTTTAGCACACTTAAGAAGAACGGCAAATCACATTCTGGGTGTAAAGTTTTCAAAGTAAAAGGAACAAAGTGATCTACAGAGTAAACGAATATTTTATCTATATCAACTTGTTTCAATCCACTTACCTTTCGCAGCACTGGTGCGAGAGAAGGGTTCAGGTTTTCGCGTGCTCACTGCTAAAAATAAGTTTCAATTGAAAAAATACATATTATCTTCCCTAACATTACATATACAATGATTCAATGGATGATGTCAGTGGTGGATTTTACATTAGATTGAATGTTGGCGATAGATTAGAAATGATTGTGGGAGGTGAGGAGCAGATGTGAAATTGGGGTCTTAAAGGAGGGGTAAAAGGGATGGATTCATTGAATGAAGTAGCTAGAGGCAATATGGTGCAAATAGTTGTCAGTTATTTACCAGTACAAGCTGCTTACATGAATCGGATAAAACTTCTCTTCCGTCTGGAAAATAGTGTTGTAAGTCTACCTTTCCCCCTCCCCTTCCCCTGTTATCCCGCCTTTGGTAAGCATTCGAGCATTCGCCTAGACGTTTTACATGATTTGCTCTCAAGAGAGGCAATGTTTCAATAAAAACTCAAATTTGTCAAATTTTCGTTAACAATAACCCATAATTTTTAAATTTCCTGCAATAAAATCCAACAATTTTCAAATTTTTGTCAACAGAAAAATGTAACTTTTAACTTTCCACAGTAATCCCAAAATTTTCGAATCTCGCCGAGAAAATTTTTCTCTCTCTATCCATTCAGCACCACGTCACATTTGTCGGAGCTTCGGGCTTCTGCCCACTGTTATCACTATTACACACTCTCAACACTATTTAACCCGTACCCGCATATTTTGGCGCCACCCCTGTATGGTAAGGTACACTAGATAGTTGGTAGTTGTCACTCTTGCAATGTTTTAGCACACTTTGTAAGAACTGCAAATCACATTCTGGGTGTAAAGTTTTCAAAGTAAAAGGAACAACGTGATCTACAGTGTAAACAAATATTTTATCCCTATCAACTTGTTTGAATCCACTTACCTGTCGCATAACTGGTGCGAGAGAAGGGTTCAGTGTTTTGCGTGCTCACTGCCAAAAATAAGTTTCAATTGAAAAAAAAAATACATGATATTTTCTTCCCTAACACTACATGTACGCATACATTATGTACACAAATCAGGTACACACATAAGGCGATAGAAAAAATACAAAAACACACTTAAAATTACTAACTTTCCTTTTTAATGTGCAGAAATAAGGAAAACAAACAAAATTCAAATCACAACTTATTTACGTTTCTTCGTACTAATGCTTTACATCTTTTACAATCATGGCATCGGGAGCCAAACAAAGGAAATGTTACTGTCTTCATTGTATTAAAGGAATATTTGGAAAAGATCAACTTATTGTAATTTCAACGTCATTTTATTACTTTGAAAATAAAGACTGCACATATCAATGTCACATAAGTAATACACATAAGGGGAAAAGACAAAAGAGTATTATGTGCACGTAATATATAGATTAAAAATAATTAATCAAAGAGAAACGCAAAGACCAGAACAATGCGAAGGGAAACTACTGTTACCAAAAGGTTTTGTGACCCTTCACATGTATATATTTTAGCAATTTTGTTTGTTGCGCACAGAAATTCACGGCAGTTAACATAAACATTTATCTCCCATTCGGTTTTCATAACTTTCAAATATCTGAAATTTGTAATGTTACATCTAGAATTATAGTTAAAAAATAATTTACAGTTCTCTTTACCTTTGCTAGAATTAAAGCCCGACATAGCTCTATATTGCCTTGAACTTCCTTTGAGAGGAAGGTAACTTTTGAACGTTACAGTTGATATTTCTTCAACTTCTATTACGCAACATCATTTACACGTTATACTATATCTTCTATTGCTATGTTTTGTGTAGAAAACTAACGAATAAAAGTACTTATCAGGAAGCGGACGGGATTCACACAATGAGCTAAGTAGAACGGCAAAAATGAACGCATAGTCGCCATGTTATCGTTATCAAATTATTGTTTCGAACTTTTGAAACACAATTTTTGTATGTTTCCAAACAGGTCAGAAGTCGGAAGCAATTACATGTATTGCTGAAGAAGGAGGCCTTTTCTTTATAACTAGAAATCAACAGTTCATAACATCTTGTGGAAGATAATTTTCATGGACGTTTTAAAGTAATTTTCATGAATGAACAGATTTGAAAAAGTTGATATCTACGAAGTAGATCTAATTAAAGTTCAGACTTACTGTAACTTGAATTGTGTAACAAGGTTTACACTTTAACCCCCCCCCCCCCCGCCGCAAATCCTGGCCCTACCCCTGCATGGTAAGGTACACTAGATATTTGGCAGTTGTCCTTCTTGCAATGTTTTAGCATACTTTATAAGAACTGCAAATCACTTTCCTGGTGAAAGGTTTTCAAAGTTAAAAGAACAAAGTGATCTACAGTGTAAACGAATATTTTATCTCTATCAACTTGTTTGAATCCACTCACCTGTCGCATCACTGGTGCGAGAGAAGGGTTCAGTGTTTTGCGTGCTCACTGCCAAAAATAAGTTTCAAATGAAAAAAAAAAATACATTATATTATCTTCCCTAACATTACGTGTACGCATACATTATGTACACAAAACAAGTACATACATAGGGAGAGAGAGGAAAAACACAAAAACACACTAACTTTTTTTTTAATATGCAAAAATAAGGAAAACAAACAAAATTCAAATCACAACTTATTTACGTTTCTTCGTATTAATGCTTTAAGTCTTTTACAATCATGGCATCGGGAGCCAAACAAAGGAAATGTTATTGTCTTCATTGTATTAAAGAGATATTTGGAAAAGATCAACTTATTGTAATTTCAAAGTCATTTTATTACTGTGAAAATAGAGACTGCACACATCAATGTCACATAAGTAATACTTATAAGCGGAAAAGACAAAACAGTATTATTTGCACATAATATATAGTTTAACAATAATTCATCAAAGAGAAACGACGAAGATGAGAATAATGCGAAGGGAAACTACTGTTACCAAAAGGTGTTGTGACCCTTCACAATTGGATAATATTCCACTTATTTCGTTTGTTGCGCACAGAAAGTCACGGCAGTTAACATAAACATTTATCTCCCATTCGGTTTTCATAACTTTTAAGTATCTGAAATTTGTAATGTTGCATCTAGAGTTATGGTTAAAAATAAATTTACAGTTTTCTTTACCTTTGCTAGAATTAAGGCCAGACATAGCTCGATATTGCCTTGAACTTCCTTTGAGAGGAAGGTAACTTTTGAACGTTACAGTTGATATTTCTTCAACTTTTATGACGCAAACATCATTTACACGTTACACTATTTCTTCTATTGCTATGTTTTGTGGAGAAAACTAACGAATAAAAGTACTTATCAGGAAGCGAAAGGGATTCACACAATGATTTAAGTAGAGCGTCAAAAATGAACGCATGCTCGCAATGTTATCGTTATCAAATTATTGTTTCGAACTTTTGAGACACAATTTTTGTATGTTTCCAAACAGGTCAGAAGTCGGAAGGAATGACTTATATTGCTGAAGAAGCTGGCCTTTTCTTTATAATTAGAAATCAACAGTTCATAACATCTTGTGGAAGATAATTTTCATGGACCGTCCAAAGTAATTTTCATGAATGAAGAGATTTGAAAATGTTGCTATCAACGAAGTAGATCTGATCAAAGTTCGGACTGTGACTGTAACTTAAATGGTGTAACAAGGTTTACACTATTACCCCGACCCCGCGTCGCCCATTACCCCCCCCCCCCCCGCTGCAAATCCTTGCGCCGTCCCTGTATGGTAAGGTACACTGAATATTTGGCAGTTGTCCCTCTTGCAATGTTTTTCGCATACTTTATAGGAACTGCAAATCACTTCCTGGGTGTAAAGTTTTCAAAGTAAAAGAAACAAAGTGATCTACAGTGTAAACGAATATTTTATCTCTATCAACTTGTTTGAATCCACTTACCTGTCGCATCACTGGTGCGAGAGAAGGGTTCACCGTTTTGCGTGCTCACTGCCAAAAATAAGTTTCAATTGAAAAAATACATGATATTATCTTCCCAAACATTACACGAACGCATACATTATGAACACATAACAAGTACATACATAGGGAGAGAGAGAAAAACACAAAACACACTTACACTTATTAACTTTCCTTTTTAATGTGGAAAAATAAGGAAAACAAACAAAATTCAAATCACAACTTATTTAGGTTTTCCTTGTTATAATGCTTTACGTCTTTTTACAATCATGGCATCGGGAGCCAAACAAAGGAAATGTTATTCACTTCATTGTATTAAAGAGATATTTGGAAAAGGTCAACTTATTATTTTAACGTCATTTTATTACTTTGAAAATAAAGACTGCACACATCAATGTCACATAACTAATACATATCAGGGGAAAAGACAAAAGAGTATTATGTGCACATGATGTATAGTTTAACAATAATTAATCAAAGAGAAACGCACAAGATGAGAGCAATGCAAAGGGAAACTACTGTTACCAAAAGGTTTTGTAACCTTTCACATGGATAATATTCCAGTTATTTTGTTTGTTGCGCACAGAAAGTCACGGCAGTTAACATAAACATTTATCTCCCATTCGGTTTTCATAACTTTCAAATATCTGAAATTTGTAATTTTGTATCTAGGATTGTGGTTAAAAAATAATTAACAGTTCTCTTTACCTTTGCTAGAATTAAATCCAGATATAGCTCGATATTGCATTGAACTTCCTTTGAGAGGAAGGTTTGAAGGTAATTTTTGAACGTTACAGTTGATATTTCTTCAACTTTTATGACGCAAACATCATTTACACGTTACACTATTTCTTCTATTGCTATGCTTTGTCGAGAACACTACCGAATAAAAGTACTTATCAGGAAGCGAACGGGATTCCCACAATGCGTTAAGTAGAACGTCAAAAATGAACGCATAGTCGCCATGTTTTCATTATCAAATTATTGTTTCGAACTTTTGAGACACAATTTTTGTATTTTTCCAAACAGGTTAGAAGTCGCAAGGAATGCCATGTATTGCTGAAAAAAACTGGCCTTTTCTGTATAACAAGAAATCAACAGTTCATACAATCTTGTGGAAGATAATCTTCCTGCATCTTCCAAAGTAATTTTCATGAATGAACAGCTTTGAAAATGTTGATATCTACCGTAGTAGATCTAATTAAAGTTCTGACTGTTACTTTAACTTAAATTGTGCAACAATTTTTACATTATTACCCCCCATAGGCTTCACCAAGGGGGTGTGCAAACGACCCCCCTTTGAGCTTTTCTTACACAAACGTTTAAAAAATGTATCAAAAATAGGTTTCTTCTGCTATTGCAAAGTTTAAATTTCTGTTAATATGTCAAATCGTTAATTTCGCTGCAATTACAGATCGAGTCCCTGAAATTGCTTTTTTCATTACCTATTTTAACGGAATAAATGACATGTACAGTATTTTCTAGGTCTTGAAGGAGAAAGGTTGAAAGTTAAAAAATCAAAGAAAGTTGGTAGAATCACATTGTGCACAAACTTACTGTTCTGTTCTGTAGAGCCTGATAACTTGAGCAATTAAAAGACGCTATTCACTGCAGATTTGAACGGTTTCCTTAAACTTCTTTGCATTGCAGAGTTCAATTAGCTTAAAACTTTTCTGTGATTTATTATTTGAGGTTAGCTATTTTTACCTCCTTAATCTTGAATATTCCCTTATATTCCACGAGCTTTCGAGGGTTTTTGTACAGGGGACCGTTTGCTTCTAAATCCTAGCAGTTGGTTCCCTTGACCAGGCTCATGGGTCCCATGATAGGCCCCAAACTTTAAAAGAAAAACGTTCTGCATGGTGCCATTGTCATTTTAAGACTTAAAGGTCAAAAGCAGTCACCCCAAACTGATTTTGAAACAATAGCTAAATGTCACAAATTTCTTCTTATTGCTCTTCCAAGTATCTTTCATAATATTTTAGGACATAAATATTGCATATTCAAGGTAAACCAAGCAGTTGCTCCCTGTAAATTTTACAATTGAGTAAGGAAAATACTGTCACATGATTCTCAAGAGCCATTCAGGCAATAGGATAGTCTACTATACAATTCTTTATTGGGGTGACTGCGTTCTCCCTTTAAAAACGGCTTTCTCTATGATCCCCATCTATGAGTTCACGTTTTGCTCTCAAAATACATGAAATCATATTTTTGGCATTATCAAACTAGCAATATTGACGATAATTTCATCGCATTAAAGGCATTTAAAATGTCTAACTCCTCAGAGCTTCCGAGGGCTTTTCTCCTTGGACCCCACCGGGGGCCCTTAAGCGGGCCCCTGGAACCCACGTCGTAGTGCTCGCGCTACGCGCGAGCATTGCCGCTAACGCCGTAAAAGGGAGCTGTCACTCTCTCTGGCTGTAATAAATTCCCTCTTCACACAAAATACGACCCCCCTTTGAAAATGTTTGGTGACGCCCATGCCCCCCCCCCCCCGCCTGTATGGTAAGGAACACTAGATATTTGGCAGTTGTCCCTCTTGCAATGTTTTGTAGCACACTTTATAAGAACTGCAAATCATTTCCTGGGTGTAAGGTTTTCAAAGTAAAAGGAACAAAGTGATCTACAGTGTAAACGAATATTTTATCCCTATCAACTTGTTTGAATCCACTTACCTGTCGCATCACTGGTGCGAGAGAAGGGTTCAGTGTTTTGCGTGCTCACTGCCAAAAATAAGTTTCAATTGAAAAAAAATACATGATATTTTCTTACCTAACATTACATGTACGCATACATTATGAACACAAAACAAGTACATACATAGGAAGAGAGAAAAACACAAAAACACACTAAAAAACACACTAAAACTTACTAACTTTCTTTTTTAATGTGCAGAAATAAGAAAAACAAAAAAAAAATGAACTCACAACTTATTTAGATTTCTTCGTACTAATGATTAACATCTTTTATAATCATGGTATCGGGAGCCAAACAATGGCAATAATATTGTCGTCATTGTATTAAAGGGATATTTGGAAAAGATCAACTTATTGTTATTTCAACGTCATTTTTTAGTACTTTGAAAATGAAGACTGCATATATCAATGTCACATAAGTAATACTTATAAGCGAAAAAGACAAAAGAGGGTTATGTGCAGTCACATAATATAAAGTTTAACAATGATTAATCAAAGAAAAACGCCGAAGCTGAGAATAATGCAAAGGAAAACTACCGTAACCAAACCCGGTTTTGTGACCTTTCATAAGGATAATATTCCAGTTATTTTGTTTGTTTCTCACAGAAAGTCATGGCAGTTAACATAAACATTTATCTCCCATTCGGTTTTCGTAACTTTCAAATATCTGAAATTTGTATCTAGGATTATGGTTAAAAAACAATTAACAGTTTTCTTTACGTTTGCTAGAATTGACGGCAGATATAGCTCGATATTGCATTGAACTTCCTTTGAGAGGAAGGTTTGAAGGAAATTTTTGAACTTTACAGTTGATATTTCTTCAACTTTTATGACGCAAACATCATTAACTCGTCACATTATTTCTTCTATTGCTATGCTTTGTCGAAAAAACTACCGAATAAAAGTACGAAGCGAACGATTCACACAATGAGCTAAGTAGAACGTCAAAAATGAACGCATAGTCGCCATGTTTTCTTTATCAAATTATTGTTTCGAACTTTTGAGACACAGTTTTTGTATTTTTCCAAACAGGTTAGAAGTCAGAAGAAATGACATGTATTGCTGAAGAAACTGGCCTTTTCTGTATAACAAGAAATCAACAGTTCATACCATCTTGTAGAAGATAATGTTCATGGACCATCCAAAGTAGTTTTCATGAATGAACAGATTTGAAAATGTTCATATCTACTGGAGTAGAACTAACTTATCTTCAGAGTGTTACTGTAACTTGAATTGTGTAACAAGTTTTACAATATTACCCCCCCCGCCGCCTGTTACCCCCTTCCCGCCGCAAATCCTGGCGTCACCCCTGTATGATAAGGAACACTAGATATTTGGCAGTTGTCCCTCTTGCAATGTTTTTCGCATACTTATAAAAACTACAAATCACTTTCTGGGTGTACAGTTTTCAAACTTAAAGGAACAAAGTGATCTACAGTGTAAACAAATATTTTATCTCTATCAACTTGTTTGAATCCACTCACCTATCGCATCACTGGTGCGAGAGAAGGGTTCAGGATTTTGCGTGCTCACTGCCAAAAATAAGTTTCAATTGAAAAAAAAATACATGATGATCTTTCCTAACATTACATGTACGCATACATTATGTACACAAAACAAGTACATACATGAGGAGAGAGAGAAAAGCACAAAAACACACTTAAACTTACTAACTTTACTTTTTAACGTGCAGGGGGGCGTAGCCAGGTTTTTGGTGGGGGGGGGCAAAGTCGACTCATCGTCCCCATTTTTGACCGCAGCCCCGGGGAAGGGGTATAAGGGGTGTCCCCCTCCCCTTCTGAAACTTTTTGTTGTCTCGAAGGGCTTTGATGCAAAATGGTGCTGCTTTTTATACTAGATCCCAGTGTTCTCCACGGGGGTTTTTAGAGTGGCTCAGGCCGGGGTGGCGCCAGGATTTGCCCGAAGGGGGCCAGATTTCTCAACGGGGAGGCCAGGGACCAGAAACCCCGATGCCGTCGAGGGGTTGATAAGGGCGGATTTGAAGAAAACCTGTGTGATATACCATGCCATTGGATATATTGCATAAAATTTATATATACTAGATGAACATAAATTTACCGTTTTTATCCGTAATCTAAACTGTGAAACCGCAAAGCGCGCGAAGCGCGAGAAAATTTTTGGGTAAGCCTACACTACAGAGAATCTGTACTTGCTTAAAACTTATATAGGTCAATTGTTCGGGCAGGTAGGCCCCCTCAGACACGAACTTACATTTTACTTCCCTCCTCGGGTCACTAGCCGTACCTCACGACAGACATAAGAGAACAGTCATTAACTAGTTTTACGGAAATGAGATGACATTGTACTATATTTAGCTATAGGTAACGGAACCGAGGAAGAGTGGGCAAAGCGTACCAAAAATTGTGGGTTTTCTCTCAGAAATGATCCTTTTGAAAGCCAGAATAAGTAAACCAATCATGGGTGGCCACAGAATTTTCCCGAATGTGGGCCCGGCCATGCCAGCGACCCAAGTTCCGACAACTCCCTTACAAAACAATGTGGGGCATGCCACGTGTGAACCACAGGCGCCCCTTAACATTGTATAGTATACCATATACTATGTATTATATAGACGGAAAGGTATGTCACAAAAATCCTAGCTCGAACAAACAACTTACGTTTCTGGCACAATTACTGCACTTTTCTCGCCAAATTTGTCTGTGTCGAGACTTTTGATCATAAGGTACCTCAAGGCAGCTCTTTTTCCCGAATAATTTCACTTGGCATTGTCTGAAGGATGAAATTTCGATGGAGTAACAGTATGAGGATGGTAGCTGCTGATAGGAGAGCATTCAGCACTTCCACACTAGGCCCTATATAATAAAATACTCCTAAAATATTCTCTAAAGTTCTCTTAACTTTCTAAATTTCTTCCAAAATTTGTTTAATTATGATTCACTTTTTATTATTGCAAATCTTGCAGATATATATTAGCATCAATATGAACAATTTTTGAACATTAAATTTCATAAAATTTGAAAACCTTTTGAAAAGTGGAAGGGCTAGCATTTTGTACAAGCACTTGTGACAGTTGAACTGTAACTGTTGTACAGTCTTCAACTGCCACAAATGCTCATAGTAAATGCAAGCCCTTCCACTTTTCAAAAGGTTTTCAAATTTTATGAATTTCTGTGTTCAAAAATCTTGCATGTTAATGCTTATATGTATCTGTAAGATTTGTAATAATCAAAGCAAAACATAACTAACAAATTTTGGAAGAAATTCAGAAAGTTAAGAGAACTTTAGAGAATATTTTAGGAGTATTGTATTATATAGTGTGGAAGTGCTTAATGCTCTCTATCAGCAGCTACCATCCTCATACTGTTACTCCATCGAAATTTCATCCTTCAGACAATGCCAAGTGAAATTGTTCGGGAAAAAGAGCTGCCTTGAGGTACCTTATGATCAAAAGTCTCGACACAGACAAATTTGGCGAGAAAAATGCAGTAATTGTGCCAGAAACGTAAGTTGTTTGTTCGAGCTAAGAGATTTGTGACATACCTTTCCGTCTATATATACTACATAGTATATGGTATACTATACAATGTTAAGGGGCGCCTGTGGTGTGAACATGCATAATCACATGTGGCAGGGCTTAGGAAAATACATAACTGGAAAAGTGAGGTAATGAGTGGTGACACATGTGGGATTGGAACCAATTTGACACACAATATTCTACTTTACCCCACTTTGCCACATGTTTGCCTTTGTAAAATGTATTTTGGTTCTCCACTCTTTGTCACATGCGGCAAACTGCGGTAATGCAGGTAAAAGCATGGCACCTTAAAAAGTAGGTCAAATTTTTATTAAAATCACACATTGCCCTACAAAAAATCACATAAAACTCACTATTTTTCACACCCAACCATAGTTTTACACAGTATGACACGGTTTTTCCAGTGTGGTATTGGAACTCTTGCCACACAATTTTTTTGTAAGGGCTCACTATGTAGAGGGGTGCAAGGTGAGAAAGGGATTTGAAGGAGCCTATCCGATGCCATTGCAGGGCATATTTTGCGTAATATCACTTAACACTTCAAGAGCCAAGTTGCGCACTGATATCGTTCTTTTGAATCTGAGTCGTGAAACTGCAAAGCGTGCGAAGCGCGCGAAAATTTTTGGTAGGCTTCCACAAAAAACATAAGTGATCATTAAGAACAAAAAGAAAGAAAGAAAACTGTGGGGGTTGAAGATCGTATCGGGGATAACATACATTGTATCGAAACCACCTGGGCTCGCTCACCAACTGACCGTGCAGCATGACACACATTAGACCACAGCAACTAGGCATTGCGATATGGGATGAAATTAACGACCTCTACATAAGCTGTGCACTCTGCCTACATGTTATTTGGTAAGGTGGACAGGACTTGTGCTATCTAGCTATGTGGAATGGAAATATTGAAAAAATGGATTGACCCCACAGCGCGCGTAGCACGCCGAAAAGTTTGGCTTCTTTTTATGGAAGTTGTCCTCTTGAGAGCAAAAAACAGGTAAACCGGTGGGGCGACTGTCGCCTTCAGAGACTGCATGTTTTATCGTAACGACTGAGACTCCCCGACAAAACTGTAAAACTTCCCCTACGGGGGGGGGGCATGGCCCACCTGCTCCCTGTCCCCAACTGGCGCCACCCCTGGAAGGGCGGCCCGCCCTCCTAGTGAAAATGACATTGACAACCAATACGTTTTCGAGATTTCATTATTTTGTTTCAAAATCAGGATTAGGGTTCGAAATAAGGGCAAAGGTCCAGTCCCCAAGGCATGATCAGTTGAAAAAAGGAGAAAAAATCAGGAACACTGTTTCCAGACGAGATGACATCATTAATATCCAGGGTTTTGATTGACTTTTCGGGGACTTATTGCCAATGCATTCTGCATAAAATAAATATGCCGACCGCTCTGCTGCGGATTCCATCGTCATTACCCATCCCCGAGACCTAGATCTCTCCCTCTCGGCCAACTTCCCATCCGTTCCTCTCGCCGTTTTTTTTTTTTTTTTTTGCTTTCCTTCATTTTTTCAACATCGCCCATTGCGTCCTCAGAATTTCTTTGGGGGGCACTCCTCCCCCTCTGGCTACGCCACTGTTAACGTGCAAAAATAAGGAAAACAAACAAAATTCAAATCACAACTTATTTAGGTTTTCCTTGTTATAATGCTTTACGTCTTTTACAATCATGGCATCGGGAGCCAAACAAAGGAAATCTTATTATCTTTATTGTATTTAAGGAGATATTTGGAAAGGGTCACGGTCAACTTATTGTAATTTTAACGTCATTTTATTCCTTTGAAAATAAAGTCTGCACATATCAATGTCACAGAAGTAATACATAAAAGCGGGAAAGACAAAAAAGTATTATGTGCACATAATACATAGTTCAACAATAATTTATCAAAGAGAAACGCACAAGATGAGAATAATGCAAAGGAAAACTACTGTTATCAAAAGGTTTTGTGACCCTTCACATGATAAAAATCCAGTTATGTTGTTTGTTGGGACCATACATTCACGGCAGTTGACATAAACATTTATCTCCCATTCGGTTTTCATAACTTTTAAGTATCTGAAATTTGCAATTTAACATCTAGAATTATGGTTAAAAAAGAAGAATTACAATTGTTATCAACTTTGCTAGAATTGACGCCAGACATAGCTCGATATTGCCTTGAAATTCCTTTGAGAAGAAGGTTTGAAAGTAACTTTTGAACGTTACAGTTGATATGTCTTCAACTTTCATAACTCAAACATAATTTACTCGTCACATTATTTCTTCTATTGCTATGTTTTGTGGAAAAAACTACCGAATAAAAGAACTTATCAGGAAGCGAAAGGATTCACACAATGATTTAAGTTAAACGTCAAAAATGAACGCATAGTCGCCATGTTTTCGTTATCAAATTATTGTTTCCAACTTTTGAGACACAACTTTTTTTTATCTTTTCGAAAAGGTTAGAAGTCAGAAGGAATTACATAAATTGCTGCTATATTGCCTTTTCTTTATAACTAGAAATCAACAGTTCATACCATCATGTTGAAGATAATCTTCCTGCACCTTCCAAAGTAATTTTTTGTAAATGAACAGATTTGAAAATGTTGATATCTACCGAAGTAGATCTAACTAAAGTTCTGACTGTTACTTTAACTTAAATTGTGCAACAATTTTACACTATTTCCCCCCCCCCCTTCCACCGCAAATGCTCTCGCCATCCCTGTATGGTAAGGAACACTAGATATTTGGCAGTTGTTCCTCTTGAAATGTTTTCTAGCATACTTTATAAGAACTGCAAATCACTTCCTGGGTGCATGGTTTTCAAATTTAAAGGAGCAAAGTGATCTACAGTGTAAACGAATATTTTATCCCTATCAACTTGTTTGAATCCACTTACCTGTCGCATTACTGGTGCGAGAGAAGGGTTCAGTGTTTTGCGTGCTCACTGCCAAAAATAAGTTTCAATTGAAAAAAAATACATGATATTTTCTTCCCTACCACTACATGTACGCATACATTATGTACACAAATCAGGTACACACATAGGGAGATAGAAAAAATACAAAAACACACTTAAACTTACTAACTTTCCTTTTTAATGTGCAGAAATAAGGAAAACAAACAAAATTCAAATCACAACTTATTTAGGTTTCTTCGTACTAATGCTTTACATCTTTTACAATCATGGCATCGGGAGCCAAACAAAGGAAATGTTATTGTCTTTATTGTATTAAAGGAATATTTGGAAAATATCACCTTATTGTTATTTTAACGTCATTTTATTACTTTGAAAATAAAGACTGCACATATCAATGTCACATAAGTAATACATATTAGCGGAAAACACAAAAGAGTATTATGTGCACATAATATATAGTTTAACAATAATTAATCAAAGAGAAACGCACAAGACGAGAACAATGCGAAGGGAAACTACCGTTACCAAAAGGTTTTGTGACTTTTCACATGGATAATATTCCAGTTATTTTGTTTGTTGCGCACAGAAAGTCACGGCAGTTGACATAAACATTTATCTCCCATTCGGTTTCCATAACTTTCAAATATCTGAAATTTGTGATTTTGTATCTAGGATTATGGTTTAAAAACAATTTACAGTTCTCTTTACGTTTTCTAGAATTAAGGCCAGACATAGCTCGATATTGTCTTGAACTTCCTTTGAGAGGAAGGTTTGAAAGTAATTTTTGAACGTAACAGTTGATATTTCTTCAACTTTTATGACGCAAACATCATTAACTCGTCACATTATTTCTTCTATTGATATGTTTTGTGGTGAAAACTACAGAATAAAATTACTTATCAGGAAGCGAACGGGATTCACACAATGCGCTAAGTAGAACGTCAAAAATGAACGCATAGTCGCCATGTTATCGTTATCAAATTATTGTTTCGAACTTTTGAGACCCAATTTTTATATATTTCCAAACAGGTTAGAAGTCGCAAGGAATTACATGTATTGCTGAAGAAGCTGGCCTTTTCTTTATAACTAGAAATCAACAGTTCATAACATCTTGTGGAAGATAATTTTCATGGACCTTCCAAAGTAATTTTCATGAATGAACAGATTTGAAAATGGTGATATATACCGAAATAGATCTAGTTAAAGTTCGGACTGTTATACTGTAACTTGAGTTGTGTAACAATGTTTACACTATAACCCCGACCCCGCGTCGCCCATTACCCCACCCCCTCCCCGCCGCAAATCCTTGCGCCGTCCCTGTATGGTAAGGTATACATTAAATATTTGGCAGTTGTCCCTCTTGAAATGTTTTTCGCATACCTTAAAAGAACTGCAAATCACTTCCTGGGTGTAAGGTTTTCAAAGTGAAAGGAACAACGTGATCTACAGTGTAAACAAGTATTTTATCTCTATCAACTTGTTTGAATCCACTTACCTGTCGCATCACTGGTGCGAGAGAAGGGTTTACCATTTTGCCTGGTCCCTGTCAAAAATAAGTTTCAATTGAAAAAAATACATGATTTTATCTTCCCTAACATTACACGTACGCATACATTATGAACACAAAACAAGTACATATATAGGGAGAGAGAGAAAAACACAAAAACACACTTACACTGATTACCTTCCTTTTTAACGTGGAAAAATAAGGAAAACAAAATTCAAATCACCACTTATTTAGGTTTCTTCGTATTAATGCTTTACGTCTTTTACAATCATGGCATCGGAAGCCAAACAAAGGAAATGTTATTGTCTTCATTGTATTAAAGAGATATTTGGAAAAGATCAACTTAATGTAATTTCAACGTCATTTTATTACTTTGAAAATAAAGACTGCACATATCAATGTCACAGAAGTAATACATATAAGCGGAAAAGACAAAGAGTACGCACAAGATGAGAATAATGCAAAGGAAAACTACTGTTACCAAGTTGTTTTGTGACCCTGCTCATGAAAAAATCCAGTTATGTTGTTTGTTGCGCCAATAAATTCACGGCAGTTAACGTAAACATTTATCTCTCATTCGGTTTTCATAACTTTCAAATATCTGAAATTTGTAATTTTGTATCTAGGATTGTGGTTAAAATATAATTAACAGTTCTCTTTACCTTTGCTAGAATTAAATCCAGATATAGCTCGATATTGCATTGAACTTCCTTTGAGAGGAAGGTTTGAAGGTAATTTTTGAACGTTACAGTTGATATTTCCTCAACTTTTATGACGCAAACATCATTTAAACGTTACATTATTTCTTCCATTGCTATGTTTTGTGGAGTAAACTACCGAATAAAAGTAATCATCAGGAAGCGAACGGGATTCACACAATGATTTAAGTAGAACATCAAAAATGAACCGCATACTCGCCATGTTTTCGTTATCAAATTATTGTTTCAAACTTTTGATACAAAATTTTGGTATCTTTCCAAACAGGTTACTGAGAAGTCGCAATGAATTACATGTATTGCTGAAGAAACTGGCCTTTTGTTTATAACTAAAAATCAAAAGTTCATACCATCATGTTGGAGATAATCTTCCTGCATCTGCCAAAGTAATTTTCATGAATGAACAGATTTGAAAATGTGTAGATCTAATGAAAATTCGGACTGTAACTGTAACTTTTATAGTGTAACCAGGTTTACACCATTAAACCCGTATCTCCGAAAGTCCTGGCGCCACCCCTGTATGGTAAGGTACACTAGATAGTTGTCAGTTGTCCCTCTTGCAATGTTTTAGCACACTTTGTAAGAACTGCAAATCACATTCTGGGTGTAAATTTTTCAAAGTTAAAGGAACAAAGTGATCTACAGTGTAAACGAATATTTTATCTATATCAACTTGTTTCAATCCACTTACCTTTCGCATCACTGGTGCAAGAGAAGGGTTCAGGTTTTCGCGTGCTCACTGCCAAAAATAAGTTTCAATTGAAAAAAAATGCATGCTGTTATCTCCGTAACATTTCATATACGCATACATTATGAACACAAAAATACGTACATAGGTAAGAGATAAAAACACAAAAACAGACTTACGCTTCCTAACTTTCATTTTTAATGTCCAAAAATAAGGAAAACAAGCAAAATTACAATCCCACCTTATTAGGTTTCTTCGTACTAATGCTTTACATCTTTTACAATCATGGCATCGGGAGCCAAACAAAGGAAATGTTATTGTCTTCATCGTATTAAAGGGATATTTGGAAAAGATCAACTTATTGTAATTTTAACGTCATTTTATTACTTTGAAAATAAAGACTGCACACATCAATGTCACATAAGTAATACGTATTAGCGGAAAACTTAAAAGAGTATTATGTGCACATGATGTATAGTTTAACAATAATTAATCAAAGAAAAACGCAGAAGATGAGAATAATGCAAAGGGAAACTACTGCTACCAAAAGGTTTTGTGACTTTTCACATGGATAATATTCCAGTTATTTTGTTTGTTGCGCACAGAAATTCACGGCAGTTAACATAAACATTTATCTCCCATTCGGTTTTCATAACTTTCAAATATCTGAAATTTGTGATTTTGCATCTAGAATTATGTTTAAATATAAATTACATTTCTCTTTACCTTTTCTAGACTTAACGCCAGTCATAGCTCGATATTGTCTTGAACTTCCTTTGAGAGGAAGGTTTGAAAGTGATTTTTGAACGTTACAGTTGATATTTCTTCAAATTTTATGACGCAAATATCAACTCGTCACACTATTTCTTCTATTGATATGTTTTGTGGAGAAAACTACGGAATAAAAGTAATCATCAGGAAGCGAACGGGATTCACACAATGATTTAAGTAGAACGTCAAAAATGAACGCATAGTCGCCATGTTTTCGTTATCAAATTATTGTTTCGAGCTTTTGAGACACAATTTTTGTATCTTTCCAAACGAGTTAGAAGTCGCAATGAATTACATAAATAACTGATGAAGCTGGCCTTTTCTGTAAAACTAGTAATCAACAGTTCGTAACATTTTGTCGCTGATAATCCTCATGCACCTTCCAAAGTAATTTTCATGAATGAACAGATTTGAAAATGTTGATATCTACCGAAGTAGATCTAATTAAAAGTTTGTAGTGTAACTGTTAATTTAATATTGTAACAAGGTTTAATGATTTCTTGCCAAAAAGGAAATGCTTTGTAGCACTGAGATTTATCCCTCAAACTGAGATATTATGTTTTACGATGTTTTCACAATTTGACCTCTGTGACTTTACATGTCCTTTGACCTCCACCTGAAACAATGGGGTAGTCCACCTCCTGCATATTAGATCCCTCGCAGTTACATACCAGGATTTAGTTTGACATTTTGACCCCAAATGACATTTGACCGCCACCAATTACAATTGAATTATTGAAGGAAATATGGGGGAACTACATGCCAACTATGAGATCCGCCAAGCTTACCCTTCATGATCTATCGTGTCAGCGAGATTTTCATCACACGACCTCTAGCGACTCCAAATAAACTTTCACCTCCAGCAAAAACAAAATGGTTCTTGTAATAACTATGTGGCATCCAAGTATGAGATGATCTTTGAAATCTACCGGAAACAACAGGGGTATTTTCTCAGTATAACGCATCTGCATCTAAGTATGAAAGGCATTCATGATTTCTAGTTTCAGATAAGGTGTTTAAGAGGTTTTCAGTGTTTGATGTCTGGTGACCTCAAATGACCTCTCACTTCCACCAAAATAATAGGCTTCTTCCTCTCAATATCAAAAATGTATATCCTAAGTCTGATAAGTAACAGAAGACAAAACGTGAATAACAAACACTGACAAAAATAAGTGCTTGCACGGGATTCGAACTGCGGTGATAATGGGAAACCGAGTACTTTCCACCACACCATCAACATACACGTTAATAAGCTGTTTTTAATTAAATTATGGTCACAGCATCCTTCACACAAGTCCATCATTAGGCAATTAAACTTAGAATTACTAAATACTTTACCAGAGTTGTGATTGAGAAAAGATATATGCTGTTCTCAGTAGTTTTATCCTTGGAATTTTATAAACATTCTGCCTTCCCTTTTCATTGGCCACAAAACGACACAATTTGGACGCACGACCTACTGCCTATTCTTGTTTACGTGTTAACGTGTTTATAAGCAGTTTACAAGGATTTCGTAATTTCATGTCTGGTGACCTCAGATGACCTTGGACCCCATCAAAACAAGTAGGGACCTTTCTCTTAATATGAAAAATCTATACATCAAGCCTGAAAAGTATCCATCATTCCTATCTTAAAATATGGTGTTAACAATTTCTTTCGGTTTTTGACCTCTGGTGACCTCAAATGACCTCTGTCCTCCATCAGAAATAAATACCGTTCTTTTTCGCAATATGACAAATCTATACATCAAGTATGAAAAGTGTCCATTATTCCCAGCTTGAAATATCGTTTTCACAAGGTTTTCGGTTTTTGACCTCTGGTGACATCATATGACCTCCGACTTTCCCTGAAAACGATAGGGTTATCTCTGTCGAAATGGCAACTCTGTTTGCCAAGCGTGAAGAGTATCCATCATTCGTATCTTGAGATAACGTGTTTACAAGCAATTTTCTCGGTTTTCATGGTTTCACGTTCGGTGACCGCAGATAACCTTTGGCCGCTGCGAAAATCAATAGGATTCATTTACTGATCATTACGTATCTGCATTCCAAGTATGAAAAGTATCCCTGATTTCTACCTTGAGATATCGTGTTTATAGGGTTTTAGGTTTTTGACCTTTTGTAACCAGCAATGACCTTGACCTCTAAAAGCAATATGGCTCTTTCTCGTAACATGCAAATCTATACACCATGTATAAAAAGTGTCCATTAGACCCATCTTGAAATATCGTTTCACAAGGTTTTCGGTTTTATGGAAAATGTCGAAAAATTTTCTCCTAATGTAAGGTTGGGAAATTTTTCTCCAAGGGAAAATCAAATTGAGATTAAGGTGGGCTTTCAAATAGAGCATTGTGTGTTTACAAATCTCCCCACATAAAATTTACCAAGGTAGGCAATTCGCCTGCTTTCACTCTCCTTGTTCCGCCCATGTTCAGAGCTGACCACAAGGCATTCGGGACCGGGGGCTATAGCCCTCCACACCCACACACCCCCAGTAATTCTTAGTTAAAAGTTTTCTTTCTACAAATTACTAACTGTGCTCAGGGGACGGCAAAAAAGTACGGTACCTTAGAAATTCTAAAAGCAAAAAGTTAAAGAAGTTCAGCCACCATTTTAGAGAGTCTTGTGTCATTTTTAAAGTAAATACGAGAAAGGTGTTATAACGATACCTTCTAAAAGACCTCCAAATGCAAGTAAAATAAACAACATTGCTTCTAAATCCATGGTATATCTACAAGAATAAAAATACAAAGAACTTATCAAAGTGTTGGAAGTCAAGTGTCTAAAGTCATTTTAAAGACATCTCCAGATGAAGTTAAAAACACAAATAGACGTTTTACAAACTGGTTAATGTACATGAATGAGAAATTGTGTCCTTCATGTTGTTTTGTTTATTAAGTGACCTTCAATAAAAACTACAGTAGCAACAGCGCAACTCAGTCTCCATGAAACATTTCTTGAAATATCAGTAACCCTCGCGATCTTACCTTGCAGTCATGGGCGGATCGGATATTTTTTGGGGCTGAGCGGCCGTTTCGCACTAGAGAATACAGCATTTCTTTTTTAGCTTTGAGTTGATTGTCCATTTGCCCCACTAATGTATCCGAGACACTGGCTTTGCCCAACTCCAGGGGTGGCAGCTACCACGCCTCCTCTTTTTATTGTAGGCCTATACGATTCCAGCTAAGTTTGAGTGAAAATGGAGAGCTTTCATTTCCAGAACATCATCAGTCTTTGTTCCTCTCATTTTTATGCAGTGTGGTCAATAATAAAAAGTAGGTTAAATTTTTTGTACATAAGATAAAATACACATTTATAGCAGAATATCCTTACAACAAGAGAAGAGGTTGGGCAAATGGCAAAAACATTGCCAGGTCGGGTCAAGAATTCACCACATATACAAGAGGTAAATTTCAAAAATTGTTAACTGCATAAATTCTACACATACACTTCTGGTATCCTATTGTTTTTTTTAACCATAGAACCTCCTATAAATTAAGGGATTTTATTAGCAGACCCTTTTATTGTAAGTGGTTAGTGTTGATAGTGGAAAAAGTTGGTATGTTAAGGTTCTAAAGATGTAATGGGAGGGAATCTCCATACGCGTACGGGAAGACATTTCACAAGGGGGGGGGGGAAACATTTGCTTTGAAAATTTTCATGATTGACAAACAATCGCAACATGAAGGTTGCCCTGAAAAAGAAAGCGCTAGGGTCCTGAAATCAACATTTTGCCCTGAAATTGACATTGCGATTTATTCTGGGGAAGGGTGGCCTCCCCATGCAGACTACCCACCCCATACGCCTACGGGAATTAATCTCTTTGATACTACCTGGTGTCAATGTCACACCTCCATGTTCGGAGACATTGTCTTGTAAAAAAGATGCCCTGTCGTACTTACAAATAATTTTGTGGCCCTATGAACTATTAGAGAAGAATTGTTTGGTATATTTCATTTCATTTTGTTTATTTCTTTCTCCTCTACAATATACAATATGACAAAATTACAATTATGCAGTTACAGAGGCAGTTCGTCGTAGTAGTAGCGGAAGAAAGTTAACTACAAAACCCTGCTAGGCTTAAGATATTTAAGTTACTTCTTGTCAATAGCAAATTTAGGACTCCTTAAAGGAGAAAAGCTCTTGTTTTTACTAGCGATAAAAACTAAAAATTAATCTTACCGTCAGGCATTTGCAAAGTCAACTTTAAAGGAAGATAGCAGGAATCTTTTTTTCCACAATTTTAAGTTAAAAAACAAAAGATGGAAAGGAGTCTATGCAATTGAATCCTTCCACGCCTGTGAAAATTAGAACAAGTTATCACTGTCCAGGTGTGGAATTTGAACATAAAGACAAAATAAATTTCAGTTACTCGTAATATTCCCCATTAAAGACAATCGAGCTTTACATCTCTTAGATGAAGCAATTTGTATAGCATTTCCCACTTAGTTGTCTGCTCTTCCAAATGTGTTATTTAACTTCACGTTCGAAAGTTACAACGATAAGGAGGCTGGGGTTATGCAATAAGTACAGGTGAAAGCAATTAACTCTGGAGGGAAATTTTCGGGTTTTCCAATAATGGATAATATGTGCAATCCTTTCAGTCTTACTGACAACTCGTTCCGTTAGGGTACCCTTATGAAGGTGATCCGGCCAAAAATCTGCAAATTTTCCGTAAATTTATCGATTGGCACTTTGCATCAGAAGACTGTCTCAACTTGCACAAAATACGTTGTATGAATTAAGGAGACTCCAAAAATGAGTGTGGAATAGTTTTCCTTAAAGAACGTCCAAAATAAGGTTAGTAACAAACTATAGCATCCATCACATCTCACTTTTCAGAGAAATGTTTCTCGTATACATGCAGAATATGAAGAATACCTATATTTTCGCTTAACTTCTTTTAGTTTATATAAATTTGGCAGAAAGTTACACCGTTTAGGTTTCTCGCCATCGTCAGCCTTATTGGGCATCCCTTTAATACTGCTCAACAGACATTTCCGTTGTTCACTTATAGAAGCAAATCACAAAAGCTAAAACAAGATCTACCGCAAGGAATAATTATGTAACTTTATTTGGCAGACAACCAGCAATCATAGGTCATAAATCATTCGGTGATATTTAATCGATATCTGTGTTCAGAACAGGGTCGATGTATTTAGTATTTTTGCTAGAGACGTAATAAATTATACATAATCATTTATCCGGATTTATAGCTGTTTGTTGAATATGTACAGTAGGGAGGTACTATTTACAGATCGTCAATTTTCTTTCAGTCATGGAAATATTCTTCAATAGAAAGAGGTATTTTATTGCTGAGCAGGGAGATGATTTGCCACAAAAGGACCATAATTGTGTTCTACTTTCGATCACGGAACAGATTTGAGTCGATTTCATTTTCATTAGCTGCAATGGAACAGGTGGAACAAACGCTAATGTAGACCTAGTAAAGATTACGGGTGTTTCATGTAACAATTTAATACCATGACAAACCAGGAATCCCAAAGGTGGTGAAAGGGGGTGCTTTGTTACAACGAGGTTCATCCCTCAAATTTATACTTCCTGACTACAGTATATGATTGTTTACGATGTTTTCACAATTTGACCTCTGCTGACCTCAAATAAGCTTTGAACCCTACCAAAAACTGAATAAAAATTAAAAAAAGAACGTGTCTTAGAAGGGATTCGAACACGGACCGCCGTGTTAGAAACCAAGCACTAATCCACTACGCCATCAAAGCACTCGTTAAGCGCATGGTATTTGTAATCAAGCTATAGACACAGAATCCTTTACACTTGTTCATAATTAGGCAATCCGAATTCGAATTATTACTGTAGCAGTTATGCTTATGAAAAAATAAATGTTTTTCTCTATAACTTTATCTTTGGAATGGTAGAAAAGTTAGGCCCTAACTTTTCGTTGGTCACGAAACGCCAGATACAATTTAAAGGTACCGACCACTGTCGATTTAGTTTTACGAGGTTTTCGTAGTTTCACCTCTGATTACCTAATATGACTTTCGACCTCCAACAAACACATACGGTAGGGTTCCTTCTCTCTTAGAGTAACTCCTTTTTATATCAAGTGTGAAAAGTATCCATCATCCTTTTCTTGAAATATCGTGTTTTTCAAGGTTTTCGGTTTTTGACCTCTGATGACCTCAAATGACCTTAAACCTCCACTAAAACAGTAGAGTCTCCTTCTCAATATGATAAAGTTATATACCAAGTATGAAAATTGTCTATCATTGCTATCTTGAGATATCGTGTTTACAAGCAGTTTTTAAGAATTTAGAATCTTCACCTCCGGTGACCTCAGATAACCTTTGACCTATACCAAAAACAATAGGGTTCATCTTTTAACTATAACGTATCCACATGGCAAATATGAAAAGCATCCATGCTACCTAGCTAGAGAGATCGTGTTTACAAGGTTTTCGGTTTGACCTCTGTTGACCTCACTTGACCTCACATGACCTTTGACCTCACTAAAAAAAAACAATATCCATCTTCCTCTCAATATGATAATTTTATATTTCAAGTATGAAAACTATCCATCATTGCTATCTTGAGACATCGTGTTTACAAGCCAAGCGTCAAAAACACATACATACACCTCCGTGATTGAATAGATTCCTTTCGCCTCCCGCAAGGAATCAAAAAACGGACCGTGATCAAGCGTCAACTCAAAGATTGTGGACTCATTGCCCTTTAGTTTTTCAAAATGAAATTTTCCAAAGTGCGGTTACATTGCCCTTTAGGATGTCATTTTCATTTCTTCGTACAGCTTAAAATTTCTTGAACACTCTTACAGTGCAGTGAATGTTAGCTGGTCCGTAGCCTTTGGTTCGGGGTGCCCCAAACATATTTTTCCGCATTGGCGGGCTTTGGGGATGCATCCCCCAAATATTTACACCACCTGATTTTTTGGTCGAATAAATATTGAGGGTGGCACAAAAAGGACCAAACGGCCTGCCATGCTCACTTTTGAGAGAAAACTGTTCTTCTGCCAAATTTTTACAAGCAAATTTTATTAACGGAAAGAAATATGGCCTATCTTTGAAAGCCGGTAATTAACAGAGGGCCGAAAGATGTTTCTACCCGAGATTATAGCATTTGCTCATATTGGCAGTCAAAGCTGACACGTCGCCGACGAATATATCTGCTTGTTTTTAAACAAACGGAGATTTTCAAAGGTGCCGTCGGGGCTTTAAAAACAGACTTAGCTGGCGTAGCGTCGTTCAACTCTGGGCCTTTTTTTGAGACGGATTACATTAAGTATATTTGACAATTGAAGGGGACGACAATAGAACTGGGTAACAGCTTATCATTCTTCGAGATAAAACCTATCATGGGCTCATTATTCATATTTCAACACGGTCAAGTTGGTAAAATCGGGGATATGGTCACAATTTCCACTTCATGATATTGTCAAAATAAATGCGTAGCAGATGAAGAATGCTGGGTTCGTTCATAGTGATCGTGTTCAAATGAAGAAGTATCATACTTAAAAAATTATACGCCGAGCCTCAAAATATATAAGGCACAAATTCACGTGACATACTGAGCAAAGCCATGTAATAACCGAAGCTGTATAGGCTTCGATTAATAACGTTGGGCGTTCATTATGTGCACGCTCAGTGTGCACAGAATACCCTGCAAGATTGAAGCTCTGTTTTATTTCAGAGGTTAGGGGGCTATACGCAGTCACTGCATATCCCTGTAGCCTCTTCAAGACACAGTTTGAATCCTGACTGCGTATCATCGTAGCCTTGTTGAAGATAACCTAAATTTTGACTTCGTATCCTCCTAGCCTCTCAAAGACAAGTTAATCTTCATAGGCTAAAAGAGGGAGTTGCCTGGGAATATTTAACTACGTATTCCCGTCACCTCTTGAAAACAAATCCCGGTGAAGGGAATTAAATTTTTACTGCATATCCCTTTGGCTTCTCACAAAAACAAATTGATTACTGACTGCGTATCCTTGTAGCCTCTTCTAGCAAGATACCTTAACCATAGCTAAAAGAATAGTGGTGCAATAATCATAGATGAGTCGTTCTCATGTTACATTTGTTGCCTAGACTCTGCTGCCAGTACATCTTCCCAAACAGAGCTTCCATGCAGGGACTCCCTGTTCCATGTGAGTATTCTGCAATTACTCCGTGCGTTGAGTGTGCTACCAGGTTGCTATTTGACAAATAGCAACTCCCTGGTGCTACTAATATAAATACAACAAATTATCATTCAACCAGAAAGCCCAAAGGCTTAGTGATTCCTTGCTGAAAGGGAATGATTTGTTGCACTGACTCGCTGGATCTCTCAGATTTACACTTGTTGGCTTTTTCATTTTTTACGATGTTTTCACATGTTGACCTCTGCTGACCTCATATGACCTTTGAAACCTACCAAAAAGTGAATTACAAAAAAGTGAAAAAAAGAACATATCCTAGGAGGGCATAGGTGCCCGGGACCGTTTGAGTGAGAAACCGAGCGCTAATCCACTATGCCATCAAAGAACTCGTTCAGCATATAGTACGTCTAATCATCCTTTACACGTGTTCATAATTAGGTAATTCAAATAAGACTTATTTCTTCAATAGTTATGCTTGTGAAAAATAAATGTTTTTCCTCTTAATATAATAATTCTGTATACCAAGTATGAGAATTATCCATCATTTCTATCTTGGGATATCGTGTTTACTGACAAGCCAAGCGTCACTCACACACATGCATACGCACTCCTATACACACACAATTCAGGCATCATGCGCTCTGGTGGAATGTTTCCCCCTTCGACAGCGTTATCAATTAATTTCAAATGATGTCCCCAAAACAAGATCTTAGTTAAGCGACTGCCTATGGCCCAAAAGATTTTCCTAATTAAAAGTGTGGCCCGCCAACGAAAATGAAGAACACCTAGTCTAGGGTCCATCTTTCTTATTGAACAGACACCCCATGAAATGTGCAATTTTTCTTAAACTTTTCACATTTTTCAGAAAGTGTGTGCAACCCGACTAATTTAGACAATAAGAACACATCATTTACACACTGAGAACACTGCGATTTTGGAAGCTCCTTTGTTGTTACGGTACATTGCACCCTCAGCCGAGGGTGTAATGTGATTAATATGTAGGCTACTTGAGACGTTATATGCATACGGTCCGTAGGCTCTGAGCCACCGAAAATATTTGAAATCTTTAAGCTTCAGTCTTTTACGCCCCTACATAGTTTGTCTTTGAGAATCTTTTTACCAACACCAATAATGTTACCCTTCTAGAATTGTTCTGACATAACGGTAGCAGAATCACATGTTAAATATTAACCTGTTTTGGCTCAAGGCAGCCTGAAGGGACTGTAATAGATGAAGACGGAGAATAATTTCCAACTCTAAAAATGGTCTTGTAAAAATGTTGTTTATATAAATCGTGTCTTGGAATGAAACATTTTTATGAATACTTCCTGCCCCCAATTTGTAAGTACTTTTAGTTGCTACACAGACTTGTCAAATATCCCTAGTGCTCTGAGCTAAATCATTGAAATGGCTAAACATATAGTTTCATTGCTCAGGGCCGGATCCAGACTGGGGATTTGCCTGTTTCAGTCCCATCCCACCTTTTTGGCATCACTTTCTTTTTTGAGACGGTTCCAAAGCTGCACTGCATGTAGAGTTTATCTTTACTAATTTTTAATGCTGATTGCTAGATGACAGGAAATATCATTGAACAGTGTCTAATTAAATTTTATCCCCAGAACACGCACCCATCGAGGCATCGCACATTAAGTTGACGCTCGCAGCTTCGAACTTTGCCATCACGTAATTAAACCACCCCATCCTATTTGTTTTGTAAAATCCTGGATCCGCCCCTGTAGATACACATACTTAGAGTTCAGCATAAATGTCTTTGCAAAATGGTTACAAAAATTGACAACGGCTAAACACACTATTTTATATGGAGACTAAGTTTATACTGTTTGTTTGATTGTAAACACTTCTTGATTCAATACAGGGAACCTTTTGTTAAAATATTAATCTATGACACTAACATATCATTACCATTATCAGTAATATTTCAATAAATATCACAAAAGTAACAAAGCACTATAAAATCACTCAAACGTTACATTTATATTGACACCATAAAATTTATCATAACCTCACACAGAAAAAAAAATGAACAGTGCATCAGCATGCATTTAACTTCCTGTGGGTTGTCATAAATATAATCGTGTGCAAATGACCTTTTTTTGTTTTGTAAAACATTTTCTAGTTTCTGACAGATATGTTAGTGTATGAACCCGTCTGACTGTACAACCATGGAAGTACTACTACAACAAAGATGTACGTGCGATCTGTAGCAATACTTTTCTCTCGAAGGACGTTTGAATTTCAAGGAAGTGGGGTTTTCCAGCCCTAAAAGGTACATCATACCACAAGCGGAATAAAGAATCAGATATTGTTAATATTACACGTGAGCTAATAACATTTCATTATTAAGAAAACGACATCTTAGAAATATCGCACAAAGAAAACTGGTGAGGTCCCAAGGCCCCCTTTATTAGGGTTATGCATGCGTGTACCACGCGTTGACCACTTTGGTTGTATCCATATAGAACACGTTACATTAGCTCCATGTTCAAACTGTATTAAACTAAGCACAACGAATGCATGGAAGGTTTAACTTACAAACAAGAATGGCTAATGATTCTACTAATTATTTAAATTTACATCTGGTCACAAACACCAACTTTATTGTCACTCCAAAGACTACTACTACTAAATACTTCTTTAAGAATGTGTCTACAAGAAGGGACACAAATTCAAAACAACTAACATGTAGCTCAACACGAAAGGTAGATTTGTACAGAATATTGAAGTTACATATTCACGGAATATTACCTATGTAAATTGACCTGCTATCCCTCATGAATACAGCATTGGACTACATAAATTCAGACACCGCACTGAACACAAAGAAACCACAATGGTACAAAAAGAAATCTGAACCACGTATACAATATACCCACAATTAAAAAGAATACTACAACCGTCCAGGACAGAATGCAATTACAAAGGATTGTGGGATAGAGTTTTGGTGTGGGTCGTTTTTTGCCACAGTAAAATACCATTGACAAAGACGACTCGTACCAAAACTCTATCCCATGCACAATCCTTTGTAATTGCTATTTGGACAAGGGTCTATGACTATAGTCTCAGTAAAGGAAACGATAACAATAAGTTTCTCTTTAGAGAAATATTGTTAACGTTACATCAACATGGCACTCAGTGTCAGTAAATGGGTTTTATCATTACTCCATTATAAAGCCATTCAGTCCCACCATTTAATTTTTGCAATAGCTTTTCTTCTCCAAAATATTAGGCATTACAACAGTTGTTGTATGAATGTTGAATGTGAAAAATTAAGTGAACAAGTATTCATGAGATACAAAGCGATGCATTTCTTCCTGTGAGACTTCAACCTTATATCTTGAATATATAGTCACCGCTCTGCCTTATGTGTAATTGCCTGTCATTCTGTAGCTATAAATTATGGTTTTAAAGATGTACGAAAACAGTGCCTGTTGTATTCAGTATTTCCCTTTAAGTTTGTTACAAAAAAAAAAACACTTGAATTAGTCTTATAAGCAACATAAAAAACTCCCAGATTGTTTCATTCTTTACTATTTCGTCATTATCAGTGATTTAATATAAACGAGAAAGAGTATACGTTTAAAGAGTTCACATATATGTGCAGTGCCGTTGAAAAGTAAATACCACTGGGGGCTGAACCACACAACTCCAGTATACTTGTATTTTCTAGGGATATTCTGGACGTATTCAGGCAAAAGGTTGAAAACTGAAACTAATTGGGGCTGCAACCCCACCCCGGTTCCGACGGCCTTGTTAAGGGGCGCTACATAACTCAATTGTTGAGAATTAGAGGGGCAAATTGTAGGGGTAAAAGGTGTTTGTGGAATGGTGTGTAACAGAATAGCTGCATTGTATTCAATATATTTGTGCTCTCATCATTTTGTCCAACAAAAACTTACCTTTGAGAGGGGATGTTAGAAGCGGATATAGGAGTATGAGCTATGGGGTTAAGGGACTGCAGTCCCCTAAAGTTGAGGCAGAGCAGATTTTTCGTGCAGAGTATTGGAAATCTAGGCAATTCGTCCAGTCTCCACAGTGGCGTATATACTCCCTCCCCTTAGACCCCTCCTCCAGGCCGGTGATCACACAATATACTGCATGCCCCCCGAGAGAGAAATCATGGCTACGCCGCTGGGTCTCCACTAGCATTTTCTCTGAAAAAAAAGACGGGTGGAGGGGGCAGTCTAGGTTTTAAAAAAGCCAGTTGTTTCAAAATGTTAATGTAACGTGCAATACGGGGGAGGATGTATTATTTTGTTTATGACTTCAGCAATTCCACGGCACTTCCTAAAGCCCCCTTTGTTAAAAAATTTGTATTACCAGCGGTGAACCTTTTTTCCATAGTTTTTAAATAACTAAGTCGATTTGGTGATAGAACAAAATTTCTGGTGGTATTGTTGAAGGGAAATATTGCGTTTAAAATGCACCAGCATGTCATCTAAAAATTAGCTTTATTCTTTAACTCTAAGTCTCACTAATAAACTCATGTAATAACTTTATCTCCTCAAAATATAATGCAGTACAAGAATAACTGATGTTGCATCGTTCGAAATGTTAATAGTTTGGGCCAACAAATTATTCTGGAGCCTCATATTACAGAATTTGCTTCTTCGACAGCCTCATCTGTTGAAAAGAAAGCTAACATGCTGCCTCATTTTAAGTAAACGCAATATTTCCCTTTAAGTTTCTCAGGATACAACGAATGTGTCTTGTTTATGTTCATCCTACATGTATGCTCATTTCATGACGATGTTTGGCCAGATTTTCATCTCAACGGATATGAAGTTGCAGTAACCCCTCCAGGATATCATTTCTCTGTCGAAATGATAATGTTCATGCTTGCCGTTGAGATTTGACGTTGCACAATTCATGTAGCAATCGTCGTTACAAACAAACGTAGGGGGGCATTCATCCTCGTGAGAGTGGCATTCATTACACCTGCCCTCAGAGTGCCACCAGCCACCTCCTCCTTGATGGTTGACGTAACTAACTGAAATACATTCAACGTTGACTCTGTCGTATGTGCTAAATGGCATCCCCTTGGCACTGCTCATTCCATCACCTAAAGATGCAAGAAAAAGATATTTCAGTGTCTACATAAACTCATCCCATAAATCCCATTTCTTACTCAGAAATCGTATAGCTTGAAAAATTTATTATAGACTATCTTCATGGAAACGACATTTTCAGGTTATACAAAGGGGGGAGGGTGGGTATGGGGCAAGTACTGTAAACAGAAGGAAGCATGTTGGCTGAATACCAGTCAGACATTATGTTTTTACATTATATGTTATACTATTACTTTTATATTATATCTTATATTATATTTTAATACATTATAAATCAAGTATTTTGGAGGAAAGGAAATAAAATAACCTGACATTATACAACTGATATAAATGAAACGACAAGATACATGCGTTCGAGTAGTTACGATGCCAGCCAAGTTAATAAAGTGACAAGTAATCGAGTAAATTGAAACTAATACGTGGAAGGTGTTTACATCTCAAGGCTTTCAATTGACGCTTGGTCCACTCATTATTGTACATGACACTAGAAGAAAGGTATACGACACACAGGAATCGATCTACCTCATGAAAAAGGCAGCATAAAGGTTATGGGCCTATGATTGTCACTTACCCATCTTTTACATCTCTTTTGACCTAGTAAAGCAAGATCTGTGCCCTGATTGCTACCTTCCAAGATGTCAACTTTGGCATGAGCTTTACCTCTCTATAACCTGTAATCCTTGGTGTACTTGTGTACCAAGGAGCTGTTATTGCTGACGAGAATGAATTTGTACTGTCCAGAGTATGATTGCAAGGGCCCGTAGAACCCAGGAAATTGCACACCAAGGGCCTTTTTATATTTTCTCGAGGGGGGCAACGGACCCTGTCGTAGAATCGCATTTACTTCAGCCTACTTACCAGGTTATTCAACTTTAGAGAATGAATATAAAAAGAAAAGATAGGTCTAACTTGCAAACAAACCTGCATTTCCATGTGTGCTGCCAAGGTCAGACAGCTCATAGTTTTCAGATTCGCTCCCGATTTTAAAAGAATCATAGGTTGTCGTGTATTTTGTCCCTTCATTACTGATCCCATTAAAGCGTAGTGTGTAGTTTCTTTGCTGTGTCAGATAGTGGAGTTTTTCATTTCCCAGCCAAAAGTCTTTACCCTCATCGAAAGACCCAAAACCAATTTTGTAACTTGTCCAGTTGCGTTGAAAGTCAGTCTCCTTGTCAATACGACGTAGGAACACCTGCAATTCATTATCGATAATTGTTTTAGAGTTAGAGACAATGAGGTTACACCAGGCCCAAAGTAAACGACAACCAATTATGCTAAAGTTAACCAGAAGGTATGTTCTAGGATTTCTTACCGAAAGAAAATACACTGTCAAGTTCTTTCAGTCTGGCCCTTGCCATGTGGTGCCGTGAGTCGGCAGAATAAAATACCTTGACTTAAGTGCGGATCTGGGGAGGGTCCTGAGGGACGCCCCCCTCCCTGGAGACCAGTAGTCAAGCTAACAGGGGGACTTGGACTACTGTGCCCTTCCACGATTTACAAATCGCTTGCCAAAAGTATAACAGCGACAGAGTGACGCCAGCACATATTGCAAGGGCCGAATGCACCGATTTCCCATCGAATTTCAAAATAATCCAAAAGATGGTTTAAGCTAACGATTCCTGTAAGAGATGGGATGGGATCTCTTTAACAATGAATGATGGACGGCCTATATAATTTTCTCTACAACAAATATTTTGCAGGTTCCTCGAGCTTTTATCTTCAGTTCTGCTCTTTTCCATTTCTTCAATTTCATCTCATAGGTAGATCGATTCTTTCAACAATTCGATAAATTATGTTATTATCGAAATGCTAAAGGTTGTAACATGTGAAGAAGGGGAAATCTTTTTTCTTGCCATTTTTTTTTTTTTTTTTGAGAAGACAAATATATTTGAAGAAAAATATTGTTATACATAAAAAACAGACTATTGTTAATATCAGATTTACCCTCCTTGCAGACAAATTTTGCCTAAATGCAGTTTTTACCACTAGAAATGTCTTAAATGGAAATTTTTGGTGGGCTTCGCTCACAATTGTTTCTGTTCAAAGACCATGCTCACATGGTATGAGATGTGCAATGATACCGTACTCTTGTATTTTAGAGTTTTATTTCCTTCAATTCAAAGAGTTAAATACCACAGTTTTGCCATACTGGGCCCCACTAACAGTCATAATAGACGTATTGGTTGTTTAAAGTCGGGACGACGAACATTCCCCTACTGTTAACAGGGAAAAGATGCCATATTGCTTGCCTCCCACATTTTCCAGAACCCTAATAAAATAGTATATACACGTTTACAATGTTTGATTCGAAATGCATTAAAATGGTTACAACATGCCTCACTTTATACCACAGAGCATCTAGAAACAAAAATTTTTCCGGACCCTTGAACGAGCCCTGGACACCATCTGCTATTGCTTTGCGCTCGCATATAGTTATTGTCAAGATCATGCGCCCTCTATCATTAGAAAGCCGCGAAAGCCTGTGGTAGACGCAGAAACGTAGCCACAAATTTGGGCTTAAATGGTTAAATTTCCTGTAACTACAATCCCAGACAAAACAAATGAAACAAAATTAGCAAAGCTGTGACAATTAGTTTCACTCTCTGAAGATATTCCCCAACACTCCCCTTTTCCTTTCCATGTTGTGCCCTGTTCCACCTCCAAAAGCAGGGGCGTTTTTTCTTTTCTTTTTTTTTTTGTAAATTGACTTTTGTCTAGGAGTGTCCGCCGTACACATGGCTATCAGAGAAAACATCTAAGAGAAAAGGAAATCAGATTTTTCCTCTTTTCAAAAATGGCAACACTAAGCGATAAGAAAGCGAAACGCCATTTAATTGCGATATGTCTTTGATGGGGGGGGGGGGGGGGTGTGTGTTTTGGATGAAGTAACAAGATTCTCAGGAACGCGTAATATTTAAGAATTAATGAACACAAACGACAAGGTGATGGAGACGAGTATAAAATGAGAATATGGAAAAAGGCTGGTATCTTAAACGTACATCTTTAAAGCTTAGCGCGTCAAACAATTAGTAGAAGGGATTATGGAATAAAATTTTCGACAGAGGTAGGATTATAACATGACAAACGAGAAGAAAAATAATGAGGAATTGTCACACGTTAGGAAGGGGGGGGGGGGTTTGTTATAGATACACTCCACCAAATCTCTGATTACACTTAAACGGAGTGTTATTGTTACTATGGAGCTCCAGGGTGTTACTTAAGAGACGCCAACTGATAAGGGCATTAAGGGAGGGCATTCACTTTTACAAACAAAATTGTGTTATTTGTACGATATATAATACATGTTGTTTCATATTTTTCTATCTTTCTAGACTCAAGATGGTTCTTTTTCCTTTTTTTAATCCATTTTGCATCGGATTGGTTTCACGCGTTTCGAGAAAAGTTAGTGTCTGTATCTGATAATAAGTTTTGGGGACTTTGAGGAGTTCGTATTTTGGTATAGTCACTTAATAATTATAATTATAATTCAGGCCTTGAAGGGCTGTTGTTTTACGACGCTAAACGACCACGGAAGTGGGAGAAGCCTATGGCTTATGCATTGCAACATCACGTCGGGTGGCTAACGAACTCAACAATTTAGATCAAATTTGGTTTCTTTTGAAAGGCCAGTTCAGATGGGTAAACCGTAGATTGCTCTTGGATAAAAAACCCACCTTACTTTGACCCGGCCGGGGATCGAACCCCGAACCTCCCGGTTGCTATTAACACATGTAGCTTTAGCTTTGGTTTACGGTGTTTTATTCCCTTTTTATCGAAAACCTTACAGAAATATGACTTGTAGTAAATATGCGCAATAATTCTTCATGGAACGCACAAATTATTGTTTGGGGGCATTTGTCAGTTAATGAAAGGTTGGTGCATTTGAAGACAGTGGTTAAAGGTAAATTTTAATAAAAGTTGTAAAAGATTTGAAATCACATGTACTTCTTTTGGTACCCGACTGTAAAGTAAAACAGTTCATATAAAACCTGTGCTATCAGCACGGTAAAGTAAAAGGCAAAGGTTAGGTCTGCATGCCAAGAGTGTATGATATGGACAATATACAGTTATCAAAAGAACTTGAGTAGAGGCACAGAGTGACTTGAGATTACTGTTACATCTTGCTCATCATGCCTGCATGTTTTGAAAATAAATTTGCCAAAACCGGGGGTTTGTTTAATTTATTTATTTAATTTCGAGAATTGTACTGCTCTGTGAAGTGCCGTCTTTAAGTAGAGATCAGGGCTGGAAACATGTACCTATCATTCAGACCCTTCTAGCTCACAATTTCGATGGTTATGGTATAAAAATTTGAAAGTGCCATAAGAGCCCACATTATGACCTTCAACCAGAGGGGTGGCATGTCCAGGTTGAAAACTTCTACAAGGATCTAGGGGGCGGGAAAGTAGCCTGATTTAGTGTGTAAGTCAAAGGGGCAATAAATAGTGGTTGGCCGTAAATTTGGTATTCGAGTTCGAGTTGGAGGATTTCTGCTCTTGAGTTCAGGGAACTAATTTCAACTAAAGGTCAGAAAGTCAGGGAGACTGATCGCCGTCGGACAGTGGTGACGCCAGATGGGGTTAGGGACCATGTCCCTTCGAAGAGAAATGATCCCTCACTGGCGGGTGAATTTTCCAGTGTAGTCGGGAAACGATAAAATATGAAGTAGGCCAAAACAGCCATTCGCCTCTGTGATTTACGTGATATTAAATGAGGCATATTCTGTAATAAGTTCCCCACTTGAATTTTCCAATTTCAGGACTAAAAACCCAAAATGCTGGCCGAAAATTTTGAATTTTGCTGTCGCCAACCTTCCGGCAACCCGTCGCCCTTGTCGGGACTTCAGGCTGCAGTTCCACGCAGGGGAAAACTTGGACCAGGGAGGTGTTATTAATAACACCTCTCTGCTTGGACCTTGATCGTTTTTGTGCACTTCCCGAGCGTCGGAATTACACATTTTATCGTACCGACTATCCTGACTACATGTTTTCCGAAGAAATTGGAAAATTTTGCAACCTGGAAGACCTCGGCTTCCTGTGCTTCCCCTGCCTACCCCGCCCCATCCCCACCCCCATTCATGTCATTCTCAGGGCAAACTACGAAACATTTACAGGACATAAACATTAAAAGGAAAAATGTATTCAAGAGTTTTGAAACAACATCATCGAGGCGTTTTTCAGGCCACGTTGAGTACGGTACTAATATTTAAGGATGTGAGTAAAAAGGAGTGTTCGCTCCAGCTCCCCTCTTCTTCCCAACCTACAATTCTAATTGTATATGTCACACCGCTTCACACTAGATCTCTTATTTCTATTAATTATATTGCTGCTCATTACAGCACTGTAGTTGGCCAGTTGGTAAGGCGCTTGACTCCGACTACTTAGGACGTGAGTTCTAGTCCTCATGGAGACTTGGCAGAGAGTCACTTCTCGTTTTGCTGTTTTAGTGGAACTGTCGAGTTTTGGGGTTACTTTTCTTCCTGGTTCTAACTTTTTTTCGACTCCTCTGCGTTCCCATTTTTTCTTTTCTTAGGCTTCGTTTTGTTAATCATATCTTACCGCAAATTTCCAAATCAGGTCACTTAACGCTGTTGCAGGTAGCCTACATTATCAAGTCGTGTAAGCCTACCCCCTTCCACAGAGCTTTTTTGCGGTTGCAATTGGTAATAGTTTTATGAATATTTTCCCATTATGAGATGAAACCGATTCCATATTTCATGTAATTAGCATTTGATACGAAAGGTATCTTTATTGATACCGAATTTGCCTGCCTTCCCAAAGCAACTTTTATTTCTTAAGGAAAACAGTCTGGGATGAATATTCATAATTTACTGACCTCAAAATACTTTTCTTGTATTGCAACTATGGGCTAAGCCTCTAAGGGGGTAGGTGTAAGCATTTGCTAACAATAGGCGAACTGTGTCCTTGTTTGATGGTTCGCTGATTCGTCGAAGGAAGACAACAGTTTCCTAAACTTGACCAAGTCACCCTCCGCGTTTTCCCGGTCATCTCACACCACTAATTCAAGGGGAATCCCCGCGGAGTATATTACCCTACGAATTTAACACCTTGGAAAAAATTTGGGGGGGGGGGGTAGGGTATAGACAATGTTGCTGAATTGACGTGCTCAATTTGTGATGTGTATGCGATAGAAAAGGAATTGAAGTACCCATCAGGCAAAAATGAAGAAAGCTGAAGGTATTTCAGGCACCTTCCGCGATGCAAAATGGCATTTTGAATGAAGTAAAAAAGCAGGAACCACCATGGGCCCAATTATACAAGCCCTTGTAGCTCAAATTTTTTAACGGTCATGGTACGCACATTTGAAATCATTGTAAAAGGCCTACTCGTCAGCTTTCATAGGAGGGGTAGCTTGTGCCCGTTGAAAACTTTTACAAGGGTCCAGAGGCCACGAAACGTACCCAATTTGAAGTTTTTAAGTTAATAATAAATAAATACAGCCTTGTAGTTAGCGGACCACTATAAATTCGAATGTTCTTACGCCGAAAAAGATTGCAAGACAAATTTAGTCCCTTATTTTTTTTTAATGGAAGCTTGTTTAATTCTGACTGTGTTACTTATAAAAATGCTATCAATTTTTCATGTGGTTTTATAGGCAGTGAGTTGACTGTGCAAAATTCAAGGCCCTTGTCCAATTTTAGTGCCATTTTTGATTGTATAACTGCGCTCTGCTATTGCACGGTTTTAGGAATGCCATATTTCTAAACCCAGCCTCCGCTTTGATCTTGCACGAGTACCTTCTTTAGAAATCGTCCTGTAATAAAGAAAACCCTGGATCTGGCATTGTTAAGAGTGAAAATGGTCGGCTCATTTGCATTAAAATATAACACGCAACTGTAAGAACTCAGCACCGTACTGTACTGGAAGTTTATTTGTCGGCTAATAATAACCTGGGGTGGCCGCACAGAAACGTTGATAGTGACAGTCTTGATAGCGCTATCAACTCTCTATCAAACCTGCTACTATCAGCAGGTGCAAAACGACCGCACAGAAGACGCTGATAGAAGTGCTCTCTGATAAGGCGCTTATAGGCTCATTAACATATTACAGATCGGGGATTTCCCAGTTGGTTTGGCTTGTAATCGCCATTTGGAGTGTTTTATTCAGGTATGCTACCTCTAATACAGGAAGAAACAGGTAGAATTTGTCCACAGAACGTCGCTAAGACCTACATTTGATGCACATCCTTCGTGTTGATAAAAGCCAAGTATTTGCATCCTCGGCTCTTTTGAATTTAGACAATGTGTGAGGTTGTGCGTTATGTACTACTGTGTAAAGGTACTAAATTTAGGACGAACAAATTCCAACTGATGGCCGTAGCCTCTGGGGGCAGAGGAAAGTTGCCCCTTGAGATTTCCAAATCGTAAATAAAAGTTGACCTTCTTGAGAAAAAATACGTAAATTGCTAAAACTTTCGCTGTCCAAATTATGATTTCTAGGACCCCCAAACCTGGGAAATTTTATAATAAAGTTTCCTTTTCCCCAATTTTTCCCGGGGGTCCCCCGCCGTGGATGTGTTCTTAATACGGGTTTCTCTTCACGAATAAACCATAGTGTTCCTCCTACAAGATACACAGCTTGAATACCTTCACCAGCATATACGTTGGCGAGAGATAAAGTAGCATATGGTTACCTTTAATCATTAGCTAAACCTCACGAGCTGGTAAAGAAACTGAATATAAAAGGCATAAGCAGAGGCCGCAAACTTATTTTGAAACACAGCTAAATCTTATAAATGTCCTATTGCGTCACTTCAAGTATCTTTCGTGATGTGTTAGATTAAAAAAAATATTGCATATTCAAGGTAAACCAAGGAGTTACTCTATACGGGGCTTTTACAACTCAGAAACGTATTGCAACATGATCCTTAAAAAGCCATTCATGAAATAGGATTCCTGGGTACACTCATTCAAATTGGGGTGACTGCATTTTTCCTTTAAATCAAATCTAATTTTTCTTCTTGAAATCTAAATTTGTTACAGAATAACTTAGCATGAAATCTAAAATGTAAGAATGCTTAGGTGCAAATTTTAAGGTCTAAAACGTGTCATTTGCCCCATCTGAAACACATTATTGGACCGAAAATTTGCTTACAGTCCTACGCTATGGCTACTCGCCAACCGTTGGTGGATCGCTCAGTGACCGCACTAAGAGCGCTAGGGAACAGCCCGCACCGGGTACCAGCCTTTTAGAGGTGCCATGCCACCGTCGAAAAATTCAGTAAATAATTAAAATTTCAGATCATGTCTTTACTAAAGATAACACCACTTTGTAAATCTGGGAAAACTTAGAATACGAAAACTTTCACAAAGAGTAGGGGTGTCATCTCTGCTTTGAGGCAACATCCCCTCCAATTACACCCTAACAAAAGAGAAAAAAAATCACTAAAAATGCTAGGCTGACTGATTTCTAAACACAAAATCAATTCAACGCTTAACGAAGCTTTAATAAAGATTTCACCACTTTGCATTCACAAGCCGCCGCACAAAAAGTGGGAATTTGGAAAGCCCAGTCAGTCTGCAGCCACTCCCCCCCCCCCCAAGACTACGGCAAATTACTCAGTTTAGTTGGGGGCAATATCCCACTGATGTCCATTGCTACTAAGCCTTTATCACACAAACATATTTGCAACTCAAGGTACCGTTTTTCTAATTCAATTCCTACAATATCGAAAAGGTGAAGAAAAATTGTTTGAAAGTCGTGTTATAAGAAACCCCATTCACTAGTTTTCTTTTAGGTTTGCATATCTTTGCCTTTTCGGATAGTTCCGTCATCTACGAAGTCGATGTCGACCGCTGTGCTCTACATTTTCTTCCATTAGGAATTAAATTTTGCGCTATCAAAGTCACTATCGGTGCCTTGGTCACTGTTAGTGAGTTGATATAACATTACCAGTAGTGATAGTTTCTGTGCGGCCTTTTACTGATAGCCTATCAGCGCTGATAGCTAATCCCCCTATCAGTAAGCTTCTGTGCGCCCAAAATTTTCTATCAGCGCTGTTAGTGGTGTTGATAGCGCTATCAACGCTTCTGTGCGGCCACCCCTGTGCTTTACCAGAGTAACTGAACCCGATTTTCTGCATTCTAAATATGTAATATTGCGAGAGCGTCCAGGGGCTTCGTCGCCTGGCTGGATCCCGCCAGGGGCTCTATCGCGGTCTCTTTGACCCCACGCATGCAAAATCCTGCTTCGCGCTCGTACTGCACCTTCAGTGCATTTGCCATTCCCCACCATGGGCCCACCTCTCAAAAATTCCTAAATCCTCGCCTGCCTTGACATTAACAAGAGATAACTGTACAGTAATTACAAGATTTCACAAAGATTCACGTCTGGTAACCTCAAATGACCTTTGACCTCCACCAAACACACGGATTTTTTCATCGTAATGGCGAACATCTACATATAAAGTATGAGATAACTCCAAGGTATCCTTCTTGAATATTATAGTGTTCACGGGGATTTTAAAGTTTGACCTCTTGTTATAGGTGTACGAGGCGGGGGGTAGGGGACAGACTGCCCCAAAAAATTCTGAGGTCAAAAGTTCGGGCAGGAAAGGACAAAAATTCGTGCACAGAATAGGTGAAATTCCGGCAGAGATGAAGTAAAAGTGAAAAGATTTTCTACTGAGTTTCCGAATTTTTGATCGATTGCCCGAAACATTTGCAAAAAGTTTCGCGCGTATGTAGTGATTCGGTGATCTATTTTATGCACCTGAACGGCAACGATATTCCGGCAACTTTTTGAGATTGGGGCAAAAAATTTTCTGCCCCCCCCCCCAAATTGGAAGAGTCCCGTACGCCTATGCCTCTCTGGTAACCCTGCGGGACCTTTGACCGCCACCAAATAAATGTACTTCTTGAACTCGATGGTGAGAGTCTACAAGCTAAGTGAGAGATCAATATGTCAAGTTGATATAACGGCAAGTATGAAAAGTACCCATTACTGCGATTTGGAGATATTGCCTTTACAAGAGAGGCGTCACAAACACACACTCACATACACACTGGTCCAGGTGATTGCATAGATTCCTTTGCATTTGAAAATGAATCAAGAAAGAATAACACGATGCCTGGTCCTCCAGAATAAAAGATGACATGCTAAGGAATCAGGTCATAACTTTATCCTAAGCTTGGACTCACATAGGCTACACAAATATCGATATTCTTGTTCCTAACAACATTTTAATAATCATTGAACTGTGACCCGTGAAATTTTGGCAAGGAACAATCACAGTCTTTCTTAACCAGGGCATCAAGGCTCTTAAACCTGGGATACGTGTACCGCTATGGGTAAATACGGTCATTGCAGGGTATTGCGGACAACCTTGCCGAATATGGATTATTTTGTTGGAAAAGGAACTATAAACTATAGAGGACACTGTTCAACTGCTAGAATATGAGCAACGCCCTACAGTTAGGGAATAAATCGCATTTGGCGGACTATTATTGGTGAATAAGCAGTCAAGACTCCAAATTTGGCAAAATAACGGACGAGGCGAAGCCGAGTCCGTTATTTTGCCAAATTTGGAGTTGAGACGGTTTATGAGGCAATAATAATCAGACATTTGTGGTTTATTCCTATTCTACCACCAAAAATGTGTGAAAACTTCATTTTTATCAGTTTTTACGTTTACTGACCGTGTCTTGTGGAATAAAAGGTCAGTGTTTAACCAATCAGAATGCAGGATTCTCAACAACGCATGGCTAGTGGTGGTAGAATACAGAATAGCTCTTACGTATTACAGAATATTACATTTCTCAGTGAAGTTGTGTATACACAGTTACGATATAAAGTGGCAATGAATGTTGTAGGCTATTTTGGAGAAAGATCGTCTGCCTCTGGTACATATCCTGGGTCATATGTGCTCCATGCCGGTACGTACGGAAGCCGAGAACATCGCGGTGGTATGAAATCTGACATGCCAGTTTTCCCACCCCTTTCTTTGGTAAACATGGAAAGGAGAAATCAAGATACGATTTCTCTTTACCATTATCCACCGATAATGGGGAGTGGAGAAAACCAAAGTTAGTGAGGGGGTACTTCAAGAAAGGACCATTACATAGTGTCCATAAATGGACTTGCCCGCACATGCCTGACACGGGTTGACGCTATATAACTTTGGTTATATTATTACCAACGTGGGATAATCCCACCGTGGTACGGAGAAACCGTCGACGAGCGAGCTAGCTATGTTACTAAAATTGAAGAGGATCCGTGTCATGTGCGGGCGCATCCATTTATGAAAAGGGTGTTCGAAAATAGACACTGTGTAATGGTCTTTTCTTGAAGTACCCAATTTTGGGTTATCTTGAAGTAAATATTTCTCATCCACTTCAGTCAGCGTTTGAATCTCCATGAAGGATAAGAAAGGTAATTGTGAATTTTCAAAAGAAAAAAGTCACACAAGCGTCGATGCTATTCTTGCATGGAAACTTAGTTAACGTCTGACTTTAAATTAACTCTATAGGCACAACTTACCGTCCACCCTCCATCGTCTGTGTTCATGTCACAGTAAACATTGAATGGCGATTTTGATGGCCATAGGGATGGGAGGATAGTATAGACGCCATTTTGTGTATGACCAGCTTGGTATGCATCAAAGCAATCTCTGAAGTTACACGTCGTACCGTCACCAGCGTAACCGGCCTTACAGTAGCATTGTCGGACACCTTCCATCACGGTGCATTCTGCATTAGGACTGCATGAGTGGGTGGGGTCACAACTGAGGTGATTGCCACTGCAATCACATCTCTCAGTACAATCATCTTTCACGTACGTAGCACCATCCTGAGAAATAAATAATTCATATCACACAGTTTTAAGTGTTTCATCACTGCCCTGTTACATTTCCGACCTCATTAGCTCATGCCACCAATTAAAAGTACGGATGATATGTGACTAGTTTTTTTTTTCGCACGAAACACATATTACAAGTAAAACTCATTTTATCCAAACATCTCATCCGAAATTAAGACAAACAAAAGACCACTTAAAAGAGGGCTAGTGGATTAGTGGAGAAAACCGGAGAATCATTTTCATTTTCATAATGCCTCTGCCCTTAAAAATGAATTATTCAGAAACATTGATTTATCGTTTTTGGACTTACATTTTTGTAGTGTGGTTTCATAAACAGGTGTTTTTCTCTAAAGTGATAAATACACCAATCAAGACCCTGTGAACAATCAAGCTCAATCATTTGATTTTATGATATTGGCATTAGGCAATTTAATTTCCCTTCCATTAAAATCTGCTTTTCTTATTGTTTGTTACTGGAATATATATCGTTGTATACTTTGGAGTACAGCAGTCGAAAACTCCGCCAAATTCAAAATTTTGACTGTTCACTCCGATTTTTATGGTCAAGCTTGCCGAGATCGTTGCCAAGGGCGTTACCTTGGACACCACTAGGGACCTTTTGGTGGGCCCAGGGGCGTCAATCCGTATTGAATTGTGAGGGGGGCATACATGACTTAGCACAAACCAAGCCCTTTGGTTTTGAAGGGGGTGTCTTCTTAAAGGCCCTTCCCTGTTCCCCTTTCATGACCATCATAGATGATCTGCCAGTTGAAATACACGGAGTCCACGGAATTACTTCAAGATGTTATTGTCGTCATGTCCCAAATAGCTGAAACCACGCTCCGCAGTGTGAATCACTGTCAGAGATCATGGACCCCAACAGTGAAATAAGGGTCATTGACGTGCATTCCAGAAGGGGAGGGGGAGGTACAGCTATCGAAAGTCGTGAGTCTACTCCCACCCAGGGTCGTAGCTATAGGGTCATATGTTTTAGGGGTGTGAAGTTCTCAAATTCCTACTGGCTGGATGTTTTTCCAACTGAGTGGCAGCGCGTAAATTGCATCTTTTTTACGCGCCCTGCGTTTGTATATAGCATTGAGGATTCTTCCTTCGTCGCTACATAAAGGCGCCGTTCTGGGAGAGGGGTCTGAGGGGAGGGGTTTCTCGTCCCCTTTGGGAAAGTTTTGTTAATTTAAGGTTGCTTAGATGCAAAATGGTGCTAACTGACAAACTTTGAGCTGATCATATATGCTGAAAAATGTGAATTTAGCAGTGTAGATCCTTCCTTTGTCACTACCTTAAGTGCCGTCCAGGGGGAAGGGGTCTAAGGGGAGAGCTTTTCCCTCCCCTTTGAGGAATTTTTGTTAAGTTAAGGTTGCTTATATGCAAAATGGTGGTAACTTTTTGACATTTTTGAGCTGATCATGTATGCTGAAAAATGTCCATATTTAGTGAATTTAGCAGTGGGGATCCTCCCTTTGTCACTACATAAAGGTGCCGACTTGGGGAAGGGTCTAAGGGGAGGGGGTGTCCTCTCACCTTTGAGATATTTTGTTTATTTTAAATTGCTTAGATGCAAAATGGTGTTATCTTTGGGACATTTTAATATCTTATCAAACGGCTGAAAAATGTCCATAATTTAGTGGATTTAGCTGCAGTGGGGATGCTTCCTTTGTTACTACATAAAAGTGCCGTCCTGGGGGAGATCCCTACTCTTTGAGAAATTTTTAGTAATTTACGTCGCTTACATGCAAAATGGTGCTATATTTGGGAAATTTTTGAGCTGATCATATATGGCCGGAAAAGGTCCATAATTTAGTAAATTCTAAATTTTGGTTAGGTAAAAAAGAGAGTAAGTTGTGTAAGAGGAGAATACGTTGTCAACAAACCTCCTGAAGCACTCTTTTGGCCACTTAACTGTCTTCTCTTCCGGGAAATTTTTTACCCCAAAATATGTGCGTGGAGTTAATAGAAACATTCTTGGACTACTACGAAAACTTTCCTTTCCTTCATTGTGCATTATAAAGGGCATCTAAGGCTGGCAGATACCTCCTGGAAGCTCTGGATTAATTATATAAAGTGGAGGAAATGACACAAAGCTTATTACCTGACATTCAAATACTAATAATATATGGTATGACGCCAAGCACTTTACATCTATCGTATTTTTCCTGACTTTGAACGAAAATCTTGACGAACAGCTTCCAGCAACGGGAAATGGGCAGGAGGTAGAGAATAGGTGCAGGAAGACGATATTAGAACTCCTGATAGGTATAGCAAAAGGGTGAAGAACTAACAAGCGCATTTCAGAATGCCTTGTCGTCTTAAGCCTGTTAACAATCACCGTCTATACATGGGGGTCCGGAAGGGGGAAAGGATCGAGGGCACTTGCCCTCCCCTGGAAAATCAAAAACGAAGAAAAAAAACGAAGAAAAATAACATCAACATTTTTTTTTACGATATCGCTAGAACATATCCAGAACATGAGCTTTCAAAATAGAAAATGATTAGATGCAACTCACAAGGCCTGGGAAGTGCCATTTTTAGCGATCTGGGAGGCATTTTGGCCAAAATTTTCTTGGCGTGTGGTGGCGCTACGCTTAGATAGTTTGCCTAGACAGGTTTCACCCTCACCTGGCAAATTTCTGGCTATACCCCTGGAAAAGGTGCCAACGTTTATCAATTAAGGCCTTTTCTGGGAGTAAAAAGTTTACCCTGATTTGATCAATTCAAAGTTTTGCCCCCCTCTAAATTTTTTTTTTCTGCCGACGCCCATGCATCTATATATACCGATAATGGCTGCGCGTGGAGCGCTCGGTAATATTTTTTTGAAAAATGTATGACGGCAAATACATACTTTCAACCTTCCACACCATGCTGCAAATTAGATTTGATATGTTGATGGGAGGTCCCTAAAGATGTTTGAAGATGTATCTCTGATTTTTGGAAAGTGTTGTGATCAGAATAGTTTCATTTATAATTGCCTTTATAATGGTGATGAGATGGAGCGCAAATCGTTACGCATGAGCGCGAAGGGCGCCGACATCTTTCATTAAATAAGACGGCAAAGGACAGTTTTATTTCGATTTTACGTGAGGAAAATAACGTTTGGCAGTATTCACATTTAATCTAGTTGAAAACTGAATACAAAGTTGGAATAGGCTCAGTTGGAAAATGTGCTAGACTGAGATATCAGAAATTCCAAGTGGAATTTCAGATTTTCCGATTATCGTCGTTCTGACGAACTTAGGGGAGGAGGTGAGGCATCCCCCACACCCTCGTTCGCGACAGCCCTGTCCCCACCCTTTGTTGCAGTAACAACGCTATTGTTTGGACAGACATCCTATCACCAAACATTTTTTGTTTTCGCTTGACTTGGTCACTTCCCCCTGTGTGACGTCGCTACACAGTTAAAAATTTCTGTTAATTCAGGGGCGTAGCCTTTTTTTTTTTTTTTTTTTGGTGTTGGGAGGCAAATTCGACTCATCGTCCCCATTTTTAACCGCCGTTTGGAGGAGGGGTGTCCCCCTCCCCGTTTTGAATTTTTTAAAAGGGCTTAGATGCAAAATGGTGCTATATTTTGCTTCTTTTTGTAGTAGATTCCAGTGTTCCCCACAGGGGGCTTAATTTAGAGGGGCGACCAATCAAAAATAGTTGCCGCCCTCCAAAAATATCAAGCTTCCATTTTCAAGTCCATTGCTTCATAACACATATACAAGTCATATAGTATGAAGGAAAACTTTCCCATCCCCCAGGGGTGGCACCAGGATTTGCCCGACGGGGTGGGGAATGACCCGAAGCCCCGACAGCCAGGATGCCGTCGAGGGGTGGTGAGGGGATTTGAAGAAAACCTGTGTACTATACCATGCAATTGCGGGACATATATTGAATAAAATTTGCATAAGCTAGAGGAAAATAGCTCCGCGCTGATTTACTGTTTCTCACGGAATCAGTCTGTGGAAAAGGGCGCAAAGCACGAGGGAATTTTTGGGTTGATCTACACTAAAAAGAATCTGTACTTGTTTAAAGCTCATACAGATCAATTGTTCGAGCATTGTCAGCGACAGACACAAGAGAACCTTACCTAAGATTAGCGATATGAGATGAAATTCCTGAATTCATGTATTTTACTTATTAACTTGATTTACTTCAAAAGATAGTAAGGGTTTGTACTTTATTAGCTATAAGTAACCGAACTGAGGAAGAGTGGGCAAAGCATACCGAAAATTTTGGGTTTTATCGCAGAAATGACCCTTTTGAAAGCCAAAGTAATAAACCGACCATCGGTGGCGAAAGGATATTCCCGACAGTGGGACCGGGTCGTGCCAGAGACCCCAAGTTCCGACAGCCCCGAGAGTCGAGAGGGTAGTGAGAAAAGGATATGAAGGAGCCTAAATATCCCATGCCATTGCAAGGTATATTTTGCACAATATCACTTAATGCTTCGAAAGCCGAGTTACCCACTGATGTGTTCTTTCGAGTCTGAATCCTGAAATTGCAAAGCGCGCGAAAATTTTTGGTAGGCTTCCACAAAAAACATATGTATTCATTAAAAAAACGGAAAATGTAGGGGTTGTAGACCTTGTCGGGGATAGCATACATTATGTCAAACCACCTGGACTACCCGATGGAATAGACAAAATTTGCTTCGTGAGTCGCTCACCAACTGACCTACCGTTTGAGACACACAAGACAACAACGATTAGGTTCTGTGATATGGGATGAGATTTACCACCTCTACATAACCTGTGTACTGTGCCTACCTGTTACTTGGTAAGGTTGACAGGACCCACGCTATGTAGCCATGCGGACTGGAATTGTTGAAGAAACTGCAGGAGTGACTCTTTAGCGCGCGTAGCGCGCCGCAAATTTTGGGTTCTTATTAGAGAAATTGTTCTCTTGAGAGCAAAAAGAGGTGCCATATGGCACTTTTCATGGGACTGAAATTCTCATATAAGATGATATGAATGCAGAATACTGAGACAAGCAGGAACTAAACAAAAAGAGACATGACAATACTCTTTTACGAAATGTGTGGCGGGGGGAGGGGCATTTGATGTTGTGTCCCTCACCCATCGAAATTTGGGGGAATTGTCCCCCTGTCCCCCCAGGATTGACGACCATGGGTGGGCCATTGGACTCCATGCCCTCAAGAAGCGCATCGGCAATGAAGTGATCAAGATGACCTCGTCCGGTTGACAATTTATTATCACAAGTCGTTCTCAAACTATCAAAATTCTCGCAATTCCCTCTCAAAGTGCGGAAATTTTCGTCCGCTCCGCGTGCGTGAAGCCTCAGCACATGTCTATGTTTACTATCAATACCTTCTCAGACATATTCGCTTTATTCAATGGCAAGGGTTCTACCCTGGAATTAGCGGATGCATTTTGTTAGGAATTTAAAGTGTCTCAGTGCAAGTCTGCACGCAACTTTTGTTATGAAAACGATTTTCAATGCAAAATTTCCGCTCGCTTTCCTGGTATTCATTACGGTACACACTCCATATCTTATGACCATTATTGGGGCAATACTACATTATTCTGACCAAATGACCAAATCACTTTTCCGAAAAAGTACATCTCCGACCTCTATAGGGACCCCTTGTAGCATGTACATGTCGTTACACATTTTTTTATAAAGAGTGCCATGCCACAGCCAAAATGTCACTAAATAATTATAATGTCTAAGCATGTAATCAATTGAAAAATTTGCCAAGATACCATTTTGCATCTACGCCACCTCACCTAAACAAGAACTTTTCAAGGGAAGTTGTTATCCCTCCACTCAGACAACACACTTTTCCTTTACAGTCAATCAAAAATACGAATTCACTAAATTGTGAAAGCTTTCCAATATATAGCCAGTTAGAAAATTTGTCAAAGATAGCACCATTTTGCATCTAAGCCATCTTAAATGAACAAAAATTCTTCCCTCCCCTTAGCTACCTCCCCCAGGATAACACCAGCACAAAGTGACAAAGGAAGGATTTTTTCCGGGTGCAAACTACCACCGATGCTAATATGGGCAATTTACAATGATTTTGTGGGTTTATATGGGGTGGGCTTCAGGCATCTTCTTCTGTAGTGCCCCCAATCGCCAACCTGTGGCGGCGTCACTGTTATCAAGATGACTCGACCACTCACACGCAGTATGTAGGGTTAGCCTATGCGAAACTAATTCGTCGTCGTGACGATTACCGGATCGTTTGTGATCCAGGCAGCACGTCTTTATGACGAGTATGTTCACATGGAGAATTTGATCACGATCGGATAAGGAGGCCATTATCTCATGACGCACACGTTATACCATGTGAACGCAGGGAAAGTTGTAACAAACATGTACTTGTAAATATAGGCCCACCTTTTTAATCTGTGAGATGATATTGTTACCAGTCTACATGGTTTAAAATACGGTAAAAATCGAGTAGTTTGAAACAAATACATGTCTTTAACATCCCTCTGGATTTTTGTTGTATTTAACGAAATTGCCAAGACTTTTTCGCCTTGGATTATTCATTACTTGATATCAGAATGATTACAACGAAGAAAGATCTAGATTTTGTGACTTGTCTGAGATCTCCCTCGCCCCCATGACCATAGCATGGGCGTAGCTGGGATAAAATTTTTAGAGGGGCCTAGGCATCAAATGGGGGGGGGGGGGTCACGGCATTGATTGCCGTCCCTAATTCAACACATTCATTAGAACACACAATTTTGGGGGGCCTAGCAAACATCTGGGGGGCCAGACCCCCCGTAGCTACGCGCCTGGACCATAGACGTCAATCACGGTAGAAACGGAAGTGCTCTTTGCCTACGAGGGTGGGGACACAATATCAAGTCCTCCCTAGCATGGTGATTGAATCTAGTTGTCTCATTTCTATCTGAAGGACCACCCACCATGAAACCCCTTCCGTCAGCCATCCAACCTCCAGGGTGACGCTGATATGGGGCGCATGACGGGCCCTTTAAATTTTAAAAAACAATTTAAAATGAATCGAAGTCTGTAGTTGTGGCTGTGTAGAGCAAGGGTCTCTCAGAATGAATGACGCCTTTTTTCTTTCGTAAATCCTTTACAAACTGTGCCTACAAAAGTATTCCAGCGTTACGCGTGTTTTCTCCTTCCGTTTAATTAGCGTCGTTGAACACTAAGCCTTTACAATTTTCTTACTTACGGGGAAGCTACAGAGCAGCTTCTCCGGGTAGAGCAATTATTACTGTTTACACGCAGAGTCATGTGATTACAGTTAACGATCACAATAAACTCAAGTAGTCTAGTATTTCAAGTATTTCCCGAAAACTAAAGACATTCATATAAATTCCTTCGAGAGGGGATCATTCAGGAATCCGATATGAGTAAAAATAGTAGCGTGATGTATGAGATATAATGTATTACAAGTCAGACAACTTTTATCAATAGCTCCGTATTTTACATTTGCAAAGAATATACCCATTCTGAGCCGTACTTTTCATTCCTTTTCCCTTTTGAATACACTTACTTCCAGTGCACTAACGTCCGAGTCCGACTCGGACTCAATTCTAGACTCGAGACTGTTTTACTTGAATCGGAATTATCCCAGAGTGGGAGGTCCCGAAATTCGGAATTGGCCCTTAATGGGCTGCAGCTGGACTCGGACTCGGAGCCGATTTTAGCTGAGTTCACAAAAATGGAAGTTGCTTAAACTTTACTTAATCCTACACATATTATTAATGGTACACAATTTAATACGTGAATGGTGACACACCTTAAACAAAACAGGGTAGGCCAGATGGATTGGAGTCGACCTTTTTAACCAAATGTACTTGAAAGATGGTATAAAAAGCATTTGTATGATATGCAAAAAATGGAAAAGGGCCGGACTCATAATTAGCCCGGATTAGAAGGGCACTGGACGTAGACTGGCCCGGAATAGTTGCTACTGATTAGAAGGGCACTGGACGTAGACTGGCCCGGAATAGTTGCTACTGGACTCAGAATGACCCGGAAAAGTTGCCACTGGAATAGGAATTGACTCGGAATCGGGTTAGCTGGACTCGAATACAGCCCTGCTTACTTGCGTCTCTATCAGTACTCGCCTGCATGTTGTTCTTTTGAGCTCTCTTCAGTCAAAAGTTGTAAAGCCGTGGACTTCCAGTGGTTAGGTCCTGGTGGGAGTACAACATTTTTGACGTGCTTGGTTTCCCCAGAGTCATCTGAGGGCAGCAAAAGCAATGTTAGTGTTCCCAGTTTGCAGTTGCCCCAGAAATTCGGACTGGACCGAGGTGTTCCCTCTGAACCCCACTTTGAACCTTGTGGTGGATCCCTGGATTCCACCCCCCGGGGAGAGTTCATTAATTTCTCCAGCCGTGCTATATTTCTTTGTACCACAGTGGGAGGGGAGAGTTGTCACAAAGAAAAGGAATATATTTTGCCCGCTTCCCGTCCATATGCCCATTTTAACACTGGGCACCGATTTTCCCGACCCATGTGGATGGGCTGACGTTATCATCCTGCTGTGGTGCTTCCGAATCACCAACTCCTCATTGCGCCTGAGTCCCCCTATATCAACAAGTCTAGTAGCTCTTGGTCGGAATAACTAAGGCTCAAATAAAAAATGTTCCTTTTTTGGTGTCAATTTTTTGAAGCACGCATCCAACGCCATTTTATGATAAGCTTCATTCTCTGTTCTTTTATTCTGTAAGCACTTGAGACCTCATGGCTTGTCTCTCCACCTTGGGAGTTTCCCTGCACCCAGACAGGGGCCCTAAATTCGGTTCTTTGTACCCTAATTATCGGGCGCCTCCTCGGCACAATCGGAGACGATAGACCTTTCTAAGCTGTCTGCCATTTACGCCCATTCTCCCAGTTTTTTAGTCTGGATTGACGCCTCTTTCCATAACAAACTCCTGACAACGTGACCGTCGCGAATCTGTCGTTGTCAAACTGAGAAATTTACAAGTTGGCACATGGCATGCTTTACATGATTATAGTTTTACCAGGTGGCCTGTAGGTCCACCACTTTTGAAGTTGTCCCTCACTCGATTGGTACCCCCCTCCCCGGAGTTCTTAACTATTTTCGTTGTCGGGCCACATTTTCCAGCAGGAAAATATCGCACGCACAGAGAGGGTCGTACTTTTGTCCTAGGGTCTCATTTAGAAAAACACTAAACCACGCCATGGAAGCCCTAAACGTCATCTCTACTCGAAAGTATGGTGTCTAGGAATCCTTCGAAAGGCTTCGGTGGGGTTCAAGGCCACACCCCGGTAGAAAATTGGGGGAAGCCCCAGACGCTTTCGGGTAGGCCAATTAACTAAATATCGTGTGTTAGACTGAAATGTTTAATGATCCGTACATTTCGATTTAAGCGCACTACAATGTTTATCACAAGTTTCACATTCACCATTATTTTTGTAACAACGAGAATTCTGTGCCATGCAGAGCAAGGAATTAAGATCAGTTTGAAGAGTGTGTAGGGGTTGGGTGCGGGGGTGCGGTTGCCATGACACTTTCTGTCCGGAGTGTCACTATTGGTTGGTACGTTGCGTGCCAAGAATATTTTTGCTGAAAATAAGTCTCGGATTGTCGGAGTTAGTTAGATGAGGTTTTACGGCTCAGTTTTTAACCAATTGGTTTAATTCGGGCCCGCCACGACCTTTTCTCCAATTGTGGCTCACTAGCTTGCTTTCCCAGATTGTCGGAAATGGCACTTACCAAACCCTTTAAGCTATTGTATCTACACAATATTTTTTCTCCATTTTGAGAGGTCATAGGGGTCAAGGCTTAGTCAGACAACTTATCTCTAAAGCACCCCCGTCGTTTCAAAGTTGCCGCGTTGCCGTAACAAGTGTTGTTTTGTTGGTCAATTTGTACCCCTAGCCCACCCGCTTAAAAACGCGGCACTCGTTACTCTTATGGACAGAAACAGGTTTACAGAAGTGAGGCTTATTAGTACGGAAGACCTCACATAAGAGCCCCGGGAGTTCATCTGTCCGGTAGGAGTGAGGCAAATATACTCAGTTTCACGGGTTCTGATGGTCTTAAAGTCATTATCAGGACAAGGGCTTGTCCCATCTACCTGTTTCTTTAGTGAGATTCGTGGTCGGCAAAATGACCTCACGTACGTGTATGACTAATAAAAGAAACGCATTCGCACTCAGTGGCGGCAACAGGGGGAGGGGGCACGGGGGCATTTGCCTGCCCAGTCAGAAGTTTTGTCCCCCAGATGCCCCCCACTCAGCTCCTGAAGTGAAGTGACATGACGGGAGGAATAGCCTGATACATTAAAATTATTTGGAATCTCTGCATTGGATGATGTATAATAAACCAAAACATATCTATACTGAGGCTTAATTTATACCCACATTGTTAAAAAAGTCTCAAAGTTGTTGCAGAATTACAGAACAAAAAACAAAGAAATACAAAGAAAATACAGCAAAAGTGCTGTCAATTTTTTTAATCTAATTGACAGCACTTTTGCTGTATTCTTTATGTACCTCTTTATTTTTTGTTCTGTAATTGTACAGAAATTTTTTAACAGTGCAGAGATATGCGAAAATCTCGGAGCTCCCAGGGGTTTCTCCCCCTGGACCCCCACCAGGAGCTCTAAGGCGGGCCCTTGAACCCCACCCGCTAGGTATAGTTGCCTGGCGGGAGGAATAGCCTAATACATTAAAACTATTTGGAATCTTTACATTTGATGATGCATTATGAACCAAAATATATCCAGTCCTGAGACTTAATTTTTCACCCAGAGATATGCTAAAACCTTAGAGCTTTCGGGGCTTTCCCCCCGGACCCCAGGGGCCGTTAGGCAGGCCCTAGACCCCACCCGCTTAAAGGTATAGTGGCCTGACGGGATCGACGGGAGGAACAGCCTAATGCATTAAAATTATTTGGAATCTTTGCAATTGATGATGCATTATGAACCAAAATATATCCTTCCTGAGACTTAATTTTTCACCCATGGATGCGCTAAAACCTCAGAGCTTCCGGGGGCTCTCCGCCTTGACCCCCACTGGGGCTTTGCCCCTGAATCCCTCCAGGGCCCTAGGGCAGATCCTTGGACCCCACCCGCCAAAACTCGCTCTTCGCGCTACGCGCGAAAATTCCCCCCCCCCCACACATTTTGTTTTGCCCTCCATTTGCCCCCACTTTTAAAATCCTGGTACCGCCACTGATCGCACTTGTTGCTTGATCTTGTTATTATTTCGGAGGTCGGATTTGTCATTTTACTTCACTGACCCGAAAATATGATTTTTTTTTCTTTTTCTTTCACAGGAATATAGAAGGTGGTCTACGTTAAAGAAAGTTTGAATAGTAGAATTCAAAAATTCTGACCTTCGCACCCAGTCTTCCAACTATTTCCAATTGAACCAAGATGGCTGCAACTTGTAAGACACTTTCATGACCCTATAGTCACGTGGTTGGTTGGATTTAGCTTGACACAATAATTGCACTCAACCTATCCTAGCCTGTATGAAGTAATAGTGAAATAAATATATGCTTCTCAGAATCCCCTCCACCCTCTGGCGAGGAGCCAAAGTGCGAAAAAGAAACATTACTCCCGAAGGAATTCTGAATCCCCAAGAGACATTAGGACCTTACGTGACCAACCTCTTGACCTTCAAACCTCTGTCATGGGTCTGTCATACGTGTTCCCGTTCTAAATTGGCTAAAAAGAACAGATACTACACAGGATCTGAGCCTAAGTACCGAGAAGCGATAACTGACAATGATACATGCGTGCGAAGCCAGCCGGAAAATAGCGTATTCAACACATTTTAGTAATGTTTTGTTTGCTTCATTTCACTGTAAATAATAAAAATGTTCCTTCTGTTTTCACTAAAAAAATCTCCAAAAATAAGATAAATGATCATTGCTGGCGCATTTTTAAACATTAATTTTTGGTTAAGATCCCAATTTCTTCATCTTGGGCAAAAAGAAAGTCCAGCAAGCCACTTCTTCACATTTATATACGGTAGAATATATGTGCTAGTATATAAGCTACACTGTCATGTGCAAGACATGCTGAGCTTTGTGACATTTTTCTAAAAACTACTGATACCCGAATGGCGTGTTCAGGTATAGGTTATGTTTTAGATAATTTCTCAGCAAGTTTTGACACGGAGACAAAATGAATGATTGAACAGCTGGCTTACTGGTATCACAATTCCTCCTCCTTCATAGTAGCATCCGCACTCCTTTTCAGCTACGCACTCTTCGTTCTTCATCAAAAAACCTTCAGGACAAACACAGGTCTCGGGGAGTCCGTCAGTACAGCTACAGCTGGTTGGATCCTGGCAGGTTCTGTCACAGCCACAGTAGGGTCCTAGTACCATGTTAGTTGCACACGGTGGGGATGAGGGTGGTGAAGAGGTCAGCTGTTGGGTGGTACGTTTGTCAGACGTAGGTGTTTGATGAGATTTCGCCTGTGACTCTAGAGATTGACAATGATTCAGTGGATGATGTAAGTGGTTGATTTTACATTAGATTGAATGTTGGTTATGTATTAGAAATGATTGTGCGAGGTGAGGAGCAGATGTGAAATTTGACGTGCGAAAATGGATGAAAACTACGGGTCTTAAAGGAGGGGTATAAAAAGGATGGATGCATTGTATAAAGTCCCTAGAGGCAATAAGATGCAAATATTTGCAAGTTATTTACCAGTACAAGTTGCCTACATGAATCGGATAAAAATCAACTCCTACGTCTGGTAAATAGTGTGGTGAGTTTCAGGGGCGGATCTAGGGTCTTCTCTGAGGGGGGGTCCAACATAAAAAGGGCACATTCATTTTTTAAAAATTTTGGTTCCCATAAACGTCAGCGATTATACAATTTATGGCATACTGACAAAGAAAGGATAAACCAAGAGACATGCAAAAACTGGAATCAAAACCTGGAATCTAAACGGTGAAAATGCAAAGCGCGCGAAGCGCGCGAAAATTTTTTGGGTAAGCCTACATTTATAAGAATTTGTACTAATTTAAAGCTTATATAGAACAATTCTCCGGACAGTTAGGCCCTATCGGGCATAACTTTATTGTACTTCCCTCCTCGAGTCACTAGCCGTACCGTACGACAGACACAAGTAAACGTTAACCAGGTTTAGCGAAATGCAATTCAATTTCAGACATTTACATAAATCCATGTATTTCTACTTATTAACTTGAAAAGGTGGAAAGGGTTTGTACTATATTTAGCTATAAGTGTAACGGAACTTAGGAAGAGTGGACAAAGCGTACCGAAAATTTTGGGTTTCATCCCAGAAATTACCCTTATGAAAGCCAAAATAAGTAAATCGACCATGTGTAGCGGCAGAATTTTCCCAACAGGGGGCCGGGCCATGTCAGCTACCCCAATGAGTTCCGACATTCCCTATTTCGAGGGGACGATGAGAAGGGCAAATGGAGGAGCCTCATTATCCCATGCTATTGCAGGCATATTTTGCATCACATCACTTAATACTTCAAGATCCGAGTTGCGCACTGATAGTGTTCTTTGAATCTGGATCGTGAAATTGAAAAGCGCTCGAAGCGGGGGAACATGTTTGATAGGCTAACACATAAAACATATGACGAAACGAAAAAAGAACTGTGGGTTTGTAGACCGTATCGGGTGTAACATACATTTGTATCGAAACCACCTGGACTACAAGATGGAATAGCCAAACTTTGCTCCGTAAGTCGCTCACCAACTGACTCTACCGCATGACACACACACAAGAGAACACCAACTAGGCTTTGCGATATGGGATGAAAGTTACGAACTTTACATAAACTATGTACTCTGCCTATATGTTACTTGGTAAGGTGGACAGGACTTGTGCTATCCTACTTTGCAGAATGGAACTATTGAAGAAAATAGAGTGACTCTACAGCGCGCGCAGCGCGCCGAAAATTTTGGGTTCTTATTAGAGAAATTATCCTCTTGAGGGTAAAAAACAGGTAAGCCGTCGGGGCGACTAGTTGTCGTCGGGGACTGCATACTTTCGACTAGGACTCCCCGACGAACCTGTAAAACTTCCCCGATAGTTGGCCAGCCTTCCCCGACGGGGGCATGAACCCTTCCCCCACCTGGCGCCACCGCTATCTCGACTGGAGGAGGGGAGTAAAACACTGTATGTTGTTTTCCATATATAGTTGCGGCGCGACTGTCAAAAATACTCTGTCAGAACAGATGACTGAAGTCGAATGTTTGCTTTTTATTTGCGACAGCAGACCGGTCATTGGTCCAAGGACATCAAAAAAATTGAACCGACTAACATTTCGTTATTTGACCTGGTGGTGATTTTATATAGTATTTTTAAAATGAAACAAACACCGATTCGTCCATTGCGACTTCTGGTCAACTCTTGGCAGTGGACTTTAAACTAAGATTGGCTTTTTATTCCCATCACTAGGGCAACACTAATAAATGAAGAGAGCAATTCCAGACCATGAATATCATATCGTGTTCATGAGAGGAGGGATACTAGCCGGTAGAGGGAAGGTTTCGTAGATGTAGCGTTTAGGAAGTGTGAACAGATCATTATTTTGTTTGACCAAAAGACTAGCAGTGACCTTTTGGAATCAATATTAAAACTCAATGGTAATACGTTGCATAAAGCGCTAGCTAGTGAGTATGACGTAATATCTGCGCGTTTTACTGTATTACTTTGAAAGCCCAAGCACGCCACACGTGGTTCCAAGCGAAAAGTGATTAGAATGCCTCACTGTCACGTAGGCAGCAAGAGTTAGAGTTAGATGAGGTTTTACGGCTCAGTTTCTAACCAACTGGTTTAAGTCGGGCCGGCCGCGGCCTTTTTTGCAGTTGTGGCTCACCTGGCATGTTTTTCCCTACTCCATTGCAGGCAGTAAGAAATACTGTAGTCAGATTCTCTGTAAAACGATTGCGCTGTTCGTGTTTCGGGGCGGGCAATATAGGCCACCATAGTGAAATATATTGCTGAAAGTTTCTGCGATACATGGCTAGACTTTTACGGGTGGATTGATCGATACTGGATGGGGGTAACCAAAATCTCCTCGGAATTGGACAACTGTCATTACCTGTCAAACTGTCGTGGTTTTTTTTTATTATTATTATTATTATTTTTTACTTTTTTAGGCTAGTGTGAAAAAAAAAACAATTTTGAAAAAGGGCAAATTGGGAAATTTGAGGGGGGGTCCGGACGTCGGCGACCCCCCTCTGGATCCGCCACTGAGTTTCCTTTCCCCCTCCCCTTCCCTTGTTACCTCGCCTTTGGTAAGCTGTCGAGTATTGGCCTAGACGGTTTACATGATTTTGCTCTTTACAAAGGCAATTTTTTTTATAGAAATCCATTTGTCAAATTTTCTTCAATAAAAAACCCACAATTTTTAAATTTTCTGCAATAAAATCCCAAAGTTTTGAAATATTTGTCAACAAAAACCTAAATTTTTTAACTTTTCGCGAAAAACCCAAGACTTTTGACGAGTGAGTCTCGCGAAGAAAATCTTGTGTCTGCCATCATTTCAGCAAAACGTCACCTTTGTAGGAGTTTCGGGCTTATAGGCTTATATGGTACTTATAAGAACTACAAATTACATTCTTGGACTAAAGTTTTTAAAGTAAAACGCACAAAGTGACCTAACAGCGTAAACCAATATTTCATCTCTATCAACTTCTTCTAATCCACTTACCTTTCGCATCACTGGTGCAGGAGAAGGGTTCAGGTTTCCGAGTGCTCACTGCCCAAAAAAAGTTCAATCGAAAAAAAGAAAAAAAAAATGCATGCTGTTATCATCCCTATAACATTACATATACGCATACACAATGCACACAAGACAAGCACACACATAGAGAAAAACACACGAAAACACACACACACACACACACTCGATCTTATTAACTTTTCTTCTTAATGTACAAAAATATAAGTAAAGCCAAGAAAATTAAAATCAAAACCTATACAGAGTTCTTCGTACTAAGGCTCACACCTTGTACAATCATGCCATCTGGAGCCAAACAATGACAATGTTATTGTCTTCATTCTATTAAAGAAAAACCTTGGAAAAGATCCGTTGCAATTTCAACTTCATTTTATTACTTTGAAGATGACGAGTGCACAGACCAGTGTTACATTAAGTAATACATATGAGGGGCCGGAAATACCAAAAACTTATTATGAGGACATAATGTATAGTTTAAAAATAATAACCAAAGAGAAACGCAAATGATGAGAATAATGGGAAGGAAAACTACAGGAACAAAAAGTTGATTTTTGTAGCCCCTTTTATGAAGAAAATTAACTTTTGTTTTTCGTAGCGCCCATACATTCACGACATTTATACATGAACATTTATCTCCCATTCGATTCTCTTAACTTTCACCTTTCAAAAATTCGTAATTTTGGGTCTACAATGATGCGCTAAAGAAAATTAGTTATGATTCTCTTTAACTTTTTTAAAATTAATATCAGGCATAGCTCGATATTGCATTGAACTTCCTGTGAAAAATGTTTTGAACGTGCTTTTGAACGTTACCATGAATATTTTTGAAATTTTAAGATGAAAATAATCACTAACTGGTCATATTATTTCTTTTTACTGCTATTTTTTGGTGGAAAAAATACCAAATAAGAGTAATTATCAAAAAACAAAAGAGAGTCACACAATACAAAACTAAAAGTGTAGTGTGCTATGCTTTCAGTGTCATATTATTCGTTTCGAACTGTTGTGACGAAATTGTTGTATTTTCCCAAGCAGGTGAGAGGTCGCGAAGAATGACAGAAATTGACGGAATAGCCGGCCTTTTCTGTACAACGTCCCCATCAAAAATAAAATGAACATTTCATAACATTTTGTTGCTGATAATCTTTTATGCACCTTCCAAATTAGTGTAACTTTTTCTTCATAACGGAAGAAATTTGAAAATGTTGATATCTTCCGAATTAGTTCTAATTAAGGTTTGAAATATAACTTACACATAAATATTGTAGCTGATGTGTTTAATAAAAGCAGAAGTATTGTCTTCTACAAAAAGTTTGATTACAAAGAATAAAAAAAATCAATTTTTCGGGATATTCTTCAAACATTGTGGGTGTGGAAATTCTACCAGTTTCAATTTCAAAACTATCTTTATTATAATATGTCTTCTTTGCATCCCCCTGATCATACGCTTTTGAAAAGGCGACTCCACACATACAGTTCACCACATGCAAAGTGATTTCGTCAGTGTCAGGGACAAGCAGACTAGTGACTTCACATACTTTATCTTATGATACTTTCGGTTTTATTAAAAGAAGGTACGAGTGAGTTCAGCTATGATTTACGTATTTCGATGTAAAATTGAATTCCTAAAATATACCTATAACCTGCTGGAAATTATGTTAGGTTTTCAAAATTAGGGGTCTAGTTCAGCCTCAAGGTGGACGGTGGGCGAAGCCGAAAAATTTTCCCATTGCAAGCAGGAAAAATCCCCCCCCCCCCCCAGAAAAAAAAGAAACAATCATATTGGGAAGAGTGAGCCTTCAGATAGTACATTGTGTGTGTGTCTACAAATCCTTACACCTGCAAATTTTTCTCAGCTCGGTAGTTTGCTCATTAGTCTAAACCTTGCTACGCCCCTGTCGAGTTCCAACCCTCGAATTATCTCAGGGTCGTCGGAACCAAGTTCCATAGCATTGCCACCTTAATATTTTTCAGAAAATTATATATATATATATATATATATATATATATATATAACACAAATGATTAGTTGTGCTTAAGAACGGCCCACAATAACCTTATAAACCCCAAAAATAAAAAACAAAAAGATTATAGAAACAGGCGCAGATCCAAGGGGGGGCTTTCCCGGCCTCATCCCCTTCCCCCTTTTTCGCCACATCAACAATACGCGAAAATTAGCATAATGTTTATCTAGGAGAATATTCATGGGGGCGTTCAACCCCTCTTCTCGAAATGTCTGGATCCGCACCTGTTATACCTTACGTATATGACGTCACAGACAAGAAAATGGGCCCTCTAATGGCGGCAGGCGCGTTTCATTGCAACCTACACCAACAAATGCAGACAATTCGATTTGTGTAGGCAAGTTTACTTTTTGAGTAGTCTACGTGGTGCTTGCAATGTGCTTCATTGTTTACCGTCCACAATGACGTCGTGTGACGTCAATACATAAGTTTATAACGTAAGATGCCAAGATCAATACCTTTTGAAAGACTTTCATGAGCAAGTAAGAGAAGCAGTATTGTCTCCAATTCCATGATCTATCTACAGGAATGAAAATACAAAAAGATGTATCAGAGCCTTGGAAGTCAACTATCTTAAAGCATTCAAAAATATCTTTCGATGGTTTCAAAGCCACAAACAGACGTTCAGTAAATTTATTAGACAACATAAAGGAAAAATTGTGCCCTTCCTGTTTGCTGTTTCATTACGTACAGAAACAACTCAATCTTGATAAAAACCTTTTGTTAAACTATGATTATCCGTGCTGGCTTATCTGGTATCCATAGGTGTATGGAATATTTTTGGGGGCGGCTGAGCCGTTTTTGTACTAGAGAACACAACTCTCCTTCTCCCTTTCTTAGAACCGAATATCCCAATGTTTTCCAGTCATATACCCGAGAAATTGGCTTCCCCTCAACTCCTGTAGGTGACAACTTCCTCAGTGCCTCCTGTCTCGATCGTATGCCTATGCTTTCATCTAATTGCTTATGTTATTTGATTCTTGTTGCAGAGCTTTAACAAAACATTACCAGTCTTTAGGCCTCACATTTTCATGTACCTTAATATTTTTGATAATGAAAAGGCAAGTAACATTATATTTGAACAAAACATGAAGTCATTCGCAGAACTACCGTAAAACAAGAAAAGGGATACTGTAAAACAGTGCAGTACATGGGAAATTGGTAAGACATTGTAGCCTTATCAAGAATTCTCCGGATATAAAAAAAACAGTGGTTCAAAAATTGTTAAATGCAAAAATTCTACACGTACATTCAAGGCTTGTTTCAGAAAACTACAGGAACCCCTGTGAACTTAGCAGCTATGTCAGCAGAATTGCCTGTTGGAGGCGTTTAGGGCTGACAGTGGAAACATTTGTGATTTTTAAGGTTCTATGTGGTAAGAGGAAATCTCTTTACTAGGTGAATGGGAAAACATTTCATGGGGAGCTGAAAGTGTTTTTCTCGGGGAGCGGAAAGCGTTTTTCTCTTTTCCTGATTGCAGCACTATCATGACATGAACTTTGCCTTGAAAATAAAATGAAAGTGGCCCGATATCAGCATTTTGCCCTAAAATTGATTCTGTGACTTGTAGGCTGGCAGTGCAGAGGAAGGGCTGCTGCCCGAGTCCCTCCTCATACCCACAGGCGGAAATCCCAGGAAGGAGAGGAGGACATCCCCTCGCCTTTTGGAGACGACCCCATTAACATTCACATTTTCACACGATAAATGTTGCTTCACTAAGGTCCCTTTATCCCTCCACATTTTTTTCACTCAAATCTCCGCTAATGCTTATACGCCTGTGGAAATCGCTTTCATGTAACCCGGTGTGATTTCACTCTATGTTCAAACGCATTGTCTTTTCGGAGAAAATAAAAAATAGTTTAGCCGTCAATATAAATGACTTTCCAAGTCTATTAATAAAGTGCATACATTCATCAGCAATAGTAAAATACCTCAAATGTTACTTTTAAACTTATTTAAAACAATATCCTGTCGTCATTACTGACCAAAAAGTAAAAGTAAACTTACCGTCAGGGGATTTTAAAGATCAATTTATAAGAAGAATAGCAAGAGTCTTTTCTTTTTCTTTCTCAGTTATAAATTACAAGTTGCCACAAACACGACAAATAAAAAGGAGTTTCTGTAAGTATATTCTCCCAAGAACATAGAATAAAAAAAAGATTTCTGAAGTTTTTGTCCTGTCCAGTGGTGAGATTTTAGGCTATGGTAAAGGCAAACAATAATGCAGTAATTGGTAATTTTCCGCAGAGAGGAAATAGAACATTGAATCTCAGATAAAGCACTTGAATAAAGTTTTTTCCTAGGTTGTTACATACCTCTTCTCTCGTTTCATATAAAATGTACATTGATAACTATGAGAGGCTGGGATTATGCAAAAACTTCAGTTGAAAGCACTCGACGCTAAAGAATAAATAGACACCTTGTAGTGAACTGGTATCTAACCAAGCAACCTAGAAGCAATAATCTTTTTCGCAAATTTACTTTTTACATTATGCAAGATTGAAGTAAATCACAGGGATATTAATTTGGTGGTGATCATATTGGTGCAGTAATAAAATACAGAAGCAGACTCACTATTTTTTAATTCTTTCTGGTTATTTCGTGGTTATTGAGCGGTTTCTGGGAACAAAAAGTGCATGTCATTTGTATCACTGAAATGCACGGGTTCATAGCCGTTTGTCGAGATGATTTATGTAGGTAGACTTTATAATAGTCCTTTAAGTCGTGGAAGCTTAATATTCTCTAGGAAACAGAATATTTTATTGCTGTGTAGAGAGTGGTGTTATTAATATAAGGCTTGTGTTCTTCTTTTGATTATTTTGTAAACTGGAATTGGTTTTAACTTTATTGGCTACAATTTGTCTGCAAAATGTCCATCAGTGTGCAAAGGAGTAGGCGTCACATAGGGGAAAGATATGGTAAAGATTTTGTTTGCTTCATTAAATATCATATCAAAAATGAATGAACTATAGAAAATATTAACCCGTCAACTTCTAAAGCTTTCTCCTAGCTGTTTAGATCTGGATCTCGATCTGGATGAATACTGCACAACACTCCTGGTGGTGGCAAAGTGAGGGTTGGGTGCTCATGCATAGTTAGTTCTGTTGGAGCAGAATCCTTGAACTGCTTTGTGTCTTCCGGTTGCGTAATACTAGATGGAAGGAGGTTCCAGTCTCTGATGGTACGAGGGAAGACGCTGTTTGTGTTGACGCCTTAGAGGTACGAACGATTGGTTGCAAGAGGTTTTCCACTTGTAAAGCAAGAAGGCCCGTTCTAGCCTTGTTAGTCTGTTTACAGCTCTTCTGTCTTTAAGGCTGTCCACCCTAGTTCGTCTAACATTTTGGTGACACTACTATGAGAGGAGTCATCATGGCAAATAAATCTAGCAGCTCCACTTTGGATCTGTTCAACGTTGTTATTATAGACAGGCAGTACAAGGGTCCCCAGACAGAGGGTGTTGGGTCTCTCCAGGAGAGGTCAAGTGTAAGATAGGTACTGGCTGATGTTCTTGGGACAAGAGTGAAGATTCCTTTTCATAAAATCCAGGGACCTATTTGCAGATGACATAACACGGTTTACATGGTTATTACAGTCAGGGGCGTATATACATGAATTTGCAGAGGGTGTGTGTCAACTATTTTGGGACCAACTACATTTCTTGGAGACCGACACTCATTGACATAGTTGTAAGATCCGAATTTCCTAGATAATTACAATTTACAGGACGGTAGCATGGCTGTCAACTCTTAGTGACTGGTGAGAGTGAGATTCGCTGGGAGACTAATGACTAGGAGCGCGACCATCAGTTCGCGCGGAGCGTCCCGCCAGAGGGACTTTTTGCAAAAAAAAATTACCCCTAGATTGCAGGAAATGGCACTTCCCTTGCCTCATTACTGCATGTCCACAATTGCAGTTTTCAGATGTTTCATGTTCCCGGAAATTTTTAAGGAGACATTTTGTTCACATTATAAATAGACCTTCGAAAAATTGGAAATTCTGAGGCCTGCCGGTATGTATTGCTGTCAACCCAAAATCGAATATAAATATATCCGGTGGACTCAGACATAATTGTTCACATTTGGGTTGAAAGGAGCTAGCTCGATGATAGCAATTAATTATTATAAATTAATATATAATAAAATATTATAAATTTATTGTACTTTATAAACTACGCTACTGACTGCTTACTGCAGACAATGACCAGTTGAAGGAACTTAGGTAGCGTGATAGCTGGCGTTTTACCTACACGCGACGCGTAGTTTGCGTTATGAGTTGAATTTTTTCAGCATATTGAGACATTGCATGACCAAGTGATGCTTCATCGTGAGAGCATGAGATTGCCCCGAAATGCGTGACTCTCACCCTAAATTGCAGTTTTCAGATGTTTCATGTTCCTGGAAATTTTTAAGAAGACATTTTGTTCACAGTATGCGCCGAAATGCGTGACTCTCACGCTGAATGCGTGAGATTTGACAGCCCCGAGGTAGTAATAATAATTATAGGTACATGCATTCGGATTTGACAATGATTGTCATAGGTTTAACTAACTAGATTTGAGATCGACTTTTGGCGCTCAGAGACCGACTTTTGATTGTCACATGGGTGTCACACACTCCCACCCCCTCGTATTTACGCCCCTGATTCCGGTTTAGAGTGTTAGAAATATCAACTCCAAAGTACGTATGACAGTCAGCGAGCTCTAAGATTTCATTCCCAAGAGCGTAATTATGGAGTTGAGGATTCCTGGAGTGTGTGATTCCCTTTGAAAAAGCATTTCTTGATGCTGAAATACATTTGCCAATCATCTTGCCATTTTGCAAGTGTTTTTAAATCATTTTGGAGCTGAACCTGATCTAAAATGTTCCTTATTTGTCTATAAATCATACAATCATCTGCAAATAATCTGACTTGAGAAGAGATGTTATCTGGCAAATTATTTATAACTAAAATAATAGAGGACCCAGTACCGTGCCCTGTGGTACACAGAGATAGTATGGGTCCAATCCAAAAATCACCCCAACAACAACTCGTTGTTTTCTATACTTAAGAGGGTTGACAATCATAGTATAACTTGCATTCCTAAAACCATGCCTTCCTAGTTTAAAGGACAATTCTCGTCATCCCAGACGGTTCCAATTCTCCCAACTAAGCAACTTGTAGCTCCTCCCATAACTGTATAAATCTCCTCCTTGTGCAGACACAAACCTACTTAATTGCTTCAGGCCATGTCGTGGTGAGCATTCAAGGTTATTATGTGTAAATCCAAACACTTTCTCTGCATTGTGTGGAATGTGAGTTACTCTGCATCATTTGAATTTTCAAATTTTGATGTCAGTCAAAGAGCAGGAACCAACTGAGAATTTTAATATCCCCACACTAAAAATGTACTTTGGGGTGATGACTGCTTGTCTTTAATTAAAAGCCGGTTGTGGGGAACAGTGTCAAACGCCTTGGAAAAATTCATGACTATCATATCAGTCTGCGATCTACAATTTAAGGACTGTACCACATCATCAACTGCTATTCACGAGACTGGTGTTTTC